>OX031073.1:4485000-4902500 GCA_943736015.1 Tridacna crocea | reverse complement strand
CTCCAGGTCACGAGTCCCACACTTAACCGCTCAGTCATAAAGGACCCTGCTGTCCTCACAGGCTGACATGCAGCCAAAATTGTTCGCTATTTGTGATATCTGTGCATGTCAGAGAGGTCATTTTACCCCATGATTTAGTTCATGAATGAATTTCGCGGATCCATAAAAATGTGATGACTGTCTTGGTATATTGCACCACGTAAATGCATTAACCCATTACCAAACAACAGAATTTTAGACGGGTCCAAATAATTGAAAGCATTTGCAGACGACAAAATAAAAGTGACTGAAAATTTGAAATTTGTTATGTGAAGGGTAGAAAACATTGTGGGAAAAGGAGAACATTGCTGGTTACCAGCATTTTCTCTTTTACCCACAATGTTTTCTAAAGGCTTCATTCTGAGGGGCGTCAAAAGTAGGGATTGTGTGGTAATGGGTTAAACACCTTTTCCAGGACCACAGCTTATGTGTGACTCATCACGCAAAAAGAGACCGTCTGGGAATTCTGTACATCAATTAGATGAAAACAGATCAACGATAGGGCAGGTCAGTTTAAGTTGATAATTCAAAAATGATTGATTGACAAGGTAGAATGACCAATCTTCACATAGAAAATGCCATGAAAGCGAAAAGTGTCAACCCTGGTCAGCCTGCGCAGTTCGCGCAGTCTGACCAGAGCTGACACTTTTTCCAGTTCCCATAATAGACCCCTTTTTGTGTGATGGATCCCATTTGTTTTCAGCTAACAGGACATCTTGATTTTATCATGTAAACTGCATGTAGATTACAAGTACGTGGATTTGTCTATTTTTCTGTCATTCCCGTCGGTAAATCTTTGGTGAATCAGCAATCGGAGCCTTTCCCATCCCACTCGGCTGGACCAGTGGTTAGCGCATCGAAGTCGTGACCTGTTGGTGTTGAGGCAAATTTTCTTTCCGGTGATTTTTCGCCTCTTACCTCTGATGTATGTGAGGAAGCAGTCAGTGAGTTGGTGAAAATAGAAAATTACATCTGTCACTAAATGTGACTAAATACCCCCGCCAGCGCTTCGACAGAAACAGATAATTGCTAGTATTATGTACACAGACGGACACACGGACGGACAAACGGACGGACAAACAGACCGACATACGGACAGACAAACTGATTTGAGTATACCCCCCGAAAAAAAGAAAAAACATGGATTAGCGCACTTATCGCTGAGATATGACCGAAGATATTAAAACATTCGCAGATCACGAGTTCAATGCAGTTTGTCTTTGATAGAGTAGAAAACATTGTGGTAACCATTTTTTTCTCCTTTTCCCACTATATTTCCAAAATGCTTCTCTTTCAGGGTCGTTAAAACTCGGGATTGTTTGGTTTATTGGTTAACTCAACATGACAAACCAACCACACAACCAACCAACGGACTCTTACCGAGATAATGGTCTGATGACATACTCTTACCGTGGGTGGTAAGTATGTATGCTGGTGGAGAAATCTTTTTGCTCCATTTTGCATTACAATGGTACTTCCAAGTACTCCGTATTGGCTTACCATGGTACGTCCAAGTGATCCGTGTTGGGTTACCATTTTACGTCCAAGTGATCCGAGTTGGGTTACCATGGTACGTTCTATTGCTCCATGTTGGGTTACAAGGGTTACGTCCAAGTGCTCCATGTTGGGTTACCATTTTACGTCCAAGTGCTCCGTCTTGGGTAACCACGGTACGTCCTAGTGCTCCATGTTGGGTTACCACGGTACTGCACAGTGTTCCGTGTTGCGTTACCATTTTACGTTCAAGTGCTCCAAGTTGGGTTACCACGGTACGTCCTAGTGGTCTGTGTTGGGTTACCGTGGTATGTTCAAGTTCTCCGTGTTGGCTTATCACGCAACATTCAAGTGCTCCGTGTTGGGTAACAACGGAACGTCGAAGTGCTCCGTGTTGGGTTACCACAGTATGTCCAAGTGGTCCGTGTTGGGTTACCACGGAACGTCCAAGTGCTCCGTGTTGGCTTACCACGGTACGTCCTAGTGGTCCGAGTTAGGTTACCACGGTACTGCACAGTGTTCCGTGTTGGGTTACCATTTTACGTTCAAGTGCTCCAAGTTGGGTAACCACGGTACGTCCTAGTGGTCCGTGTTGGGTTACCACAGAATGTCCAAGTTCTCCGTGTTAGGTTACCACGGAACGTCCTAGTGGTCAGTGTTGGGTTACCACGGAACATCTTAGTGGTCCGTGTTGGGTTACCACGGAACGTTCAAGTGGTCCGTGTTGTGTTACCACAGTACGTCCAAGTGCTCCGTTTTTGGTTACCATTTTACGTCCAAGTGCTCCGTGTTGGGTTACCACGGTACGTCCTAGTGGTCCATGTTGGGTTACCATGGAACGTCCAAGTTCTCCGTGTTGGGTTACCATGGAACGTTCAAGTGCTCTCTGTTGGGTTACCACAGTTCGTCTAAGTGCTCCATTTTGGGTTACCATTTTACGTCCAAGTGCTCCGAGTTGGGTTACAGTGGTACGTCCTAGTGCTCTGTGTTGGGCTACCGTGGTACGTCCAAGTTCTCCGTGTTGGGTTTCCACAGTACAAACAAGTTCTCCGTGTTGGGTTACCACAGTATGTCCAAGTGCTCCGTTTTGGGTTACCATTTTATGTCCAAGTGCTCCGTTTTGGGTTACCATTTTACGTCCAAGTGCTCCGAGTTGGATTACCACGGTACATCATAGTGCTCTGTGTTGGGCTACCGCGGTACGTCCAAGTTCTCCGTGTTGGGTTTCCACAGTACAAACAAGTTCTCCGTGTTGGGTAACCATGGTATGTCCAAGTGCTCCCTGGTTGGTTACCATGGTACTTCCAAGTGCTCCATGTTGAGTTACTATAGCACGTCCATGTGCTCCATGGTTGGTTACCACGGTATTTTCAAGTCTTCCATGTTGGGTTACAGCAGTACATCCTATTGCTCTGTGCTGGGTTACCATTGTATGTCCAAGTGCTCCGTGTCGGGTTACCATGGTAAGCCCTAGTGCTCCTAGTGTTGGGTCACATGGTACGTCCACGTGCTCCATGTTGGGTTACTACAGTACGTTTAAGTTCTTTGTGTTGTGTTATCACGGTACGTCCAAGTGCTCCGTGTTGGGTTTCCACCATATATTCAAGTACTCTGTGTTGGGTTACCACAGTACGTCTAAGTGCTCCGTGTTGGGTTTTATACGGTACGTGTAAATGCCCCGTGTTGGGTTACCATGGGACGCCCAAGTGCTCCATTTTGGGTTTAATACGGTATGTCAAAGTGCTCTTTGTTCGGTACCATGGTACATCCAAGTGCTCCATGTTGGGTTACTATGGTGCGTCCAAGTGCTCTATGTTGGGTTACTATGTTACGTTCATACGGTTTTAGTGATTAACCGTTTGCCAGACGAAAACAATTTAGCCTTGTCCAAACTGAAAGCATCTGCAGACGACAATTTCAATGTGGCTCAAATGGTGCAACTTTTCCTTCAAAAGGTAGAAAAGACTATGGAAAAAGGAGAAAATTGTCATTACGAGCATTTTTTCCTTTTCCCACAATGTTTTCAAAAAGCTTCTTTCCAAGGGGTGTTTTCAAAAGTCGTCATTGTGTGGTAGGAGGTTAATTAGAATGTCAGCTGCTAATGAAATTTTTACAAGCATATTCACCAAAAATGCTTATGTTATCACATCAAAAGTCTGGATAAAATAAAGCCTGTAGATTTTTTTCTATTAAAGCAATCTCAGAACTTCAGGACAGCCCTAGATAAAATAAGACCTGTAGATTTCATTCTATTAAAGCGGTCTAAAAACTTTAAGGACCACCCAGGATAAAATAAGACCTGTAGATTTCATTGTATGAAAGCAGTCTAAAACTTTCAGGACAACTCTGGATAAAACAAGACTTGTATATTTCAATCTTTTAAGGCAACTTAAAACTTTTAGGACAACCCTCGTATTATAGAATTCATCCCTCTTCAAAAGCGTATTTGAACTGTAAGATTGAAAGGCAGTGTCTAATGATCGGGATTATTAAGTACTCATGTTCTAAACTTCAAAATAAATGCTGACATACGCAAAGCCATCTGGGATTTTCCTTTCTAGGAATCGCTGATAAAATGATGCTCAATGATTACACACAATGACGTCTTACGTTTTAAAAGCCAGACCTGAAGACGTGTGTTTAAAATCAAAACTGACATTTAATTATTTAAGCGTTTACTTAAAAATCCAGTGATCTTACAGCCGTGAGAAATAAAGATTTCGAAACATTCTGGTGAAAGGAGTAAACTCTCATCATTTTCATGCTTATTTTATGATTTTCCTTATTTTCCCATAATATTTTAAGTTATGGACGACCTCTACGTTCAAAAATGAAAAAAAAAAAGTCCAAAGTATAATATGCGGTGGCCGTCTACATCAGAAAAATAGAACAGTTTCTTCGACAGAAGTTTAAAAAGCAGAACATTCTACGTAAAAAAACGTAGAGGGTTTCTACTCCCTTAAAAAAAATGCTTTTCTTAGTCTGCAGTATAGTATGGGATGGGACCGGAAGTTCATCAATCTATTACCATGATATTGAAAGTGTCCAAAATTTAGATCGTGTGACACAAAATTAGGCGAGTCTAGACTTTCATTCTTTTATCTTACATACCCCGCCATATTGAAAATGGAAATTATTAAGGTAAGACCTGTGTAATGCACTTCCGGTGAACATGGGGCAAAAATTCTAATTGGTTGATGAATAAGGATAAATAAGGATTTATGCAGAAATAATATTTTTGCACATTTCTAACGGATCAGAAATTCCGTTTATGTCTATCTTGAAATTATCTTTTGATACTTTTGTTAGTTTTCTGAAAAGGGTGGTAATTATTTTCTCTTTTTGAATTGAGAATATAGTGGTTTTAGATTTATAAATGATAATTCAAAGAAGGAAAAAGTGGAAAAAATGAATCGGTGAAAGTAGTTCAATAATACTCATTTTTAATTATAGCTAATTTTGCAGGATGATATTTTAGTGGAAATAGCTGTTTTCCATTACAAAGGTCTTACTTTAAAAGTATAAAACGCAGGGAAAGGGAATGTTTCTACGTAAGAAGTATAAAAATGCGGCGTGTTTCTATGTCAGAAGATAAAATGCAACGTGTTCTACGTCAAAGTTTAAAAATGCGGGGTGTTTCCACGTAACAAGTATTATGTTTCAACGACAAAGGAATAAAATGGAAGGGTTTCATCAAAGTCTGTTTTTTTTTTTTTTAAAGTACAGACGATCAAGCCAATATTCTGTCATTGTAAAGCAATCAAAGACTCAAAATCAAGACACGATGATTTCCCAATACTGTCTGTCATCGGAAATACTTATTCCAATTATCGTCATTACGAGAAAAGAAACTTGTCAGCAAAATCTGTCAACTGTGAATTGGAAACATATTCTGCTTGAGCCATACTGTGTGAAAAGGGGGCTAAATGCATCTGCAAAAAGCATCGACCCAGGTCAGCCTGCGCAGTCCGCACAGGCTGACCTGAGCCGAAACTTTTTGCTATATGCCAATTTTCTGTATGGACAGTTCTGTTTCTATTACATCACAGTAAACTAAATGTCACGACTCCAATAAAGTCTATGTCAGTATATATACGTGGGCATGAGAACCTATATCCATATCTGCCTGTATATATCTTGTCTTGTAGGAATGTAAAGTTATCCCTTTACCATAAGACAGAATTTTGAAATCTTCCGAAATTGAAAACTCTTTAAGACGACAAATAAACTCTTTACGAAAGGACAAAATTTTAGACTAGTTCAAATTGGAAGCATTTGCTGACAACAAAATTAATGCACTCAAAAATCAAAATTTGTTTCGGGAAGGGTAGAAAAAATTGCTAGAAAAGGAGACGATGCATGGTTACTGGCATTTTTTTCCTTTTCCCATAATACTATCAGAAGGCTTCTTTTTTAGCGTCGTGAAAACCAGGGATTGTTTCGGTAAAGGGTTAAACGTAGATCAGATGATTTGATTATTAGATCTACACCGTCCGACGAGGATAAATTTTCCCTATGAAATAATTTTGAAAAATAGCAACAGTTGGATTGTTACTATCGACTTGAAAGTTTCACGTTTCTTATTAAACAGAATAAATAGAGGATATTTGTTTTTTTCGGTGAAAGATCGAAATTTATTTCATCTCGTGAACACCATCGGTAATATTTTCACTCGTGGCGAAAAAAAAGAAAAAACCCCAAAAAATATTCTATTTATTTCATGCTTTTTACCCTTTCTGGGAGGAGCTTTATCAAATTCAGTACAGTTCTTTTCCCTTATTCCCCGTGGCGTACCCCTCCCGCATAGCAACGTTACGTCAAGCGAGAGAAATGTAAGGTAAATGACGTCATATTTCCCATCTGGTTGTTCGGCACACGCAATTTACTTAGGCAACAAGGACGTGAAAATCGGTATTTTCTCTGGTGGTACCAGTGTAAGATCGAAAAATATTTTCACTGCTATTTCTCGATATCCTACCGGAAAGCATGAAATAAGGGTTAAATAATAAAATTCACCGACCGACATTTATACGTTCGTTCCTACTTCGTTAATTAATCGGCTTAAATCTGCAGACAATCTTTATTTAGAACAAACGACAATTTATTGTGTTTCTGACATTTGAAACCCACACAGAAGATCACTTTCATTCTCTTCTAATATGCCAGCCGTTTGTAGTTGATTGGTTCATCGCATTTGTTTCACGCCGTGTTCAACATTTTTTCAGTTATGTCGCGACGGTCAGTGCGCCTATCCATGCTTTCGTTTCTTTGGCTGCTATTCTGCACAATATTCTTTCCAAACCACTGGTTGCTTTCCCGCAAAAATATCGTCGTAACAATGGTTAACGGCGGGAGAGGAATAAATCCTGTCGCAATGGCCATCATCAATGAATGAATCAATGTCAGTTTTGATCTTAAACACGTCTTCAAGTCTAGCTTTTAGACGTAAAACGCCATGTTTGTAGTCATTGGACATGATTTTATCAGCAATCCCAAGAACGTAAAATCCCTTTTGGTTTTGCATATGTCAGGATCTATTTTGAAGTTATGAATGAATGAATGAATGAATGAAAAATGAAAAATTTTCGCCTTTTTTTACATTATTTCAGGTATATCGCTTTCCCGTATATCAATCGACGAGACAATTGCAAACGGTAAGAGAGGAATGAAGCAATTAATATAATCAAACCTCGGAATGGAATAGGCCGAGCCGGAGATTGAACTAGAGACCTCCGGTTAAGATATTCGATGAACGTTTTTGGACAGAATTAATTTCCATCTCACCGTTGATCAGTGTATCGATGATGTGTATGAGGGTCGATGCATTAGTAATATGGATAGGTGCACTCACCGCGAATAACTGAAATAATGTTGAAAACCAAACAGTCAGTACTTCAATCAGTCTGTCAATCAATCAACCAGCTGATTAATTAGATATATCAGTAGCATTTAATTGTATAAAATGCGACAGAGACAAGAAATTTCTATCTTTCTGACATTGTTTCAGACGGTCATTTTCTGTTGGTTTCATCAAAATTTATGGTTGTTGCATAAAAGATCTGGAGCCTTGGTTGAAATCTAACACTGAAGCATCCTTGCCATCAACAGTAGAAGCTTTGGCCACTACCTCGATTCCTTTCCCCTTTTTTGTCTTTTGTAACAGTTTTTAAAAAAAAGTTAAACGAAGGCAATTTTTATTTTTTTTTTATTTTTAAGTAGAGTTAAATCAAGCATGTCAGATTTCAAGCACCTTATCATGTAAAACTTTCGGCACCAAAGGCATCATGTAAACCTTCCGGCTCCAAAGTCATCGTGTAAACCTTTCGACGCTAAAGGCATCATGTAAACCTTTCCCCGCCGAAGACATCATTTTTACAAACCTTTCAACGCCATCGGCATCATGTAAACCTTTCGGCACTATAGGCATCATTTAAACCTCTCGGCACCATTGGCAGCGTTTAAACATTTCGGCGCCAAAGGCATCATTTAAACCTTTCGGCACATCGGCATCATGTAAACCTTTCGGCACCATAGGCATCATGTAAACCTTTCGGTACCATAGGCATCATGTAAACCATTCGGCACCATAGGCATCATGTAAACCTTTCGGCACCATAGGCATCATGTTTACAAACCTTTCGGTACCATAGGCATCATGTAAACCTTTCGGCACCATTAGGCATCATGTAAACCTTTCGACACCAAAGGCATCATGTTTACAAACCTTTCGGCGCCAAAGGCATCATGTAAACCTTTCGACACCATAGGCATCATGTAAACCTTTCGGCACCATGGGCATCATGTTTACAAACCTTTCGGACCAAAGGCATCATGTTTACAAACCTTTTGGCACCATAGGCATCATGAAAACCTCTCGACACCAAAGGCACCATGTAAACCTTTCGGCACCATAGGCATCATGTAAACCCTTTCGGCACCATAGGCATCATGTTTACAAACCTTTCGGCACCATAGGCATCATGTTTACAAACCTTTCGGCACCATAGGCATCATGTAAACCTTTCGGCACAAAAGGGATCATGTTTACAAACCTTTCGGCGCCAAAGGCATCATGTTTACAAACCTTTCGGTGCCAAAGGCATCATGTAAACCTTTCGACACCAAAGGCATCATGTAAACCTTTTACCGCCAAAGACATCATTTTTACAAACCTTTCGACGCCATAGGCATCATGTAAACCTTTCGACGCAATAGGCATCATTTAAACCTTTGGGCACCATAGGCATCATGTAAACCTTTCGGCACCATAGGCATCATTTAAACATTTCGGTACCATTGGCAGCGTGTAAACACTCCGGCGCAATAGGCATCATTTAAACCTTTCGGCACCATAGGCAACATGTAAATCTTTTGGCGTCAAAGGCATCATGTAAACCTTTCGGCGCCATAGGCATCGTGTAAACCTTTCGGCGTCATAGCATCGTGTAAACCTTTCGGCGCCATGGGCATCGTGTAAACCTTTCGACGCCATAGGCATCGTGTAAACCTTTCGACGCCAAAGGCATCGTGTAAACCTTTCACCGCCAAAGGCATCATTTTTTCAAACCTTTCGGCGCCATGGGCATCATGTAAACCTTTCGACACCATAGGCATCATAGGCATCATTTAAACCTTTCAGCAACATTGGCAGCGTGTAAACCTTTCGGCGCCATAGGCATCATTTAAACCTTTCGGCACCATAGGCAACATGTAAACCTTTCGGCACCATAGGCATCATTTAAACCTTTCGACACCATAGGCATCCTGTAAACCTTTCGACGCCAAAGGCATCATGTAAACCTTTCACCGCCAAAGGCATTATTTTTACAAACCTTTCGGCACCATAGGCATCCTGTAAACCTTTCGGCACCGTAGGCATCATGTAAACCTTTCGGCACCATAAGCATCATTTAAACCTTTCGGCACCATTGGCAGCGTGTAAACCTTTCGGCGCCATAGGCATCATTTAAACCTTTCGGCACCATAGGCAACATGTAAATCTTTTGGCGTCACAGGTATCATGTAAATCTTTAAGCGCCAAAGGCATCATGTAAGCCTTTCGGTGCCATGGACATCATGTTAACAAATCTTTCGGCGCCATAAGCATGATGTAAACATTTCGGAGCCATGGGCATCATGTAAATATTTTGGTGCCATAGATATTAAGTAATCCTTTCGATGCCATATGTATCATTTAAACTGTTCGACGCCATTGGCATCATGTTTACAAACTTTTCAGGGCCATTGGCATTATTTAAATCTTTCGGCGCAATAGGCATCATGTTTACAAACCTTTCGGCGCCATAGGCATCATGTACACCTTTCCGCACCATAGGCATCATGTAAACCTTTTGGCACTATAAGCATCATTTGAACTCTTTGACGCCATTGGCAACATGCTTACAAACCTCTCGGTGCCGTAGGCAACATGTACACCTTTTGGCGCCATAGGCATCATTTAATTCTTCGGCGCCATTGGCATCGTGTTTAAAAACCTTTCGGCGCCATAGGCAGCATGTAAACCTTTCGGCGAAATAGGCATTATGTTTAAAAGCTTTCGGCGCCATAGGAATTATGTAATCCTTGCGGCGCCATAGGCATCATGCAAACCTTACCGTGTCTTAGGCATTATATAAACCTTTCGGCGCCATAGGCATCATATAAACCTTTCAGCGCCATAGGCACCATTTAAACTCTTCGGCGCCATAGGCATCATTTAAAGTATTCGGCGCCATGGGCAATCACGTTTACAAAACTTTTGGCGCCAAAGGCATCATGTAAACCTCTTGGCACCATAGGCATCATGTTGACAAACATGTTGGTGCCGTTGGCATCATGTATGTAAACCTTTCGGTGCCATAGGCATCATGTATGTAAACCTTTCGGCGCCAAAAGCTTCATGTTTATAAACCTTTCGGCGCCATAGGTATCATGTTAACAAACCTTTCGGCGCCATAGGCATGATTTTAATTTTTCGGCGACATAGACATAACGTATCATAGGCATCATGTATACAAACGTGTAAACCTTTCAACGCCACTCGTGAAAATATTACCGATGGTGTTCACTCGATGAAATACATTTCGATCTTTCACCGAAAAAAAAACCAAATATTCTATTTATTTCATGCTTTTAACCCTTTCTGGGAGGAGCTTTATCAAAATCCAGTGCAGTTCTTTTCCGTCATTCCCCGTGGCGTACCCCTCCCGCATAGCAAAGCATTACAATATTACGTCAAGCGCGAGAAATATAAGGTATATGACGTCATATTTCCCATCTGGTTGTCAGGCACGCGCAATTTACCTAGGCAACAAGAACGTGAAAATCGGTATTTTCACTGCTATTTCTCGATATCCTACCGGAAAGCATGAAATAAATAGAGGATATTTGTTTTTTTCGGTGTAAGATCGAAATTTATTTCATCGAGTGGACACCATCGGTAATATTTTCACGAGTGGCGCAGCCACGAGTGAAAATATTACCGATGGTGTTCACGAGATGAAATAAATTTCGATCTTACACCGAAAAAAACAAATATTCTATTTATTTTATGCTTTTAACCCTTTCTGGGAGGAGCTTTATAAAAATTCAGTACAATTTTTTTTCCCTCATTCCCCGTGGCGTACCCCTCCCGCATAGCAACGTGACGTCAAGCGCGAGAAATGTAAGGTATATGACGTCATATTTCCCATCTCGTTGTTAGGCACGCGCAATTTACCTAGGCAACAAGAACGTGAAAATCGGTATTTTCACTGGTGTAAGATCGAAAAATATTTTCACTGCTATTTCTCGATATCCCACCGGAAAGCATGAAATAATTCGTATTATTCTACTGTCATTTCTTTCCTCTCATTCAGTATATCATATTTGTAGCTCGTCTGTTTTGGAAGAAAATTTTGTTTTCAACCCTTTCAAAGACAAATTTCAATTTTTAAGTCATATTCATGTTGTCGTCTGCAAATGCTTTCAATTTGGGCAAGTCTAAAGTTTTATCGTTAGGAAAAGAGTTTTATCGTCAAAGAATAAACCCATTCACGAGTGACAGGTATTTCCTTTTTGCAACGATGTTCACATAAAGTGTTCCGCGGGACGAACAATATCGTCCGCGGAAAAAAAATGCGTCAAGATGAAAGCGGCGATGTAATAATGCGTGCATGTTTTCTACGTAATTATTCCACTCTGTTTGTGATATGAAAAAGGTATTGACTATTGATTACCTTCATAACAATCATTTGCAAAGTTGGAATGCTGAAATTGCGTATTGATGAGCCATGAATTTCTCTACTGGTAAGTAAAGACAGTTAACCCATTACCACACAATCCCTACTTTTGACGCCCCTGAGATAGAAGCCTTTAGAAAACATTGTGGGAAAAGGGGAAAATACTGGTAACCAGCACTTTCCCCTTTTCACACAATGTTTTCTACCCTCCACAAAACAAATTTAAATTTTCAGTCACTTTTATTTTGTCGTCTGCAAATGCTTTCAATTTGGACAAGTTTATAATATTGTCGTTTGGTAATGAGTTAAAGTTGCCAATGTTTCACAGTTGCAGGACCTCCCCCCCCCCTTTTTTTTCTTGAAAAATTAACCCTTAGGGTGCTTAGCGTGACTAGGAGTGCTTTTGCTAACAGTGTAGAACAAGATCAGACTGCATGAAACGTGCAGTCTGATATTTGATCTACACTGCTCAGGATGGTATTTTTCCCCGGTGCAATTTTTGACATCGCAAAGTTTAGGGTTTTTATTACAGAGTAGAATTTTCGTTTCACTTATTGATCAGCTTCAAGGTTGGTATCAAACTACGTAGACCGACTTTATTATTATTTTTTCTTTGTCTGATCTTGTTCTTATCTGTTTGTGAATAGATTTTTTAAACCGTTTTCCAAACGAAAAAAAATAAGACTTACCAAAATTTTAAAGCGATTGCGGACAACAAAATAAATATTTTTCATCTGTAAGGCTTACCTTTATAATAATAATAATAATAATTATAATGATAGTAATAATAATAGAATAATGATAATAATAAAAATGCTGCTTATCGGTATTTTCTCAATTTTCCCCACAATATTTTCGAAAGCCTTGTAAGTCAGGGTCATTAAAAATCATGATTATGTAGTAAAGAATTAACTTGTTCTTGAAGCTGTAAAGGCACAAAGAAGTAAAGAATCAAAAGGAAGAATCAATAAAAACTCTTGTTGACGGTCAATATTCCGTAAGGTCATCGATGTAGCAGATTTCTTGATGCGGAATAAATTGCAGTAGAATCATATAAACGCGGTATAATGAAAAATCCCCTAACCCTTTACCACACAATCTCGACATTGATGCCCGACCGGGTAACTCAGTGACCTGGTGGAGGTGAGTTCGATACCCGGTTGAAGCAAACTTTCTTTTCGATCATTTTTCGCCTCTCACATCTAGTGCATGTGAGAAAAGTAATCAGTGATTTAGAAAAGAAAGTTGTGTCAGTATAGGTGTGAGACAGCAAGAAAAAACACATATGTAGGTGCACTAACCGCCGGGAGAAGACCTTAGCTGCTGCAACGGCGTTCAACCTCAATACATCGATCAATCAACTGACTCTGACAGCGACAAAAATCATAGAAATTTTGTATGGCAATAAACTTTTAAACACAAAGAAAACAGCTAACATCCTTTCCCCCCATTACCTAATATACCAATTTGAGACCGTCCCAAATTCAAAGAAGCTGCAGACGACAACTGAAGTGTGGCTACTAGAGGGTTTTAAGATACAGACTGCACAGAAAACATTGTGAGAAAAGGTGAAATTGCTCATTCTGAGCAATTTCACCTTTTCCCACAATGTTTTCCAAAAGCTTTTTTTCTTAATTGTGTTAAAACGAGTACATATAGAGAAAAGGGTTAAATAATTAAATTAAGGTATTCCTACACTGAAACGGAACATCTATTTCCACTGTGATTTTACTCTGGAAGTTGATGTTATTAAAAATCGTCACTATTGTAGCATCTTAACCGAGCCACTTTTGAAGGTTTTGCCTTCATTGAACAATTATTTTCGATTCTAAAATCACTATATCCTCGATTCAAAGGGAGATTATTATTATCTCCCTTTACAAAAAGTGATATAATTATGAACGGAAACTTTTTAGACAGAGATTTGAACCCTTTCCCCAAACGACAAATTTTGGACTCTTCCAAACCAAAAGAGTTTGCAGACGACAATATTAGATGTGGAGAAAACGCCAGAAAATTCTCAAAAAAGGTAGAAAGCACTGCGGCAAAAGGAGATATTGCTCGTTACTAGCAATTTCTCCTTTTCCTACGGTGTTTTCAAGACTTTTACTGCAGACACGTAAAAACAGGGCTTGTTAGGGAAAGAGTGACCGTTTAGAAGTGTTTAGGATTACTGAATCACTATAGATTTTCAATACTCTAAGAACAAGGGGAAAAAAAACATATTAACTAAAAGTTTCAGGGGAGGAAAGAGTTTCAAAAAAACATTATTTTTTAATGCAAAGACGATTTAGAGAAGACATACATGTCTTATCAAGTATAATTCATATCGAATATCGAAGAACTTTTACAAAGAGCGCTTTGACAAGAATTTTATGGGTTTTTTTTTAAAATGCAAAGATGATTTAGAGAAGACATACAGGTCTTATCAAGTATAATTCATATCGAATATCGAAGAACATTTACAAACAGCGCTTTGACAAGAATTTTATGTGTTTTTTTTTAATGCAAAGATGATTTAGAGAAGACATACATGTCTTATCAAGTATAATTCATATCGAATATCAAAGAACTTTTACAAAGAGCGCTTTGACAAGAATTTTATGGGTTTTTTTTCTTAAATGCAAAGATGATTTAGAGAAGACATACAGGTCTTATCAAGTATAATTCATATCGAATATCGAAGATCATTTACAAAAAGCGCTTTGACAAGAATTGTATGTGTTTTTTTTAATGCAAAGATGATTTAGAGAAGACATACATGTCTTATCAAGTATAATTCATATCGAATATCAAACAACTTTTACAAAAAGCGCTTTGACAAGGATTTTATGGTTTTTTATTTCTTAATGCAAAGATGATTTAGTGAAGACATATAGGTCTTATCAAGTATAAATCATATCGAATATCAAACAACTTTTACAAAGAGTACTTTGACAAGAATTTCATGTTTTTTTTTAATGCAAAGATGATTTAGAGAAGACATACATGTCTTATCAAGAATAATTCATATGGAATTTCAAAGAACTTTTACAAAGAGCGCTTTGACAAGAATATTATTTTTTTAATGCAAAGTTGATTTAGTGAAGACATACAGGTCTTACCAAGTATAATTCATATCAAATATCAAAGAACTTTTACAAAGAGCGCTTTGACAAAAATTTTATGGCTTTTTTTTAATGCAAAGATGATTTAGAGAAGACATACAGGTCTTATCAAGTATAATTCATATCGAATATCAATTTTTTAATGCAAAGATGATTTAGAGAAGACATACAGGTCTTATCCAGTATAATTCATATCGAATATCAAAGAACTTTTACAAAGAGCGCTTTGACAAGAATATTATTTTTCTTTTAATGCAAAGTTGATTTAGTGAAGACATACAGGTCTTATCAAGTATAATTCATATCAAATATCAAAGAACTTTTACAAAGAACACTTTGACAAGAATTTTATGGGGTTTTTTTTAATGCAAAGATGATTTAGAGAAGACATACAGGTCTTATCAAGTATAATTCATATCGAATATAAAACAACTTTTACAAAAAGCGCTTTGACAAGAATTTCATGGTTTTTTTTTTTAATGCAAAGATGATTTAGAGAAGACATACATGTCTTATCTAGTATAATTCATATCGAATATCAAACAACTTTTACAAAAAGCGCTTTGACAAGGATTTTATGGGGTTTTTTTTTCTTAATGCAAAGATGATTTAGTGAAGACATACAGGTCTGATCAAGTATAATTCATATCGAATATCAAACAACTTTTACAAAGAGTGCTTTGACAAGAATTTTCCAAACCTTTACGAGCAGAAAACATTTTTCAAGACATGAATGGTACAGTTCTGGGGTAAAAATTTGAATGGTACAAGCATACTTCTAGCAGCTCTATGCTTTATGGTTGGAACTAGAAGATTTTTTTTAAAGTTTTCACTGTATGAGCCCATATGAGACGCATGCCCTTTGGGGCAGAGCTAACTTTGACCCAAAGTCTATTCTTTTAAAAAAATGCTAGAAGTCAATTAGATGAAGCTACATACCAAGCTTTGGTAGTCATTAGGCGCTTTGATTTCGGACAAGATGATTTTTGAAGATGTCCGATATGTGTCAGTGTTATCATGGCAACACGAGTTTTCTCAAAAATCAAAAGAAATTGTGATATGCGTCATTCAGCAGAATAAAAATCGTCTTCTGCACATGCTTACACTATCGACAAGTCTGTAACTTTTATCGTCAGGTTAAAGTTTAAAGCAAAAGAAAAATAAAATTTGAATTATACTTCTAAAGTATAAAGTCAGTAATAAAAGAGATAGAAAAATGTGAGTAATACACGGTCTGCCACCTTATTATTTTCAAAATTGAAGATGAATTTCATTTTAAGTTGAGTTGCAATACATTTTACACTTAAAAGCTGTATCTTTTTGCTACCCTCCAATTTAATATCGCACTTTTCTTCTTTTAAATTTTACAATTCTAACACGATAACACATTGCCAGTTGTAAAAACTCTTTTCGTCTTTCAAAAGATCACTGTTTCAAAAAAATGGTCTTGATCAGCAATATATTTTGTTACAATCTTTTGCTTTATATTTTAACTCTTTGTTAAACGACAAAATTTTGAAATTGTCCAAATCGAAAGCATTAATTTTATAGACGTAAATAGTGACTGAAAATTTGAAGTTTGTTTTGTGAAGAATAGAAAACATTGTAGGAAAAGGAGAAAATCCTGGTTACCAGCATTTTCTTCTTTTCCCACAATGTTTTCTAAAGGCTTCTTTATTAGGGTCGTCAAAACTACGGATTGTGTGGTAATGGGTTAATCCGTTCAGCGACTAAAGCAAAAAAAAAAACCTCCTGCAGACGGCATACTATAGTAGTACGTCGAGATCAGATTGCACGGACCATGCAGTCATATCTTGGACCTATATCCTCTTTTTTATTGACCGGGTACAAAATTTAAGTACCATTTTAAGATATATGTCATGTCCTGACAAACGGCCGTTTAATATATCTCTGTAAGTTTAGAAACAGGTCAGCCTGCGTGGACTACAGGTTGACATAGGTCGGCACTGTTGGCATTTAAGGCACAGAGTATGGCCCAAACTACTACATAGTGTCCGATTCAAATATTTATTGCATACAGCTAGAAACAGATGCGAATGGGAAAAATTCTTATCAGGTGGTGTCGAATCGGATCCCAAGTACATGAGGTGAGCATGTCAACGTCAATGATGATGGTTTTGGAGGAAACTATCAACAATTGAAGTATCTTGTTACTTATTTGGCTTGCAAAACGCGAAAAAGAGCTTTCAGACATTTGCGTTAAGTGTCGTTCCGGATCAACCTGCGCAGTCCGCGCAAGCTAATCCCAGACATCATTTTACGACTTTATTAGATTTTGTGCTACGGCAGACATGCGCAAAACAGAAAATTACATAAAAACGGGAAGTGTCGTTTCGGAAAGGAACTCTTACCCTATCTTTAAGGATTAAAGGGACCAAACCAAACCATGAAACCGTTCATATTTACTTGAACGACCCTGAGATAGAAGCCTTTTGAGAACATACTGGAAAAAGGAGAAAGTGTTGATAATGATGATTTCTTTATTCTCCAACAATGTTTTACATCGTTTCCTAGACAACTTTTTCCATTTAAGCAATATTTCGTCGGTTTACTTCGAAAACCTCGTAACTACAGCTTGTACCCTTCGAAAACCTCTTAACTACAGCTTGTACCAGACTGTACTTACGAGGTTTTCCCAGTAAACCGAGGACTTATCCTGCGGTCTGCAAACACCTTTTATTTCGACCTGTTGAACATTTAGAAGCCTTTCTAGTGAACAATTCATTTGGAACTCAAATGTCTTAATTTACCTATGAAAGGGTTGACAACATTGAGGAAAAAAGACAAAATGCTTCTTATCAGCATTTTCTCATTTTCCAAAAATAATTTCAAAACCCGTTTTATACAAATGCGCCGAGACACTTGGTTGTAACGTAAAGAGTTTATTCTATAGACACCAAATAGGTAAAGTTTTTACTCCAAAGGCACCAAATATATATACTCGTAATTTGCCTGTGAAAAAGGTTTACAACATTTTGGGAAAAGGAGAAAATGCTGTCTACAAACACTTCCTCGTTTTCCCACAATCATACACGGTTTAAAAAAAAATCCTTAACAGGGTTGATAAGACACTTGATTGTAAGGTAACGTGTTAACTCCACAGGCACCAAATATATTACTCGACCTCTTCCAATGGCTGTAACAAATAATTTCACTGAAACTCAAAAATATTCTAATAATAAAGTCTTAAATAAACAAGCGGACGACATAGACCAAGATCAGACGGTGCAGTCTGATCTTGGGTCTATGCAGTCCGCAAAAGACCCATCTTCGCAAGCCAAGGGTGACTATCCACCACGCTACTCTAAGATCCACGTAGTGATCGTAACCTTGGGTCACCAAGATGCAAAAGACCTTGTCTTGGCCTATCGTCGTGAAAGGATTAGAGCAATCGATATAGGACAAGATGCTTCATAGACCAGCTATATCATTTCGGAAACATATTATAGTAATTATGGCGAGATAAATATATTGTTAGGGGACTGGGATGACTTGTAATTTTCTCTTCTTCTATCATAAAATATGGCATAGCGTGAAAAATGGACGCTCGTTTTCGCGGCATTATAGCCTGCTTCGAGGGCTGGTCTATAAGTTGTGGGCATTGTATACAGAAGGCATTAAGCTTAGATGTCCCTTTTCAGCCCAGCTATTACCTGACTGTGTAAGGATATATACCTCGAGAATGGTATCTTTTGGTAAATTTATGTCTAAGAAGTAGATACAGCACTTTAAAGTAGAAAGGCAGGCGACTTTTGAAAAATGGACAAAATCGCTGAAAGTGCAAGTCTTTCTTTGTCAAAGCTGCCATTAACGATTATGGCTTTGAATTGATTAAACATCTACCTTATCGCCTGATCTCGCTCCATCAGACTTTGACCTATTTGACCACTTCCGGTACCCACTTTCTGTCGGATGATGACGTCATAGAAAGACTTGAGGACTTTCTGAACGTCCAAGTTAAAAGCAGCTTCCAGACCTTTAAACATCGCTGGAGAAGGTGTATAGACACTAAAGGAGATTATGTTAAAAACAACGCAATATGTCCGCCAAAAGTCAATCCTTCACACACGAGGCTATCTACTTGTCATACAGCCCTCGCACTACAACCTCTGCAATTGTTTATGATACAATTGGGATGCAGTTTTTCTGTTATACAGTACTTTTTCGCGGTAAATATTGCCAAATGATACAGATTCAAAGGAGAAATTTCATTCGTTTACTTTGTCCATGCCTTTTTTCTCCAATATGTTTCCCAATTTTCCACAATTCCTACCGTCGTCCTCGTTTTTACAGCATTATAGCCAACACTGCAAACACCTGCAATTCGTCGGTTTGCTTCAAAAACCTCGTAACTACAGCTTGTAACAAGCTGTAGTTACGAGGTTTTGGAAGCAAACCGACGAATTGTTCATGATACAATTGGGATGAAATATTCCCACAGTGCCATATTTTTTGGCGGTAAACTTTGACAATTGATGCATATATCGTCGGTTTGCTTCCAAAACCTCGTAACTACAGCTTGTAACAATCTGTAGTTACCAGGTTTTGGAAGCAAACTGACGATATACTGAAGCACGATTATTCCTTTACTTTGTTCCAGAATATCTTAAGCCAATTTACAACTGTAAAATATTACATGCGCGAAAAAAGTAAGGCAATGTTGTTTTCTTTTTTCTTTTTGGCAGAGCTGGCTGGCACAATGGAATCTTAACTCTTTACCAGACGACAAAATTTTAGACCTTTCCAAAGTTTAATCATTTGTAGATTTATGCAACTTTTTCCAAGAAACTTTTACCATTTAAGTTATTTCTAATTTGTCGACTGCAAATGCTCCTATATCGGTTAAACCAGAAATAATATATCGCGTAGAAAGGAAGAAAACGGAACACAGTTAAATATTTATTAAACAATTACCTGCTTTTAGTGACACTACGGTAGAAGCTGTTGAAAACATTATGGGTACAGAAGAAAGTACTTGTGACAAGCATTTTCTCTTTCTTTTTTAACGACTCAGTGACAGAACTCTTTGTAGGGGACGGAGAAAACACGTTTCAGAATCATCCTTTTTTTTTTCCACAATGTTTCCCACGTTTTCCAAGACAAACTTTATCATCCTGCTTTCGTAGAATTCTAGTTTATATACAACCCTCTGCAAATTGTTTATGATACGAAACGGATGCAGTATATCGTCGGTTTACTTCAAAAACCTCGTAACTACAGCTTGAAACAAGCTGTAGTTACGAGGTTTTTGAAGTAAACCGACGATATCTCAAATACTGCACTTTTTAAACATAAATTTTTACAATTGATACATAGTGGGGCATTCTTATTCTTTTACTTTAATCAAAGTAATTTTTGACAAACTTAAAACAATAAGAAAATACAAAATTATACAAGGGAAATATCTTCACCCTTTATCAAACAATCTCAACTTTCGACGACATCTAGGGAAATAGCTTTTGAAAACGTTGCGAGAAAAAAGGGAAAATGCTGCTTGGCAACCGGCATTTTCTCCTTTTCCTGCAATGTTTTCTATCCTTCAAAAGGCATTTATATTAGGTTTTGACACAAATCTAAATTTACTTATACTTTAACACATAACAAAATTTTAGACGTGTCCAAATTAAAGTCCTCACAGACGACAAATTCAATGTATCTCACATAAGGAAACTTTCTGTGATTATAGATAGGTTAGAAAACATTGTTAGAATAGGAGAAAATGCTGTTACCAGCATTTTCTCCTTTTCCAGCAATGTTTTCAAAAACTGTCTTTTTCATGTGTTTTAAGAACTCAGGTACGCGTGGTGAAAGGCGAGAACTCGCTACTTAGATTTAACAGTTAAGACCCCCGGGCTACGTCAATCTACATACCGATTCGGATTAGGAAGGCCTAACATTTCCGATCTATATATAGTTGTCGGGAAAAATACTTTTTTTCCTTCAATTTTAAAACAGAATTTAAGTATCTGTTTGGTTTCAGAGACAAAATAGCGTATGGAATTTTTTCCAAGCGATCCTTTAATCTATTGAGTGTTGTATACCACAGAAAGAAATGCTAAGATAATGTACCGTGTTTATTATTTGTAAAAATCTGCAGAGGTGTCGTTGACTGCTGTCTCAAATTGAAAAGAAGAAAAACGTCGCTACGTTTTGGTAACTGTGTATAAAACCTGTATATTTTTTCAAGAAATTAAGCCTCCCACTAGGCAAAAAGTTGAGCTCCGCAGACTGGATGCTCCTAAATTTTGACCCCCTGCCCTCTCCCCTCCCCTCCCCTCCCCATCAGAGAGAGAGAGAGAGAGAGAGAGAGAGAGAGAGAGAGAGAGAGAGAGAGAGAGAGAGAGAGAGAGAGAGAGAGAGAGAGAGTGAGAGAGAGTGAGTGTCTCTTAAAAAAAAATTTACCAGAAAGAAATAACAAGGCTAATGCTAAATTAGACCTTGGAGACAATTTTATCGTATTAGGAAATACATCTAGCAGAGATAATACATTTATCATTGTCTTTGTGAAACAAATTAGTTTCATAATTGACATATCTTTCGTCATAATTGTTCGTAGAATAAACTTGAAATATACCAGACACAAATGATGTAAAATTATGATGACTTTTATGGAACTCGAAAGCTGCAAGCTCTGTACCACACAACCCTAGTTAATTTCTAACCCTGAGAAAGAAATGTCCGAATGCCCCATTTCACGTATTGTAGGTCACATGACAATCGCAACAAATATACACAACATGAAGAAACCTAACACTGAGATAAATGATGAAAACTTGTTGGACACCGATAGCGTACGAAAAATTGTGATATCCTCGATTTACTTCGAAAACGTCCTAACTATCGCTTGGTTCAAGTTGTAGTTACGAGGTTTTTGATATCCAACGCTTCAGAAAAAAAAGAAGAGCACCGTATAAGAATGCCAAAACTCAGCAGCAGCTGATTTCAAAAAGAAATATCTAAGTGGAAAAAGGGGCATAACTGTATTAAAACATTTTGGTGGTTATCTGCCCCTGTTGCATTGATCTCCTTTTTGGTAGTTATCAACTAGCTCAAGTTTGAACAGTATACACAAATGTGGAAAAATGAGAAAACGCTTGTAAAGAGAAACCTTTGAATCTTTTCAGCAACCTCTTTTCTCTCTGTTTTTTTTTTTTTTATCATTAAAAGGCGGTATTGTTTGGTACAAATATAAAGAAAGCAGGAATACGTTCCATGGCACAATCAATCAATACAAAATGTTATCAGAAACTTATTCCTCTCCCTAAAGAATATCATATAATTTTTGTATATGGGACATGCTTTCTAAACCCGTTACCACATAGCAAAATTTTAGACCCGTATCCAAATTGAAAGCATCTGCAGGCGACAATTTCAAAGTGGCTCAAGTGGTACATTTTTTTTTATAGGGTAGAAAACTTTGTGGGAAAAGGAGAAAATGCTGGTTACCAGCTTTGATAGGGCAGAAAACTTTGTAGGAAAAGGAGAAAATGCTGGTAACCAGCATTTTCTCCTTTTCCCACAATATTTTCAAAATGCTTCTTCCTCAGGGGCGTTAAAAGCCGTCATTGCGTGGTAAAGGGTTAAAAGAGGGCTGGGTATCTCTGCAAAGAGTATCGACTCGGGCCAACCTGTACAGTCCGGAACAGGCTGATCTGGGTCGATACTATTTTGCTTCTGGTCAATTTTTCGCCGTTTCACAGAACCGTTCTGTCTCATGATTCAGTCATTTATTAGAAACAAAATGTACTTGAGCCATGCTCTGGCAAAAGGGGCTTAATGCATCTCCGTGATCCATGACACCAGGCAAGTCATTGGATCATTATGGATCCATAAAATCCACTTTGTTTTCAAATAACGGTCTGAATCATGAGGTAGAACAATACTTTGACATGCAGAAAAATATTACAGATCGCAAAAAGTATCGGCCCATGCCAGCCTGCGCGGACTGCGCAGGCTGACATGGGTCGATACTTTTCGCAAATGCATTAAGCCCCGTTTTCACAGAGTATGTATCATCTATTTCTTCTATCTATACAGTTATTTGATGTAATGCTTGATATAAATACATTAAAGAAGAACGTCAAGTCTCCTTTTATTGGTTGTATTGGGGTATAACGCCACTTTAACAGCTAAGGTCATATCATGGCGGTCGATGACGCACATGTGTTTCCTGGCTTTCTCATACCAGTACTAACACAACTTTCTTTGCAAAGCCACCGACTACTTTTCTCATATGCTTCAGCAGAGGTAAGAGGCGAAAATACACCGGAAAGAAAGTTCGCCTCAACTGGTTATCGAACTCACAACCAGCAGGTCATGAGTCCGATATGCTCACCACTGAGGCACCAGGGCGGGCAAGTCCCCTTTTTTAAAAATGCAACAATAATGCTACGTTTTTACAGCAAGACAAAATTTTAGAAAATGTTCTAGATTTCAAACGTTGTGATTGGATAAACCTCTTTGGTTCAATCCTCTAAATATAGAATGAGACTAAAAATGAAATTAAAATTGGCTCGGAACTTCACCAAGGATGTCCGAAAATGCAGCTTTTGTCACCTTTCAAAGTAATGCAATTTGTGATTGGCTAAACGGTTTAGCCAATGAGAAATTGTGTCACTTTTCTCAATCTAGAAAAAGGGCTAAAAATATGATTTAGAACGGTTGATAGATTCGGGCTTTGCACTTCATCAACAATGTCCGAAAATACATCCTTGGTCACCCTTCGCATTCCTTTGGATTATAATCATATTTGCTCCGATAAATTGTCATAAATCGTTACCATGGGAACTATCATCTATCAAATTTTGTGGACACAAACAATTCCCAAGGTTCTCATTAATAATAAGGTTTTGTCAGAGGTTGATTTTGTCTAAGTTTGTTGTAATTACAGGGTATTTTTTCTCTTGGGTAATGTTTTAAGTGGTACATGGTGACTATATCAAAAGCTTGTTGAATTGTTGTTTATTCTCTAAAAGATATCCATCTTTTTATTTTAATACAATAGAAAGAAAACAGAGTTGATGGCAGATTGATTTATACCTGGCACTTTGGGCATTTGATTGACGTCATAAAATCAGCTATCTGGCTGGAGTAATGCCCAAACATACTTAAAGCCCCAGTTAAGCCAAAGAATAGGTTATTTTCACCGTTTATAACTTGAAAATATATAGAGGATATTTGTTTTTTCAGTGAAAGATCAACTTGAATTTATTTCATCGAGTGGACACCATCGTTAATATTTTCACGAGTGGCGGAGCCACGAGTGAAAATATTACCGATGGTGATCACGAAATGAAATAAATCTCGATCTTTCACCAAAAAAAACCCCAAATATTCTATTTATTTCATGCTTTTAACCCTTTCTGGGAGGAGCTTTATCAAAATCCAGTACAGTTCTTTTCCTTTATTCCCCATGACGTACCCCTCCTGCATAGCAACGCATTACAATATTACGTCAAGTGCGAGAAATCTAAGGTAAATGATGTCATATTTCAATCTGGTTGTCAGGCATGCCCAATTTACCTAGGCAACAAGAACATGAAAATCAGTATTCCCACTGGTCGTACCCATATAATATCGAAAAATATTTTCACTGCTATTTCTCGATATCCTACCGAAAAGCATGAAATAAACCGGATTACCAATCACGAAACGCATCTATAAGATCGGAGAAAACGCGAATGTGTATACGTGTGCGAAAATGCATTGCGAAGCTCGTCGATTTCCGGGACGCCATTGATCGAGACCACCTTCGTCACCGTTGGTGTATATTCGAAATGGGTATTCGAGAACGTCACGTGATAACATTGCACTTCATTAGTGCTATGACGATCGATGCTTTTTGCAGATCCTTCAAATACGCCTTTTCAAAAAGCAAGGCTCTTTTATCTTTCTTTATTTCTCTAACACTATAAAGAGTCCAGTTATTTTAGGAGGTAGAAACACATTCTCTATATACGTCGTAATCTGGAAATCAAATTGACTGGTTCCGCCCATAAAGCGCCGATACTAATTATTTAGCGATGTAACGACGTCATTAAAGCCGGGTCAAAACTCTCTGTAAAGGTTTTTCCGGTTGACGAAATGACGCATTTTCCCTTATGGCTGCACGTATTATTTTTCTGACACTGTACATCACAGTTAATCTTCACAGAACGATTAATCTGATCTCTAACCTTTGTTTTAGATTGTCTTGAGAAAAGAGGGTTGGGTGCGGGCTCAGAAAATTAAAGATTAAGGTCTGTTTAACTGGCTGATTATCTTCATATCACTACCTTTGTGCTCTTTTTTGTAAACTAATTCCCTCCTAATCCAATTTTGCAGCGGATTACAAACAAATTATCTTTTACACCCTTCGAAGAACGGATAAGGAAAATAAGTTAAGTTTTAACCCTTGGGATGCTGGGCGTGACTGGCTGACCTTTTGCGGACAGTGTAGATCAAGATCAGACTGCACAGAACGTGCAGTCTGATCTTGGACCTACACTGTCCGATAAGGCGATTTTTTTTCCCAAAATCATAACTTTGACATAGCTGTATTTTTGGGTTTTACTATCGGAATGAAAATTTCATTTTAGTTATTTAGCAGGATAAGGGTTAACCCTTTACTCCATAGATACTCATTTCTACGCATTGCTTGTAGAAGCCTTTGGAAAACATTGTGGCAAAAAGTGAAACTGCTCGTGACGATCAATTTCACCTTTCGTCACAATGTTTTCTATGCTATCAAAAGGTGTCATATACACATAAGAAACGGCTTCATCCTTGCTGTTATTTAGGGCCAATTAGAGATGCCATAGAAATGCCTTATGGGGTAAAGGGTTAATATAAGCAAACATATGGAAGCAGTGTAGCAAAAGAAGAAATCGTTTACTGGTGAACACTTGTTTTTGTTTTCACACTTGTGATATCTGTTGAAAATAGGTTGCCGCAGCAGCTAAACATTGTCTGCAGGGGGCAATGTATTAATGCTTATCACTATTGACAGTAGTTACTTAAATTCTTGTCTCTTTGGTAATTACTTGCCGCGTCGCGTAAACAGAATACCGTGCAGAGCGTCCAGCATTTTTATGGTGGACCGATGAAAACTTTATGGCTCTTTTACCTGGAAGCTTGTCATTTAGTTTTTAAGGTAAGACCTGTGTAATGGAAAATAGCTATTTCCACTAGTATATCATCCTGCAAAATTAGCTATAATTAAAAATGAGTATTATTGAACTACTTTCACCGATTCATTTTTTCCATTTTTTTTTTCCTTCTTTGAATTATCATTTATGAATCTAAAACCACTATACTCTCAACTAACCCTATTACCTCCCTTTTCAGAAAACTAACAAAAGTATCAAAATAATTTCAAGATAGACATAAACGGTATTTCTGATCCGTTTTAAATGTGCAAAAACATCATTTCTGCATAAATCCTTATTTATCCTTATTTATCAACCAATTAGAATTTTTGTCCCATGTTCACCGGAAGTGCATTACACAGGTCTTACCTTAACTCATTACCAAACGGCAATATTTTACGCTTGCCCAAACATGAAAGCATTCGCAGACGACAATATAAAAGTGACTGAAAATTTGAAATTTGTTTTGTGAAGAGTAGAAAACATTGTGGGAAAAGGAGAAAATGCTGGTTACCAGCATTTTCTTCTTTTCCCACAATGTTTTCTAAAGGCTTCTTTCTCAGGGGCGTCAAAAGTAGGGATTATGTGGTAACGGGTTAAAGAGTTTAAGGTGCTTTATCTCGATGTAAAATAAACAGTTTATAGATATGTTCCAAAATTTCTTTTCGGTAAATGCTTACTGCATAGGAACTGAGCCAAAGATTGCGCCTTGAAGTTGGTAGTTCCACTGGTCGTCTTCACCCATTACGGAATTCGAATGCAGACCTTCTGCTTTTAAGAGCTGACGCTGTTGGACGGGCGTATGTTTAACCCTTTACCCCATAAGGAATTTCTATGGCATCTCTAATTGACCCTAAATGACAGCAAGGATGAAGCCGATTCTTATGTGTAATTGACACCATTTGATAGCTTAGTAAACATTGTGACAAAAGGTGAAATTGCTCGTCACGAGCAATTTCACCTTTTGCCACAATGTTTTCCAAAGGCTCCTACATGCAATGCGTAGAAATGAGTATCTATTCAGTAAAGGGTTAATGACACGCATAGCCATCCATACAATAATATTAGCCACGCCCTGTGAAAAGGACCCTAATGTATTTGCAAAAAGGATCTACCAAGATCAGCCTGCGCAATCCGCGAAAACACGCAAAAAGGGGCGTAAAGTCTCGTCTCGGATCGGCCTGCGAGACGGTACTTTACGACTTTGTACAGTAGAATTTGTGCTACAGTAGACTTGTGCAAAACAGAATATCACATAAGGACGGAACGTGTCGTTTCGGATTAGCCTGCGAGAACTGCCCATTCTGATCCAATACGACCTTTTACGTAAATGTCCGGATGTCCATTTTCGCGTGTTGCAAGCCATATATAATATAGATGTATAAGTTATTCACAAAACCAGCCCGCATAGCGCAATAGGTAGAGCTTAGGACTCGTGAACGTGATGTTTCGAGTTAGTTGAGGGTGTCTCGGATGACTTGACGGTTCGATCCCCACGGCTGGCCATCTAAAATTACTAATAGGCTTTCGGATGAGACGTTAAACCGAGGTCTCGTGTGATGGTGCTATACACCGAGCACGTAAACCAGGTGTAACTAAAGATGGGTTTCGTCCTGTATCGGCACTATCCCCCCGTAGCAATACTAACAGCTTTTACGGGGCGTCGCCCATAATGGGCAACCGGTGGCGACGATAAATAACCGCAAATTCAATCAATCACAAAGCGAACGGCTGTGCGCTGTAAGTCAGCAATGTTCGCTCTCTAAGAATGTCGTGATGTACAGCGGCGCTTAATAGTAAACAAGTACTGAACACGAAAGTGCTCTCTCGTTAATGAAAAAGTCATTTCACTATATATGTATTACTTGTTAACCCTTAGGCTACGATACGTGACTCACTGACCTTTATTGGATGCTGGTTATTACTCATGTTTCTAAAAGCAAATGAAATATCGTTTTACAAACCGCTTACGAATGCACATGAAGCGATAAGCAGACATCCACGTGGATTTCCATGTTTTACCTTGTATTCGAAAGGTAGAGACCTTGTTCTAATTTTATCAAAGATGAAATGCTACGAGCGATTTCATTCGTATCAGCTAGAGCTGGCTGTATCCAATGAAAAAGCGTATCGGGTGATCGTAAAAATCAAGCTCGATCTGCCAAGGGTACAGTAACGTATAGTGAATCGTCGGCCTTGGCTTGCGAAGATGATCATAAGACTGCAACCAATGGGTCGTTGTTACTGATCGAAAATATCTATATAACTTATTACCAAACGACAAAAATTTAGGCTTGTCCAAATGGAAAGCATTTGCGAAAGACAAAATAAAAGTGACTGAAAATTTAAAATTTGTTTTGTGAAGGGTGGAAAACATAGTGGGAAAAGGAGAAAATGCTGGTTACCAGCATTTTCTCCTTTTCCCACAATGTTTCCTGAAGGCTTCTTTCTCTGGGTTGTCAAAAGTAGGGATTGTTTGGTAATGGGTTAATTTGTTTAGCTTTGCCTTGACAGAGCAGCATATAGCTTGTATTCCGTCAAAGAGCCATTATCCCTTCCCCCCCCCCCCTCGCCTTAGATGGCATTCTACAACTCTTGGTACAGAACTGGACTACTTTTCTACACGACTAAAAAAATGTTTACTCAATAAAACGCGACCTGGTGCGATTCATTCAGCTGTGACCAGCAGTTTAGAGAAATCTAGAGCTAAAACAGGCCTGATTTCTCCTTAGACGTATTGATAAAAGCCATCTTCTTCATTGCTACTTTATAGCGCGTATTACTACAATCCCTCCACAATAGGGGGAGTGATGTGTCATAGCAAAGAAGTCGAATCTTCGAAGAATATAACATGCGCAAACAACAGTCAAAGATCAATTTCCTTAGAGCCAAACACAAATAAATATGTGTTTTGTAATTCGTGCACTGAATATCATTTATTTCTTCTTTTGTTATTGTCCTTTCTCAGACCTGCTTTGTATTCTTAGTATGACAATAAAGTCGGCTTACTTCTAAAACCTCGTAACTATAGCTTGTAACAAGCTGTAGTTACGAGGTTTTCGAAGTAAACCGTCAATATGCAAGTGAGGTTGAGCGTCTCCGGTTGTGGGAGTATTTTCACCCTCATCCTGCTATATAATACAGATGATACTTTCAAACCGATAGCAAAAGCCCAATTCATGACATTTCAAATTTATATTTGGAGAAGAATACCGCCTTGTTGGACAATGTAGATCCACGATTAGACTGCACGTTCTGTTCATTCTGATCTCGATCTACTCTGCTCGCAAAAGGTCCTTAAGTCTTTACCACACAATCCCGACTTTTAACGACCCTTTGAAAGAGGCCTTCTGAAAACATTGTGGGAAAAGGAGAAAATGCTGGTAACCAGCATTTTCTCCTTTGCCCACAATGTTTTCTACCCATTGAAAAAAAAGAAATCGGCTTTTTAGCAACATTTAGTTTGTCGTCTGCAAATGCTTTCGATTTGGACCAGTCTAAAATTTTGTCGTTTGGTAATGAGTTAAGCTGCGCTTAGCAGCCTAAAGGTAATCAAATATTCAGACTGGTCCATATTCAGGGCACTTGCAGATGACAAAATTAAATGTGGCAGAATGTTGGCACTCATACCTGATAGGCTCGAAAATGTGCTATATAGAGGAGGGGATACACTGGTTTCAGCATTTTCTCCTTTTCCCTAAACATTTTTCAAAATCATTTTCTCTTGGGGTAGTTAATACACGGAATTGATTGGTAAATAGTCTTAAATGCTTTTCAAGGGCAAAGAATTGTAATAGATCTTGTTTCGTCTCAAGAAAACCTTGTATGGTATTTGGTTTAAATTGTCAACAATCGAAATGACGTAAATAGATGTTTATTCCAAGTTATCAGAATGGTAATTGCCTATTTAGGCTCTCGAGGAAGCAATTAACGCATCTGTTAGCTCACGCGAGCTTAATATACATTCATTAGCATTCGATATTAGTGACTTTGATCTTTGTATACCACATTACTCAAGCAAAAGACTATTTCCGCCCGTCAGGAGACCCTATTTGGAAACAAAGAGGCAAAATAATTCATTGAATTATTCAAATTATTTTTAGCTGTTTCAACATTATTTCTGTGCCTTTTTCACCCCCCCCCCCCACACACACACACACACATCCTTTCCTCCTCGAGAGCGACACATTGATAGACGACCTTAGTACAGTGTGTATTCATATCGAATAATCTTTCAATATTAATAAAGAGAAAAGTCTCCTTTTCTGTTGTAAAGGATCTGAAATAAGTTGTGTGTTTGAGATGAAATTTTACCAAACGAATCTGGAAAAAATTTTTCAAAGACGAGTTTAATAATATTTCATCTAAACCGCAAGCAAATATCAGATACTTTTTATCACACGACGATATATCACAGATAGTAGATCAGTAAATTCAAAACCATCTATAGCCTGATTAAACGAAAGTAAGAACCCGTTCGTTTCTATGAAATCCGTACAAAATGATATCAAAAATGATGACACAAATTTTGTATATCAAACCTGTATAAGATATTAAAACGAATCGTTATATTACACTGAAAACTAGGGAAGTTATGTGATAAAACATTTCATGCTTTTAACCCTTTCGGTAGAGGGGGAACCTAATCAAAACCCAGTACAATTATTTTCACTTATTCCCCGTGGCGTACCTCTTCCGCATAGCAACGCATTACGACATTACGTCAAGCGCGAGAAATGTAAGGTAAATTACGTCATATTTCCATCTGGTTGTGATAAAATACGTCATATTTCCATTATGAGGCAAACACATTTTACCTGGGTAACTAGAGCGCGGGAACAACTCTTTCCGCTTTCAATTGAAGAGTCAGATAATAAAAATTGGTATTTTCACTGGTCGTAACCATGAAATTTCGAAAAAAAAATCATCGTTATTTCTCCATAACCAAGAACGCATGAAATAAAATGGTTTCTTGGGTATGTCCACAATTTAGCGAAGCTGAGGTACTGTCAAAGCCCTAACGTTGTCGTCAATTGCGTCAACGTTGTTATTAAAAAAACTTTGACATTTTCTAAATATTTGATCTCTTAATACTTAGCCCTTTACCCCATGAGGCATTTCTATGGTATCTCTAATTAACCCTAAATAACAGCAAGGATGAAGCTGTTTCTCTTGTATATATGACACCTTTTAATAGCATCGAAAACCTTGTGTCAAAAGGTGAAATTGCTCGTGACGAGCAATTTCTTCTTTTGCCACAATGTTTTTCAAAGGCTCCTAAAAGCAATGCGTGGAAATGAGTATCTGTGGAGTAAAGGGTTAAGGTGCCAATAAGTGCGACGCACTGACCTTTAACGGACATCAGCAGTCTGATATTTGATCAACACTGTCCGATAAGGGATTATTTTTCTCAACAAAAGATAAATTTGACATAACAATTTTCAGATTTTTTGCCATTGGCTTGAAAGTTTTGTTTAACTTTTTTCTGCAACACAAGGATTAATATGTGATATATTGTCACCAGCATTTTCTCTTTTTCCAAAATGTTTTCAAAAGGCTCCCGTCTCAGAGTCGTAAAAACCAGGGATTGTTTGGTAAAGGGCTAATAGGGCAATATCTGTTGCAGACGAATTTGAGAGTAAGTGGGAGACGTCTTAAATTATCAGCCGTGTTCTGAATTGAGAAAATGCTTATAATGTTTTTTTCATTTTCCATTTGACATTTTGTTTTCTTGATTTTAATTGCCTTTAGTATTATTACACCAACATAATTGACTATAAAAGACACTTTAGTCTTTCAACGTAAGAAGTATGTGAGCCAAGCTCTGTGAAAAGGGGGCTTAATGCATCTACGAAAAGTATCGACCCAGGTCGGCCTGTGCAGTCCGCGCAGGCTGACCTGGGCCGAAACCTTTCGCTATTGGTCAATTTTCTGGTAGTCAAGGGACCAGTCTACCTCATGATTAAGTCGCTTGTTATAAAATGCGGCCACTTTGGATCAATAATTAAGTGATCAATTGCTCTGGAGAAAGGAGGCCCACTGCAGAGGTGAATGTGAATGATTTGGAGTGCTAGAGAGTGTCTCGGGGTATGTGAAATTAACCTCACCAGTAGGAAGAGTATTCTGGAGGATCAAAGTACTTCAGTATCATATGCCTGGTACAAGACAATATAGTTTAAATAATTGTATGGAAAAGAAACTTTTTAGCTATTTATTCAATTGCTATCACAATGGGGAATTGTTGCTTGTAGATTTAAAATAAAATAATTTTAATCTGCTGTCCTGGTCTTAAATCAAAGCGGACTGAGTTAATCTCTGATGTTATCAGGGCTAATTTATTTTTATACAAAATTTATGCTTTCAAGCTTTCGGTTTGGACCAGTCTAATATTTTGTCGTTTGGTAAAGAGTTAAGCACCTTTTAACCCTTTCCCAAACGACAAACTTTTGGACTAGACCAAATTGAAAGCATTTGCAGACGACAATTCAACTCTTGCTGCAAAGATGATTTCTGTCTATGATAGGGTAGAAAACACTGAGGGAAAAGGAGAAAATGCTGGTCACCCGTAAAAACCAGGGATTGTTTGGGAAAGGGTTAAGGTAGTGGACCCCTAATACAAAAAGCTATTTCCTCTATAATATTATCCTACAAAATTTCCTATGATTGAAAATGAGTATTCGCACCACCTTTTTTCCTGCTTTTCCTTCTTAGAATTATTATTTATAAATCTAAAACCATTATATTCCCATTAAAAAAGGGAGATAATAATTACCTCCCTTTTCTGGAAAAGTACCAAAAGTATCAACAATTAATTTCGAGACAGATATCACAAGGAATGTCTGGTCGGTTAAAAATGTGCAAATGTATTATATCTGAATATATAAATCCGTATATTTATCAACTATCAAGAAATTTTATTCCATCTTGCACTAGCAGTATTACGGGATTGCTACCTTAACTCTTTCCCAAACAAGCCCTGGATTTTACGTGTCTGCAGTTTAAGTCTTTAGAAAACACTGTGGGAAAAGGAGAAATTGCTCGTAACGAGCAATTTCTCCTTTTTCCACAGTGTCTTCTAGCCTATCGGAAAACTTTCTGCCATTCTCATCAAATTCAAAATAGTCATCTGCAAACACTTTGAGTTTGGGACAGTCTAAAATTTTTGATATGCAAGATAGGATACATATTATCACATAATTTTTGATATGCAAGATAGGATAAATATTATCACATAACTGCAAGATAGGATACATATCATCACATAATTTTTGATATGCAAGATAGGTTACATATTATCACATAACTGCAAGATAGGATACATATTATCACATAATTTTTGATATGCAAGATAGGATACATATTATCACATAATTTTTGATATGCAAGATAGGATACATATTATCACATAACTGCAAGATATGCAAGATAGGATACATATTATCACATAACTACGGATATATAAAATCCACTTTGTCTTACAAAAAAATTACAAATGCTAATGTTTTAACCAATGTTCAGACTGTCCGGGCTGACATGGCTCTATACTGTCTGTAGATGCATTAAGCCCCTTTTCCACAAATAATCTGGATTTTTTTTTCACTTGTCGAAATCGGCAGTTTAAAGAGGTCTATTACATTTTATGTATGTCGTGAGTGAAAATTCATTTCTTTAACTTGATAAACACAACTTGATGTATATGTGCAAAATAATATATTTTTGCTGGAAAGTTTATACCTTTACCAAACAATTCCTGGTTTTCACGACCCTGAGATAGAAGCCTTTTGAAAACATTGTGGGAAAAAGAGAAAATGCTGGTAACCAGCATTTTCTCCTTTTCCCACAGTGTTTTCTACTCTGCTGGAAACACATTTCAATTTTTGAGTTACGTTTGTTTTTGTGGTCTGGAAGTGCTTTTAAGTTGGACCAGTCTAAAGAAAAAAGTATCGTTTTGGTAAAAGGTTAAAGGTTTTGCGTTCGAAAAGCGGTCCAGTCGACTTGCGATTGAGCATTGTATATATCTACGAGTATTTCTTACGACACCAGATATGACGTCACTATGCTCATTTGAATACCTTCTCCCGTAATCAACACGTTTTATCGATCATGTGACGTTCCCACAAGTCTGTGCGAAATTCTGGCGCGAAATCTTAAAAAAAGGCTTCGTATCTCTTTAAGTAAATATCGTTAAAGTACAATGTACACCGTATCTCTTATTCATCGTTCTATTCGTTATTTATTCATGATTTGCTATGTATTGCCTTGTTCATTTTTCATTTGTAGTTACATTTCTTATATCATGAAAATCGCTATAGCTTCCTTTAACCCTTTACAACACAATCCAGATCCTATGAAAGAAGGCTTCTAAAAACATTGTGGGAAAAGAAGAAAATGCTGGTTACCAGCATTTTCTCCTTTTTCCACAATGTTTTCTACCATTTCAAAGTTTAACGGTTTGAAAAACATTTAATAGATCTATATCATCTGAAAATGCCTTCAATTTGAAACAGGCTGGAATTTTGTCGTGTGGGAAAGAGATATTGATTGGAAGAATAAAAAAAAGAAAAGAGCTAACTAAGCATTTTTGTAATTTAACTCTTTACCACACGAGAAAATTTTATACTGGTCCAAATTGAAAGCATTTGCAGACGACAAAATAAAGGTGACTGAAAAATTGAAATTTGTTCTAGGAAGGGTAGAAAACACTGTGGGAAAAGGAGAAAATGCTGGTTACCAGCATTTTCTCCTTTTCCCACAGTGTTTTCAACAGGCTTCTTTCTCAGGGGCGTCAAAAGTAGGGACTGAGTGGTAATGGGTTAAGTGGATTCCCAGATAATTGACTCGTTCTTAGTGTCTCATTTTACAGTCATATCAAGATTTAATCATAGATAATTTGTCCGCGATTTCTTAATATGGGAGAAGTAAAAGGTCTACTTGTAACTGCAGAAAGAGGGAGAGAGAACGAGACAGAGGTACTTACATTGAGAGAAAAGGAGAGGGGGATAGAGAGAGTGAGAGACAGAGGGATACAGAGGGGGACACACACAAAAAGGAAAGAGAGACAGAGACAGGGAGAGACAAAGGAACAGATACAGGGATAGACAGAAGTGGGAGATATAGAGACAGAGAGAGAGAGAGAGGCAGAAGTGGCAGACAGACAAATCTTAAACTAACAACTCTGTGAAAAGGGGGGGGGGGGTCATTGAATCTGCTAAAAGTTTCGACCCATCTCAGCCTGCACAGTCAAAGCAAGCTGACGTTGCTTGACACTTTTGCTATTTGTTTAATCCATTACCATACAATCCCTACTTTTGACGCCCCTGAGAAAGAAGCCTTTAGAAAACATTGTGGGAAAAGGAGAAAATGCTGGTAACCAGCATTTTCTCCTTTTCCCACAATGTTTTCTACCCTTCACAAAACACATTTTAAATTTTCAGTCACCTTTATATTGTCGTCTGCAAATGCTTTCAAACCTAAAATTTTGTTGTGTGGTAATGAGTTAATTTGCTCTACGCTCAAAGACCAATCTAACCCATGATTCATTCACTCATTTACCCATACTGATGTGATTACTTCCTTGGCAAAAAAAAAAAACATTACGGAAACACAATAAACCCCCTGTTGTACAGAGTGCCTATCTTACATTTTACACTGATAGAATTCAAGTAAATATTCGGAAACACTTCGTCGGTTTACTTCAAAAACCTCGTAACTACAGCTTGTAACAAGCTGTAGTTACGAGGTTTTCAAAGTGAACCGACGAACTGTCTATAGGGACCCAATTGTTGAACAGATTTCCATTTTTCTACATTTTACATTGAAAGAATTCCAGTAAATATTCGGAAACACTTGTCTATTGGGACTCAATTGTTGCTAATTATCACGGTTCTTCGGTGCATACAGGTGCTGTATTCCTCTTTTTGTATCCCAAAAGAAGTTGTGAAGACAACCTTCAAGAAAATTTCAGTGATTCAACTTAACCCTCATCTTTGACACAGTAATGCTCGGCTTTTCGACTTACAATTTCCACTTAACCCCTCCCAAACGACAAATCTTCGACTCTTCCAAACCAAAAAAGTTTGCAGACGACAATATTAGATTTTGAGAAAATGGCAGAAAGTTCTCAAAAAAAGGGTAAAAAACACTGTGGGAAAAGGAGAAATTGCTCGTCACGAGCAATTTCTCCTTTTCCCACAGTGTTTTCAAAAGACTTTTACTGCAGACACGTAAAAACCAAGGAAAGGGTTAAAGCAACTGTAGCCGAGCATGACATCCGCTTTTTTTTTTACTTTTTAACCCATCACCACACAATCCCAACTTTTGACGCCCCTGAAAAAGAAGCCTTTTGAAAACACCGTGTTTTCCCACTGTTTTCTACCCTTCCCAGAACAAATTTCAATTTTTCAGTCATCTTTATTTTGTCGTCTGCAAATGCTTTCAATTTGAACCAGGCTAAAATTTTGTTGTGTGGTAAAGACTTAACTAAACAGTTCATAATTGAATACAAACTGCTTTACGCATATCGTCGGTTTGATTAAATAAATTGCAGAACTATAAAGTATAAAAATTATATAACTGGAGCAGAAGAGATTTAAAACAAAAAGAAGTAATTAGGAATTACATTCCAAAACAACACCCTGAAACAGGTTTAATTTCTGATGGAATTGATCTTAATTTCATCAGAGAATAATAGTGTTCAACCCTTTCCCAAACGACAAACTTTTGGACTAGACCAAATTAAAAGCATTTGCAGACGTCAATTTAACTCCTGCTGAAAAGATGATTTCTGTCTATGATAGGGTAGAAAACATTGTGGGAAAAGGAGAAAATGCTGGTTACCAGCATTTTCTCCTTTTCCCACAATGTTTTCAAAAGGCTACTATTCAAAACCCGTAAAAACAAGGGATTGTTTGAGAAAGGGTTAAATATCTTCCGACAACGGATACCACTTGCAAATAATTATTTTACAGCTTCCAGCAGACTTTTTTTAAAAGTATTGTTGCAAAGGATGAAATTGTTCGTAGAGAACAAGTTCTTCCCTTGTCATGTTGATTTCCCATGTATTTATGTTTTAAGCTTTACGAAGCAATTCTGTATTTTAAGGACCCTAGGCAAGAAGGCTTTGAAAAGCATTATGGGAGCAGGAGAAAATGATGGCTACCGACATTACTCTTACTCCAACTATTTCTTTTAATTAAACCATTTAAAACAATCTTCATCACTAAGACACATTCAAGTTGTAGTCTATAACACTATGGGAACTGCACATGTGGCTCAAGCGCTCGGCTGCAGGTGAATTTTTACAGTGAAAGCATTTGCAGACGACAAAAAAAAAGTGACTGAAAATTTGAAATTTGTTTTGTGAAGGGTAGAAAACAATGTGGGAAAAGGAGAAAATGCTGGTTACCAGCATTTTCTCTTTTCCCCACAATGTTTTCCAAAGGCTTCTTTTTCAAGGGCGTCAAAAGTAGGGATTGTGTGGTAATAGGTTAGAGGAGTAGTCTATAAATTTGTTTCAGAACAATATTTTCATCAATGAAAATGCAGGAATATCACATGTGTATGCCATCATATGGCTGTGCCTCCGAAAGGTAAAATTATTTCATTTCTTTATTGCTAATCCGCCAAATTAGCAAGTATTATAAAAACAAAATGCAAAATATACATAAAGAACATAGAACAAAAAAAAAAAGTCAAAAATAAGAAAGCCAGTTTACAACCCAAAAATACCAAGAATAAATCAAAGGACTGAAAGTCCTGAAAGCGGATTTGTTGAACGGTTTCAAGCTATGATTTTATGAAAGAAAATTAAAATCTTTTATGAGTTTTATCACATGTAATACATGTAGATCTATGAAATATAAACAATACATGTAAATAGACTGAGCAAGGACAATGATAGTCGAAGCTGTTCTACCAAGTGTGCTGTACAGCAACTTTTATTTTATTACTGTTTTAGAGCTTTATTTTGATCGGAAGTATACAGTGTTTAAAAAAAAAAGTGGAGTTGTGGTGTACTAGCTAAAACTTGAAGTAGAATGGTAAATGTGCAAACATGCAGTCACATAAAAGATGTGGTTTAGATTAAACCTATAACATTGTACGATCTTGATAAAAGAATATTTTTTCAAGGCTAACATTAGCATAAACAGAAGAAGTTTTAGAGATAATTATGGCTCTATATAAACGATCTGTCTAATTTACACTTGTTTATTTCATCAGAAATCTAAGCTCTTCCTTAAACTTTCAGAATCATTCAAACATTTCACATTTTTTTAGCAGAACGGTGTAGTGCATCCTCGGATACCCCAGGGTCTCCCTATTTGCTACGCAACATCGACCCCTGGGACAATTAGTTGAATTTCCTTCGCTTTACCGCTGGCCGAATGCTGGCTTTTCATTGGTTCCATCATCATTTTGTGATGGGCGAGTGTACTGTACGCTATGACGTTTCGTATCGATTTTTGGCGGCTCGCTTTACCTCTGGCCGAATGCTGGCTTTTCATTGGTTCTATCATCATTTTGTGATGGGCAAGTGGACTGTACGGTATGACTTTTCGTATTGATTTTCGGCGGCTGATTCAAAGTTTTATTAGTCAATTGTCCCAGGGTCGATGTAGCGTAGCAAATAGGGAGACCCTGGGGTATCCGAGGATGGGTGTAGTGTAGCTACATGTAAACATACCCGAAAATACAAACGTGTTGAAAATAAACCAAGATGTATTTACATAAGTAAATATTACTTATTTGAAAAATAGATAAAACACTTCAGTTATTGTTGAGTAAGATAAAAAAAAAACTGTAGAAAATAAGACAGTTTTTGCCTCAAGGACAAATTATCATGATAACTCTGTAAAAACAAAGTATTAGGGTCTACAATTGTCGATCAGTTTTAGCAAACATACACAAACTTGATCAAAGAGTGCAATAAATGCTTAACATTAACTTTCACATGTGTGCAATATGAATTTTTTACACCATAATTATTGTTGAACTCTTGACATGAGGACAAAATTTTTGCCTGTCCCAAATTAAAACCAACTATTCAGATTTTCATACTCTGGCCAAACTAAAAAATGACTTGTCACTGGTTTGTATTTGTAAAGGTTAGAAAATTACAGAAAAAAAAAGAAATACTGATGTCTTGTTTTCCAACAATGTTTACATGATCCCTTCTACATAGGACTCATAAAACACAGGAATCATTGCCTGTTAAAAGGCTAAAAAAAGGAAAATCCTCAAATTCTCCCAATTTAACTTTGTTTGACACAAAATTCATGGGTCAAATACTGGTCACGTTTGGATAAACCATAAGGCATTCCATCTAAATACTGATTATTATTATATATATCTGTAACAGTTCTGCTAAATAGTCCCCCAAGGCTGGGATTGAACCCAGAATCTTCAGGTCCCAAGTCAAATGGTCGACCACATTGCTACAAAAGCTAGTTCTATAGCAAGACAGTATAAGTATCCCCTTATACAAACATAATTAAAATCAATCTGTGGGATAGACAAGTTTACAACATATCCATGTCTGGTCATGGGTGGAGAAAATTTTGATTGGGGTTTATTTTTAACACTTAAAAGTGTAAATACCAAACACTCTGTGTTAATAATCCTGAAGGAAATAGGCAACTGAAAGCATTAGGAGACAAACACAAAATTCTGGAAGGCAGTATTTTAAGGAAATAGGCAATTCAAAGCATTACAGGATAGAGACAGAATTCTGGTAAGCCATATTTTTTTCCAGGTATTTTCTCTTGTTCAAATACCGGTAGTGTTTTCAATTATATGAGTGAACTTCAGTTCATGTACAGGTATCTTTTAACTTTTATGGGCAACACCTGAAGCTTTCATGGACAGTGTGTATCAAGATCAGTCTGCACTGATAATGCATTCTGATCTCTGATCTCCACTGTTCCCTGCTTCATTGTAGATTCATGACCGAATTGTTTCTTGATCTTGCAGAGGGAATTTATTTTTAGCCTTTGAGACAATGCAATTTATTTGTTTAGCAGTGAAAGAGTTAAAGTGCTTAAAACTTGTCATATGGGAAAGGAATGAACGATGAAATGACATCAATTCGATTACCATATTTGCTTAAAAAACAGGAAGTAACTTATGCATAGATGGTTGACATAGTCTAACCTGAACAATATTACAAAAATTAACTCCCATCTAATGTGGATCTGGGGTCCTGCATGGCTCACCAGTAAAGTCTAGGTCTTGTTACGTGATGGCCCAGCCTCATTGGATGCACAATGCTTTTTTGCAAGAGTGTCCTTTGGCAAGACAATGCAGAGCCCTAGCCTAGTACATGTACTACTTAAACCCAGACATACATCAATAAGCTAGCTGTAGCAGTCATATGACAGAAATAATGTTGAAGGTGACAGTAAACATCTTTTAGTTAATCAAATGTGGATCTAACATTGGCCTGCAAAGTTAAACTTTATCTAACATGTCTGTCAGCCTCACAAAATGCATCCTCGGATACCCCGGGGTCTCCCTATTTGCTACGCTACATCGACCCCTGGGACAATTGATTGAATTTCCCTCGCTTTACCGCTGGCCGAATGCTGGCTTTTCATTGGTTCCATCATCATTTTGTGATGGGCGAGTGGACTGTACGCTATGACGTTTCGTATCGATTTTCGATTTGCTGATTCAAAGTTTTATTAGTCAATTGTCCCAGGGTCGATGTAGCGTAGCAAATAGGGAGACCCCGGGGTATCCGAGGATGCACAAAATGTAGCTGTTAAATTTTTGAAAACATTGGTAGACCAACAGATTTTCAGTTTTCACTCTTACTTATCTCTTTACCACACAGTCTCGAGTTAACAACTGTGTGAAAGAAGCCCTTTGAAAACAAAGTGGGAAATGGAGAATATGCTGATAACCAGCATTTTCTCCTTTTCTCACAATGTTTTCTACCCTATTGAAGACATATTCCATCATTTGAGCGACATTAAAATTGTCGTCTGCAAATGCTTTCAGTTTGGACATGTCCAAAATTTCATTGTGTGGTAAAAAGTTAAGTCATTTCCCCCCATCTTATAACACCATTAAGGATACAAGGTAAGTGTGGCTATATCATCCCATTTTGAAAGATGCCCAGAAAAAAACTTTTGAAACCACTTAAATCCAACTGGCTGAGGTGCTTTTTGTCTGAGACATTCTTTTAAATAAGATTGAAAATATTAACAGCTCAGCCTAGGTTTGTAAACATGACTGTGAGCTTATAGATACACTACACATGATGACTCCATCTTTCTTTTCTATAGAATTTTAAGCATTTCTAAATTCATCATTATTCATTATTATGCAAGACTGTTTTAAAAGATTGAAACTTCTGTACTCAGACATTAAAGTTTTGATTTTCACAGTAGCATTTTACAATTCTAGCCTAAGTACAACAATTTCTAAACTTTTATATGGTTAGTATAGTCATGTAGACTGCAAACAATTCAAATCTAAAACAGTGTGCCTATAAGAATGGAATTTTACTATGTTAGGCAGTCTGATCTTACTCTACCAGTACACCTGTTACATACTATACAGACTGTCCCCATTCTGAGGTATAAAGCATGCATTGTTTTGAAACTAGTATCCATGGTTTAGTTAAAAAAAACACAGCTCTAGTCCTCTTAGGGTAAAGAAACTGGTATTTTGTATGTAAGTTCTTACTGAAAGTGCATTGTCCTATCCATAAGTCTTAACACATTGAATCCTTTCAAGGTTCCTCTCAATTACCACACAACTTCAAACTATTAATTTAAATGAAATACAAAATCAACCTAGTAACAATAATTTGATTGTTCAGGTACAATGATTTCTTCTTTTCTTTCTCATAAGAATGTTCTTGGTTTCATTCCTGGACTCAAAAAATGTTTTGTAATAGTCTGAAAGGTGAAAACTAAGTGATATGTTCAGTAATTTCCAAGACTTAGACCATGTGTAATTCATCAATATTGAATGTACCTTTCTTCCTTAAGATAAATGAAAATTTACCTTGTGTCTTCATAAGAAACAAGTCAACAAAATAATGATTGTACACAAGAAAGTAAGGTCAACTCATGCAGTGCCACAAAATATGAATTTGAAACCTTCAAGAATAATTTGATGTTGACTATTTTCTGGTGTTTACATTAGTGTCAACACTGTTTCAGTCTTACAATGACAACAATTCATCCATTTGTGTACCTTTTGGGTTTTACTAGGGCTAGGCTGGTTCTGTGCAGCGTCTTATCTATTGGCATTCTATAAAATACTGGCATCTAGAAGAGGATAGAACCTGTGATAATCAGTAAGTGGTCAATACTGGTCAGTAGTAGTCGACTTGTAGAGGTCAATTGGAAATTTAAATAGTCAGATGAGTTTTAAAACAGCAATTAGGCTAATTTGTGGATGATTTGTTGTGTGGAATTTTTTTCCTCAGATAACTTAATTTCATTAATGTGAAAGAGAGGAGTGGAAAAACTGTTTTGTCCCTGCCAAGGTAACTCACCAGCTGGCCTTTGCCACTTTTCCAAACTGTGTAGAAGTTCCTTATAAGGTCTTTAGGTTTCATGTTTGATATCTTAAGTAATTGCTTGATGATAAGGTATTAATTTATCATGACTACATACAAGTCATTATTTCACGCTTTGGGAATAAAGTCTGGTGTCAAAGATAATACCCCAAATAGGAACACATGATTTGTCCCTTTGGAAGTTTAACTCTTTACCGAATGACAAAATTGTAGGCTGAAAAATTGAAATTTTGTTCAGGACAACCTTTTCTGTTGACAGCATTATGATCAAATAAAAAAGGACCTTGTTAGTAAAGCTATGATACTGATGATAATATGTAACAAACTTCATGTACAGGATGTAAGAGAACAGCTTTTACTATCAATTTAGAAACCAGATGGGTATGTAAGCCAGTGATTTAACCCATTAACACTCAATCCTTCCTTTTGACAGCCCTGAGAATGAAGCCTTAAGAAAGCATTGTGGAAAAAGGAGAAAAAGCTGGTAACCAGTATTTTCTCCTTTGCCCACAATATTTTCTACTCTTCACAGAACAAATTTTTAATTTTCAGTCACTTTTATTTTGTCGTCTGCTTTCGATTTGGACAAGCCTAAAATATTGTCGATTGGTAATGAGTTAATCACGAAATCAAACACTTCAGTCAACCACCAATTGATCACTTGCGACCAGTATTGATCGTTTATAGCCCGTTCCAGTTGCCAGCCAGGTCATTACCCATATTGACCTATTCTTTGCCAACCTTGCACACTATATAACTAAATCATTGCAGGAATAAGTGCAAAAAATATCTGTTGTAGCATTATGAGATAGTAAATATTTAAACTGGTATAAGGGTTTTTCAGTACATCCAATGATTTTTTTAGTGAATCCATTACTTAAACTCATCACACATCACCGAGCAGAACATAGTCCTTTTTTTCAATGTGTGAATCCAAGCCCTTGGTACAGCTGAAGGTACTTTTGCAGCCAGAATGGATCAAGATCACACTCAGTGTGACAAGTTGCCATGTAGAGTGAAACGTGACTTTAACATAACTAAAATAAAACATTCAAGTTGAATGTACAAATCCAATTATTGCTATTTTGAAGTTAATTCTTTGGGGAGAATTCTTTCTTACAAGGCAGTATGGATCAAAGATCAGACTGCACTTTCTGTGCAATCTGATCTTTATCAACACTGTCTGAAAAAGGTCCTTGGGTAGCACTTAGCAGCCTAAGGGTTAATACTTAATAGTATTGTGTCACTCTTTAAAAGTTTAAAAATTATATAGGCATACTTTCATGCTAAGGTTTGAATTACATAAAACAAAGTCACCGTCTTAATATGGGTTGAGCAGCAGTTCATAATAAGAATTTAAAGAAGTAAAAATAGTTATATAACTTGCTCTGTAAATGCACTTCTAATTCACAGGATCAAAACTATATTAAAGATGTCAAATCTATATGTTTAAAAAGAAAGACGTATAAATGCATTCCTGTGGATCCCTTATCATAAATTTATCAACAAATTCAGCATTTCTTCTTCTTTTTCTGAAAAGTCACAAAATAAAATTCAAGGTATCAGACATCTTCGCAAACCAAGGATACTAACTCCAATTTGTTCGTTATGTACCTTGGCCGCTCGCCTCTTTAAAAATCGAAACACCCGCTGCGCCACCTGTCGAATATCACGAGTTGCATAACCTTTGCTGATGTTATTTCTGACAAATCAAAATGCTCGTAATAAAATTGGTTGGTTATGCATCAAATATGGCTGCGCTTTCGGATTCATCACACCAAAACAAGACGAACAGACGCAATCATTTGGCTATGGAACCCGTCCTAATACTTCACATAATTGATCGTAAACAAAAAAAAAAACTCACTAAATATCGATGGTCTACTCTTTTTTGGCAAATTTCGTCACGAACACGACAACTTTCGTTTTTGATGGGCGCCGCCATTATTGTTTTCTGTTTTGCGAAAGATTTCTTGTTACGGATGGTTTGATTGGACGCGATGGGTTTTGATCGCATCCAATGAAAAGGCGCAGCGGGAGCTTCAATTTTTAAAGAGGCGAGCGGCCAAGGGTACTACCCTAGTATCCTTGGCCTGCGAAGATGGGTATCAGAGGGACTATAAATGGAGTTTACATCTTGAAGACAAATTGTAAGCCAGTCTGAGTCCTTTAGGCTTCACGTAAATGGGTGTCTAGTTCGCTATGCAAGACACGAATTTCCATCAAAAACCTTCAATTAAATTCGTGTCCCGGGTTCGTTCTTGATCGGGGCCGTTCGTAAATAAAATATTTCTTACCGTTGATGACAAGAGAGAAATACTGGTTCCAGGCGTTTCCACTACAAGATGCATATAAATCAAACATTAATTTTTTGGATAGACTGCACGACCTCCATTCTATAAAACGTTCTGCAAAAATGTTTCAAACGATTCGGAAATTCATCGATATAGCGCCTAGTCCGCTAACTAGGACTGGTCGACTTTATGTGTACTGTAAATTCGTTATCGAAGCAATTTAAATTATTTATGGCCAAATTTTAGCAGGCTATCTGAACAATAAAAGGTTTTTGATATAAGACATGGTTGAAAATGTGACTTTATTGAGGAAAAACTGCTTAATCTTCTTGTTTATTTGGCAGCGGACGATAGACAAGTTGTGAATGAAAGTTGTTGAATGAAAACGAGGGTACTAGTGTAAACAATGTTCATACGCTACATTTTGAAAAAATAAAAGAACAAACTTTGTTCCAGTATTTAAAGTATTTCAGATTGACAATTTTTTGGTTTTGGCGAAATTTCGATAAAGAATTCATCCTTAATTTGTATGGTTTGTTCAGGGTCAGAGTTGAACTGATTTGTAGGTCTCCGTTATTCGCCCAAATCACCAGCCATGCAAAACTGAAAGTAAGTGCGCATGCGTCGTTACGGATGATGTATTTGGTTCCGGTCAAAACGATCACAGTAAGCGGATTTGCTATAGCAAATCCGCTAAAAATTTTTTTCTCCAATTAAGCGTCAATTAAAGTTATAGGAGCCATAAATATAAATGTTAAAAAAAAAGATTCAAATTTGTCTGTTCCGAATAATTAAATGCGAATTTATTCTATTTTTGGAAAGAAGATTTTGTGGGTTGTTTGTCAATAAATTTTGGGACACATTAACGTTTGCATTTAATCCGAATACGCCGTCCATATCTTAACTCTCTCTCTCTCGTCTGTCTGCTTACATATTCGGTTCCATATATGTGTGCACTTAATTTTCTTTTATTTCTCGTCGCATGTTTTGCTAAAGATTAACGAATTTGGTATCATACTTTAGTTCAGAGACTGTAAAAAATGCCAAGCTAATCAGATTTTGACTAACAGAAAGGTTTTTGCAGTTTAAATGAAGGTGGCACTGAAAGCAACAGCAGAGGTTGCCAAACAAGATATTGATTGAAAAATAACAAGGACTTTAAGAAAAACCTAACTAACTTTAATGTTACCTTAGTCTTTGAGTACTTCTGCAACTTTGATTAGCCTGGCATTTTGTACAGACTCTGAACTAAAATATGATACCAGACTTGTTGGTCTTCAGTAAAAATGCGGAGGGTAATAAAAAAAGAAAATTAAATACACACTTATTTATGGAACTGAGTGTATAACGTTTGTTTTGGTACACAAATGAGTCCTTGGTGTAATTACTATCATACCCTCTTCGTGTATAAAAGAATAAAAAAAATCACCAAGGGTAACTTTCACTAAACTGCGTACGCAACAAAATTTGCATAAGTAGTTTTTTCAAGCAAGTATGAACTCTAAAAACAAGTTCCATTTATCTGCATAACTTTACGATTTGAGTAAATATACTCGGCGTCAATGAAAAGTCATCAGATACTGCATCTTCGCAAGCCAAGTTTACGATCGCTACGTGGATCTTACCTTGGCCGATTGAGCCTGATTTCGAGATTCCTGCGATACACCCTCTATCAGATGCTGGTTATTATACCCTTCACATAATATTTCTTATAGCCATAGAAATATCGTTTTACAAACCGCTTACGAATACAATAATTCAACATGAAGCAATAACCATAAACGTGCTTCGACTTTCCATGGTCAGGTGCTGGGATATAGCCTAAAACCTCCGATAATTGATTGCTCACATTGAAACTTTCTGTAAATATTGTTTGTCTATGTTTTTTCGGTAATAAATCATTACAGATCCTGTACACATCCACGGAGGTATCCATGTTTACCTTCTATTTTCATTCGAAAGGTCGTGACCTTGTTCTATTTTTATCAAAGATCATATGCTACGAGCGATTTGATTCGTGCAGTTAGAGCTAGCTGCAAAAATGAAAATGCGTATCGCGGGAATGTCGAAATCAAACTCGATCCGCCAAGGGTAGAGTAGCGTAGTGGATCGTCTTCCTTGGCTTGCGAAGATGCAGGTACTAAAGTTAAATAATTTTCACTTTGCGACAAGAGAGAAATTTTCAATTGCGTCATTTACCAACCTGATTTATTTTTATATGAGAATGCCCCTATGCCTTTGTAATTCACCTTGAAACTAACAACATGCTAGAAAAAAATATAGCTATTTCAGGAATTATGTCCTTTTATCAATCCAGGGTATATTTTGATTGGCTACCTGATGACTTTTCATTGATGCTGAGTATATTTGCATAGCTTCACGCCAGCTTGTTTTTTTTGGGTAAAGCAGGTATGTGTGCATATGTGACCCATCACTCAAAAAGGGACCTTCTGGGAAACTGCAAAAAGTGTCAACTCTGGTCAGACTGCGCCAACTGCGCAGGCTGACCAGGGTTGACACTTTTCGCTTTAATGACATTTTCTGTATGAAAAGTGGTCATTGGACCTTGTTATACAATCGTTTTTGAATTATAAACTTAAACTGACCTGCACTATCGTTGATCTGTTTTCATCTTATTGATGTACAGAACTTCCTGACGGTCCCTTTTCGCGTGACGGGTCACATATTCATTCCCCGAAAATTGCGTCAATTTACGCAGATACTAATTATCAAATAATCAAAAATAAACGCAAATAAAGGGTGAGAAAGTGGTGTAAATATTTTTCAACGATGAATTAACCCTTTACTACATAGATACTCATTTCTACGCATTGCTTGCAGGAGCCTTTGGAAAACATTGTACCAAAAGGTGAAATTGCTCGTGACGAGCAATTTCACCTTTTGACAATGTTTTCTATACTATCAAAAGGTGTCATATACACATAAGAAACGATATCAACCTTGCTGTTATTCAGAGTCATTTAGAGATACAATAGAAATGCCTTACGGGGTAAAGGGTTAAACGTTGAGAAACTTGAAACTTTGACCTCTGCTGACATCTTTTGATTGACGACACAGTTGTAATCGCCATCGTTAAAGAAATGGTCGGTTTTTTTTTCTCTCTTATAATTTTTCACACGATTTTACCTCTTACATTTTATTTATAACGACATTGTAGTTATAGCAATTGTTTTCATCAATTTACAATACCGCAGCATCTTCGCAAGCCAAGGCTGACGATTCACTACGCTACTTTACCCTTAGCGGATTGAGCTTTATTTTTTACATTCCCCCGATACGCATTTTCATTGGATGAAGCCAGCTGTAACTGCAACGAATGAAATCGCTCGTAGCATTTCATCTTTGATAAAAATAGAACAAGGTCTCGACCTTTCGAATTGAAGGTAAACATGGAAACGCACGTGGATGTCTGCTTATCGCTTCATGTTGAATATATAATTGTATTCACAAGCGGTTTGTTAAACGATATTTCATTAGCTTTCAGAAATATGATGTAAAGGGGGATAATAACCAGCATCCAATAGAGGGTGCATCGCAGGAATCTTGAAATCGGGCTCAATCAGCCAAGGTAAGATCCATGTAGTGATCCTAACCTGGGCTCGCGAAGATGATACCACAGTAGTAAATGAAATGCTAGTAAATGAATTGGAACCCATCACGCAAAAAAGTACCATTTGGGAATTTTGTACATCAATTAGATGAAAACAGATCAACGATAGTGCAGGTCAGTTCAAGTTGATTATTCAAAAATAATTGTACAATGATCACTTTTCATACAGAAAATGTCATTAAAGTGAAAAGTGTCAACCCTATGTATGCGTTTCCTGGTGTCCTGACATATGAAAGGTTACTGACATCCTTGGTGACTTTCTTTTCAAGCTACTGTGTACTGCTCTCACTTGGATTAAAGGAGAAAGAAAAAAAAACACACACACACACACCGGAAATTAAGTTTGCCTCAACCTACCCGAAACCACCAGGTCACGAGTTAGGTATGTTAACCACTGAGGTACACGGTCGGGCTAAATTTTGACTTGGGAAGGATAGAAAACATCGTGCGAAAAGGAGAAAATGCTGGATACCAGCATTTTCTCCTTTTCCCACAATGTTTTCAAAAGCCATCTCTCTCAGAGTCGCTAAACGTTAGGATTGTGTTGTAAAGAGTTAAAAATGATATATTTCTCTATATGGTGGATACAAGGGTAAAAACAAATTGTTCGTCCATTGTCACAATTTGAGTCGGTGACTTACTCAAGTGTCTCTATACAAATAATCATTAGCCAGTCATCAAATGGGAGTGGCCTGATTTGACACGAAAATAATGTGAAATGTTAATCACACTTAAACTTTAAATCAAATGGAAATATTTGTAAGCAGCAGTATACTACAAATTTTGCAACCTGTCTGTCTAATCTGTCTGTTTGCCTGTCAGTCTGTCTCCTTCTCTCCCCCCCCCCCCCTCCCCCACACACACACGTTCTCTGTCTCTCCGATAGGAAATTTAAACGAAAATGGAGTCACGTTGATTTCGAATAAAACACGCACTTTTAAACTACTCGTAAGTTCAAGATACATGGTCTACAATAATAAAGAGAACTAACATAACGATGTTCATTTTATTAGAAAAAAACACATATATTATATAGATATCAACTTGAATCTTTCATTTTTCGTCCAAACATGGACATTGGCATACAGTATGTAACTGTCGTGAAAAAATTGCGCTTTTGATATATGATGTAGGTCCATCTCATCGGTTTACTTCGAAAACCTCGTAACTACAGCTTGTCATAAGCTGTAGTTACGAGGTTTTCGAAGTAAACCGACGATATGTCCATTTAAACTCAAATAAAACTTCATTTAGAAGTACATGTCACTTTCTTGGAACAACAGTCTTAAACGATATCATCCCATTTTTTTCTATAATTGTTCGATTTCTTTGAGAAATGACCGTTCTCGTGGTGGTCACTTTTAAAAGACTTTATATATCTCTATTACTATTATTCCAGTATAAAAATGGTTTGTTTCGATTTGACAACATGTCAAATTTATCATCACCATAGAAACTGTTAAACGGCACAATGTGCGAAATATGACCTTGACCTTTGCTCCGTTTGGGTTGAAGGTCATCATAAGTATTAATTATCCCATTCTGATTGTGCTGAGAGTGAGATATTTCTTTAAATCTTGTACGTTTTGTCTTTCTGTGGTTACCACTTTGGTTTCTCTTTATGTTTGGTTTGGTCGCTCTTTTGCCCTGTGAAAAATAAAAGAAAAAACAGAATATCAGAAGTGCTCTCAAGAAACAGAGGTTTAAATGCATCTCTAGGAAAAGAGGGCGTAATGCATCTCTCTGGTGAATTATGCGAAGCAAGTTAACCCTTTCCCAAACAAGCCCTGGTTTTTACGTGTCTGCAGTCAAAGTCTTTTGAAAACACTGAGGGAAAAGGAGAAATTGCTCGAAACGAGCAATTTCTCCTTTTCCCACAGTGTCTTCTACCCTTTTTGAGAACTTTCTGTCATTTTCTCACAATCTAAAATTGTCGTCCGCAAACTCTTTCAGTTTGGGAGAGTCCAAAGTTTGTCGTTTGGGAAAGGGTTAAAAGTACCAGTTTATTATGGATCCATGAAACCTATACATTCAGACATAAGTTAAGCATCACCAAAACTAACAAGCAATAGCTCATGTGCTCAGACCACCATTACTCCACAGGCCTTTGAATTTCTATTTATTCATTCCAGAATAATAAAATTTTCCTTGGTCGATCTTTGTACACTTATGAAAACATAATTATATTGGTGCATCGCCTGTATGTATTACGGAATAGTGAAATTTTCAACACTGTTTCTATATATAGCACAGTGGCAACTGCTTCTGTAGACTGGTTACCGCCCCTGATACTACTATGTGTATAGGTAATACACTGTATACAACGGTGGCCAGTTCACTGCTTCTTTGCTGTATATAATAAAGACTTATGTTTTATTATATAGAATAAAGAAGGAATCACCAATATGCTATTTATAGTAACGGTGTCCGATAAAAAAGATTCTTCTTTAATCCCTTGGTAGAACAATGAAAAATTCTTTATCCCGTAATAGACCAATGGAATTTCAGAGGCCTGGGGTTACTCATACCCACAATATGCCATTTCCGGGCTTCAGAAAGTTTTCTCGTTGTCATCCTTTCATTTGGCTCATAAATCAGCCTGTTACTTGTCTAGTGGGTCTGTGCATAGCTTGAAAATATACCAAATAAAAGGTTATCTATTAAAATAATTACGACTGAATTTGTTATGGTGACGCTTAACTTATGTCTGACTGTATATTTTATCTTACAACATCTTAACCCTTTACCCCATAAGCCATTTCTATGGTATTTCTAATTGACCCTAATAACAGTAAGGATAAAGCTATTTCTTATGTCAGTATATGACACCTTTTGATAGCATAGAAAACATTGTGGCAAAAGGTGATATTGCGCGTCACGAGCAATTTCACCTTTTGCCACAATGTTTTCCAAAGGCTCCTACAAGCAGTTAGTAGAAATGAGTATCTATGGAGCAAAGGGTTAATCCTGAGGTAGAATGTGTATCACACACTTATCATATGGATCCTTAACCCTTTACTCCATAGATACTCATTTTGACGTATCAACAACAGACAGCTTTTGAAAACATTGTGGGAAAAGGAGAAATTGCTCGTAACGGGCAATTTCTCCTTTTCCCACAATGTTTTCCACTCAATCAGATATTTGTATCCTCATTAGTCCATTTTTTTTGACATCATATCTTTATTTGCTGCTGAAATGGAAGAGCTTCAAATTGGCATATGAGGTAAGGGGTTAATTAGGGATCCATATAAGTGTGTGATATGTCTTACTTTTATTTAGAATTGGTCATGTTCGAATGGAAATAATGTTCTTTCTATCGTTGTTAATCGTTCAATAAACCACGTTGTTAGTTATGAGGCGCAATGAATAAACCAATCCATCCGGGCTATCGCCCTCGTGTATCGTTTATTGTGCCTCATAACTCAAAACTGTGGTTTATCGAAGGATCAACCATGATAAAGTGAAGATTATTTCTTAATTTCAATACATTCTCTCAGAAGACGCCTCACCTTATTTGCAGAGAATCGTTTCTGTAAATGCCTTGATCTTTTAACTGGTTTGTGAGCTTTGTAGATTTTGAAGACACTAAACATGGTGACCCCGACAAGTAGCACACCTGCACTTGAAAACGAGGCTGCCATCAAAGCTGTTGTACCTACAAAAGTGAAAGAAAGTTGTAAAGGTACATATTTTGTTGGCGCGTCGGATCACCTTTAAGTAAAGGAGAATTTGATCACAGAAATTGGTGGCACCGACAAGGCTTAGAGTCAGTTACATTTTTCTCCATTCAATATAAAACACATAGCACAGAGGATGTTGTATGGTTGTCAAATTTGCACTGGAGATCATTGAGCATGAATTTCATTGTAATGTGAACTCGTCTTCAGAGTTAATTTAGGAATTTATATGAAAGACACTTAACCCTTTACACGACAACGAAACCTTATCCTTATCGGAATTGAATGCATCTGCAGACGACATTTTCAATGTAGCACAAATGGCGCAATTTCTCTTTGATAGGGTAGAAAATACTGTGATAATAGGAGAAAATGCTGGTAAGCAGCATTTTCTCTTTTTCCCACAATGTTTGCGAAAGTCTTCTTTTCCAGGGTGCGTCAAAAGCCGGCATTGTGTGGTAAAGGGTTAAGGTAAACAAGTCCTGCTTTGGTAAAAGGGGTTTCAATGCATTTCCGTGATACATTTTATCAAGTAAGTCATCACATAAATAGGGATCCATAAAAATCCAGTTTGTGTAACAACAGTCTGAATCGTGGGATAGATAGTCCTGAGACATGCAAATTAATGACTAAAACCAAAAAGTTTCGATTCAGGTCAGCCTGCGCGGACTGCGCAGGTTGACCTGAGTCGATATCTTTTGCAGATGCATTAAATCGTCTTTTCCTAGGAGCATTGCTGAATGTATTACAACACTAATAGCTTTATATTTTTTCTATCGAATAACTTCCGATCTATCACGACCTATCAAGATGTTCCAGGGTAAAATACAGTACATGAAAGTAATGGATCCAGTTGATGCATTTTTTTTTCTTTTGACAAGAACTGTCCGAAATGTAATATACGTCAGCTAAAATAAACAGTAAAAAAAGTTTGCAATCACTTCAAGGCGACAGATCTATTACTAATACATTTTGTTCCACAGAAGTACAGTGATACTAGTAAGACAGTAAAGAAGAGATCTAATGCAAACTTGATTTGGTTGAAAAAATTTGTAAATTTTGTAATACCCTGTGAAGAGGCAGAACTTGTATTTCTTGCTCGAATGGCCATTATTGTGGTATCAGTGGCATTGGTCGTTGTCGCTGATGTGGAAGTTTTTGTAGACGTTGTGGGTGTTGTTGTAGTGGTTGTAGGTGTTGTTGTAGTTGTCGTTGTAGGTGTTGAAGTCGTCGTTGTGGGCGTTGTGGTTGTCGTTGTGGGCGTTGTTGTTGTTGTGGGCGTAGTTGTTGTCGTTGTGGGTATTGTACTTGTCGTAGTAGTTGTTGTCATGGGTGTTGTAGTCGTTGTGGGTGTTGTAGTTGTCGTAGTGGTTGTTGTCATGGGTGTTGTAGTCGATGTGGATGTTGAAGTCGTTGTGGGTGTTGAAGTTGTTGTGGGTGTTGTAGTTGTTGTTGTGCGTGTTGTAGTTGTCGTTGTGGGTGTTGTAGTTGTGGTTGTGTGTGTTGTAGTTGTCGTTGTGGGTGTTGTAGTTGTCGTTGTGGGTGTTGTACTTGTCGTTGTGGGTGTTGAAGTTGTTGTGGGTGTTCTAGTTGTCGTTGTGGGTGTTGTAGTTGTCGTTGTGGGTGTTGAAGTTGTCGTGGGTGTTGTAGTTGTCGTTGTGGGTGTTGAAGTTGTCGTGAGTGTTGTAGTTAACGTTGTGGGTGTTGAAGTTCTCGTGGGTGTTGTAGTTGTCGTTGTGGGTGTTGTAGTTGTTGTTGTGGGTGTTGAAGTTGTCGTTGGTGTTGAAGTTGTCGTGGGTGCTGTAGTTGTCGTTGTGGGTGTTGTAGTTATTGTTGTGGGTGTTGAAGTTGTCGTGGTTGTTGTAGTTGTCGTTGTGGGTGTTGAAGTTGTCGTTGTGGGTGTTGAGGTTGTCGTTGTGGGTGTTGAAGTTGTTGTGGGTGTTGTAGTTGTCGTTGTGGGTGTTGAAGTTGTCGTGGGTGTTGTAGTTGTTGTGGTTGTTGTAGTTGTCGTTGTGGGTGTTGAAGTTGTCGTAGGTGCTGTAGTTGTTGATGTGGGTGTTGAAGTTGTTGTGGGTTTTGTAGTTATCGTTGTGGGTGTTGTAGTTGTCGTGGGTGTTGTAGTTGTTGTGGCTGTTGTAGTTACCGTCGTAGGTGTTGTGGTAGTTGTTGCCGTTGTTTGTTCTCTAGTTGTAGATGTTGTCGTTGTTGTTAAAGTGGAAGTTGTTGTCTGAGTTGTGGTTGTAGTTCCCTCAAAACACGTTTCACAGCAGTCGGCAATGTTTACAATTGTCGCACAAAGAAAGCTGAAGCACACCTCTCTGTCCCCATATCTACAATCTATGTATAGCAAATAAAGATTTTTTTTTTTCGGTTAAAGATCGAAATTTATTTCATCGAGTGAACATCGTCGGTAGTATTTTCAGGAGTGGCACAACCACTCGGTAAAATAAATCTTGACCTCAACAACAAAAAAACCCCCCAACCAACTTTTCTATTTATTTTATGCTTTTACCCCTCTCTGGAAGGAACTTTTATCAAAATCCAGTACAGTTCTTTTCAGTTATTCCCCATGGCGTACCCCCTCCGCATAGTAACGCATTACAATATTACGTCAAAGGCGAGAAATGTAAGGTAAATGACGTCATATTTCCATAATGTTGTGAGTAACGCGCATTTTACCTAGGTAACTAGAATATAAAAATTTGTATTTCCACTGGTCGTAACCATGAGATATCGAAAAAAATATTTCACCGATATTACTCGGTAACCTACCGGTAAGTATGGAATAAAGTATTATTTCTTTTATTATATCTTTCGATGAGGTCTACTGGTTTCATATTTCCAATTTTGATGGTAAAATTGTGATTTGATGAGAAAGGTTTTCTTCGAAATGTACTTTTATTGAACTCTAAATTCAGAACGTTTACTAGACGACATTTACAGCTTTGGTTGGGAACTCAAGATTTATATGGTACATGTATATAACCAAATATCATTCAACCTAAACTGCTTGCAGGACCTACGGACCTTTCGCAGACAGTGTAGATTAAGATCAGACTGCACAGGACGCGCAGTCTGATCTTTTATCTACACAGTCCGATATGGAAATATTTTTCCCCGAAATTAACTTTGAAATAGCATTACACAAGACCTGTGTAATGCACTTCCGGTGAACATGGGGCAAAAATTCTAATTGGTTGATAAATAAGGATAAATAAGTATTTATGCAGAAATAATAGTTTTGCACATTTCTAACGGATCAGAAATTCGGTTTTGTCTATCTTGAAGTTATGTTTTGATACTTTTGTTAATTTTCTCAAAAGGGAGGTAATTATTATCTTTTTGAATTGAGAATATAGTGGTTTTAGATTTATAAATGATAATTCGAAGAAGGAAAAAATGGAAAAAAATGAATCGGCGGAAGTAGTTCAATAATACTAATTTTTAATTAAAGCTAATTTAGCAGGATGATATTTAAGTGGAAATATCTGTTTTCCATTACACAGGTCTTACCTTAAAATTAACTTGAAAGTTTCACTCTAGTTATTATAAAGCAAGTTTATGGCTTATCAAGTAGATTTGTATTAGCAAAGTTACAGGTCCAAGATCTGCGGTACTAGCCCGGCCCGGGGCCTTCGAACTAATACCGTTGACCGCGTACCTGTAACACGCCCAATACAATTCAGCCTTGGGCCTGATACTACCGACCTCGGTCATGTAACTTGGCCTTAAATCTTTACCAAACGACAAAACTTTGGAACAGTCCAAATTGAAAGCATTTGCAGACGACAAACTAAATGTGAATCAAAAATTGAATTTTGAATTAGAAAGTGTAGAAAACATCGTGGGAAAAGGAGAAAATGCTGGTTACCAGCATTTTCTGCTTTTCCCACATTGTTTTCATAGGCTTTCTATTTCAGGGTTGTAAAAAGTCGGGATTGTGTGGTAAAGAGTTAATGGAATTGCTTGACTGATGACAAAATTACATTCGACGGCCGGAATTTGTCGTCCATTTTGGGTCTGATATTGACAGAGTCATATTGGCCTTGTTTTGTTTGATATTGACCTAGATTTTCTCTTACTGGCTGTGTTTTTCTCGAATTTACAAAGTTTGTTGATATTGCCCCAGCATGTTATTTAGTATTCAATGGACCGTTTTCGATATATAAATGCAAGAATACTGTTTGTAAATTAATAATACCTGGAATGAGGATAGCAAAGGAGGTACAAGTCTGGCAACAGTCTGTTTCTACACTGGTATCGTAACATTCCCTCTTAGTATCCTCTGTAATGAGTTCTGTACATGTTTGACCATCTTTCACGACGCCAGTGATATCAGTACAAGTGTCAACTGAAATGAAAACACCCTTTCAAATATTGTCTTCACACAAATTAAAGAAAAAATGTCTATAAGTTAATCTTGCACTTGAATAATTTATCCTTACTACTACTGACTCTTTTACGAAACGACAAAAAGTTAAGGCAAAACCTAATTTATCCCTTAATCACACATTCCCGGGTTTTCATGACAGTGAAGAGAAGGAAAAAAAATGTAACAAAAGAGGAAAATGCTGGTAACCAGCATTTTCACATTTTCCCACAATCTTTTTAATGTCGTAAAACACAAACTCTCAATTTTAGTCATTTTGAATTTGTCGTCTGCAAATGCTTTGAGTTTGGACAAGTCTGAAACATATGTCGTCTGGTACAACTTGAATGAAAATTAATTATGATTTGACAGCACATGCAATGCAGCTATAAATCAAATTTCACCATTAATTTTTATGAAGGCAGTCCAGCGAATTAAAAACAACTATTAAAGTGTAATTGATACTTTGTAGTGTTCTCCTCTTTAATCCTCGGCAGTTACAGTAAATGGCTTTCGAAAATACGGTATCAAATGGAGAAGTTTATTCGTGCAGAAGAATAGATCTATTTGTCAGAGACTTTTCTCATCGTATATTGCGGGAAAACATTTATATTCTTTAACTTTATCTGCTGAAGCCTAGGCAAGCACTCAATTCAAACAGCCAGATAGTTGGTCTATCGGTGATTCGGGGGTCGATACTCCATTTTGGCAACCTGTCAGTCAGTCAGTTGGTCTGTTTGTCATTTAGTGTGCCTATATTCTAAATAGGCAACCGGTCAGTCAGTTGGTCTGTAGGTCATTCAAAATGCCGATTTTCTAAATAGGCAACCAGTCAGTCAGTTAGTTGGTCTGTTGGTCATTCGGGGTGCCGATACTCTAAATAGGCATCCAGTCAGTCAATTGGTCTGTTGGTCATTCGGGGTGCCGATACTCTAAATTAGCAATCAGTCAGTCAGTTAGTTGGTCTGTTGGTCATTCGGGGTGCCGATAATCTAAATAGGCAACCAGTCAGTCAGTTGGTCTGTTGGTCATTCGGGGTGCCGATACTCTAAATTAGCAATCAGTCAGTCAGTTAGTTGGTCTGTTGGTCATTCATGGTGCCGATACTCTAAATAGGCAACCAGTCAGTCAATTGCTCTGTTGGTCATTCGGGGTGCCGATACTCTAAATAGGCAACCAGTCAGTCAGTTGGTCTGTTGGTCATTCGGGGTGCCGATACTCTAAATTAGCAATCAGTCAGTCAGTTAGTTGGTCTGTTGGTCATTCGGGGTGCCGATACTATAAATAGGCAACCAGTCAGTCAGTTGGTGTGTTGGTCATTTGATGTTTTTCGATACTTTAAATTGGTAACCAGATAGTCAGTTTGTCCGCTGGTAATTTGGAGTGCCGATACTCTAAATAAGGAAGCAGTCAGTCAATTACTTTTTCACAGCCGGTCTTTCAAAGGTTCGTTACTCCACTCAAGCAACCAGCCAACCAGTCAGTTGGTCTGTCAGTCGGTCATTCGGTGGGCTGATACTCGACTCAAACAGCCAGAATACCAGTCCGTTGATAAATCGATTGTTCGGTGGACATTTGGTGTGCCGATACTCTAAACAGGCAACCAGATAGTCAGTTGGTGTGCCGATACTCTAAATCGGCAACCAGTCAGTCAGTTGGTCTGTTGTTCATTCGGGGTGCCGATACTCTGAATAGGTTACCGGTAAGTCAATTGTTGCGTTGGTCATTTAGTGTGCCGATACTCTGAATAAGTTACCGGTCAGTAAATTGTTGCGTTGGTCATTTAGTGTGCCGATACTCTAAATAGGAAAATAGTCAGTCAATTTGTGCGTTGGTCATTTGGTGTGCTGATACTCTATATAGGCCACCTGTCAGTCAATTGGTATGTTGGTCATTTGGTGTGCTGATACTCTAAATAGGCAACCAGTCAGTCTGTTGGTCTGTTGATCATTTGGTGTGCCAATTCTCTAAATAGGCAACCAGTCACTCAATTAGTTTGTCACAGCTGGTCATTGAAAGGTCCGTAACTCCACTCAAGCAACTCAAGCAACCAGCCAACCAGTCAGCTGGTCTGCCAGTCGGTCATTCGGTGGGCTGATACTCCACTCAAGCAGCTAGTTAGCCAGTCAGTTGGTATATCGATTGTTCGGTGTGCCGATGCTCCACTCAAGAAAGTGGCCAATTTGTCAGCCGGTCAGTCTATCATTCCATGAGTCGGTCCTCCATTTAAGCAACCGGTCTGTCTGTCAGTGAGTGAGTCTATCGTTCGGTGAGTCAAAAGATCAGGCTGTCTGTTGGAATATACGTCGCTTGTGTGTCGGTACTTCACTCAAGCAACTGGCCAGACTGTCAGTAAGTTGGCCCTTCGTTCAGTGAACCAGTGATCCACTCAAGCAACCGGTCAGCCTGTCAGTCGATAGCTCGATCGCTTGGTTAGCTAGTGCTGTACTCAAGCAACCGGTCAGCCTGTCAGTCGGTCGCATGCGAGCTGGAACTCCACTCAAGTAACCGTCAGTCTGTCAGTTGGTCTTTCAATATTTCGATGGACTTGTTCCAAGAAATTACACTTTTCCGCACGATATTTCCAAAGCCTGGGAGGGCGTGATAAGTTATATTTGTACTATAGTTGATAAACATAATCAATCAGTTGATTGCGTGAAATTTAGAGAATTAGTATACCTGATGGCAGATGTATCAACAATAGAAATATTGTACAAAGCTGGTAGTTTTTCAGGCAGAAAACGTAGTTTCGAAGCATCTGAAATAAGTAAAAAAAAATTTACAGCAGAAATATCCTATAGCTGAAATGTTATGGTTAAAAAAATCTTAAAAATAACATTCGAATTCCTTAATTTTGATCTGGTGTCTAATTTTAACCCTTTACCCCATAAGGCATTTCTATGGTATCTCTAATTGACCCGAAATAACAGCAAGAGTGAAGCCGTTTCTTATGTGTATATGACACCTTTTGATAGCATAGAAAACATTGTGACAAAAGGTGAAATTGCTCGTCACGAGCAATTTCACCTTTTGCCACAATGTTTTCCAAAGGCTTCTACAAGTAATGCGTAGAAATGAGTATCTATGGAGTAAAGAATTAAGTAGTTTTGCAGGAAAAAGAAAAGTGTCTACATGGGTTCTGAGACAAACTGGAACAGCTTTGGATTTAACCATTTACAAAACATCAAACAATCCCTAGTTTTTGACCCTGAGATAGAAGCCTTTTGAAAATATTGTGGATAAAGGAGAAAATGCTGGTAAGCAGCATTTTCTCCTTTTCCAACAATGCTTTCTACCCTGCTGGAAAAAAAAATCAATTTTCGATGTATATGTATTTTGTAAAATTTGCAAAACTTATAAGCCATCATTTCTGATTCTGCGATTTTGACAAAGTTACAGATCAAGCGTCAATAAAGAGGTAAATCAAATGATTTTAGACAATGGTAATTAATAAAAAAAAAAAAAAAAAAAGGTCTCACCTGGATGGATATTTCAACCAAGCGCCATTAATCTAGAAGTATCCATAGCTAAGAATCCTTTTCTCGATCGAAATGAAAAATCCAAGATACCGCGATTTTGTTCATCACTTCATCTTTTTCTTACAAAAAACTAAAAAGGTATAAATCTTCCAAAAAGAAAATAATATCAGCGCGTCAAAACGATATGAAAAGAAAAATGACAAGCGTTTAATCCCTCAATAGAGGTGTAAACCATCTTGATTTCAACACTTTACCCTATAGCAGACGACAAAATTTTAGTCTTGTCCAAACTGAAAGCATTTGCAGACGACAATTTCATTGTGGCTAAAATGGTGTAATTTTTCTTTTATAATGTAGAAAAGATTGTGGGAAAAGGAGAAAATGCTGATTACCAGCATTTTCTTCTTTTCCCACAATGTTTTTAAATGGCTTCTTTCTCAGGGTCGTCAAAAGTCGGCATTGTGTGGTAGATGGTTAACCGCACAAACCTGAGTTGAGTTTCAACGACCTCGTGGAGGAAGACTTTTGAAAAGATCGCGACAAAAGGAGAAAATGCCGGTAATAGAAATTGCACCCTTTTTCTATAATTATTATCTATTCTTGCAAAGAAACATTAAATTAATTTGAGCAGTGTTTAATTTGTCATTTTTAAACACTTTTAATATGGAGAACAGAGCTCCTATAGTCCTGATTCTCGGAGGGAGTGACTTTGATTTCAAAGTTGAAAATATCAACAATTCTCCACTAAACCCTATGTTATGGGTACTCATTAGAATCGTCTTAATAAGGGTCTAGCATAGGGTTTGGAAGAGAAATAATGGATTTAGAATATTATCACTCCCTCTAATATCTGATCTCTGTGGACAAGTCTAAGATTTTTGAAGTTTAGTAAGAAGTTAACACTTTTCCAGACGATTTTCTTTTTTAGATTATCTGAATTAAAGTCCTTTGATAGATTTGAAAATGTTTTGGGGAAAAGGAGAAAATACTGTTTATCAGCATTTACTCCTTTTCCTCAAAATGTTTTTAGAAATCTTACCCCCATAGGGTCGTTGGAATTTCTGGATTGTTTGTTATAGGGCTATCTCTTTTCAAGACGACAACATTTTAGACTGGAACATTGTAATCATTTGAAGACACCCAAAATGAAGGGAATTGTCTTTGCAATGGGCAGAAAAAATATGGCTTAAGAAATGCTTATAGATTAAAGCACATTATCTTTTTTAAAACATTTTCTTTTCCAAAATTACATCCTCGTAAAAAACCGGATGTTTGGTAGAGAGTTAAACCCATCCATCATTCCCAATTTGTCATACTGGAGTAAGAATTAAAAACATATAAAATTCACATTATTCAAATAAATGATTTTTTCCCCAAATAAAGACAAAGATTGGCTAAGGAAAATTTTAGATATGGACACTTAAATATTTCTCACAGAGAGCAATTTATCCATTTGCTTCCATATTTCAAGTCAAGTTTTGTAGACTCGCAAATGTATTGTACTAAAAAAGTGTCTCGCATAAAAGTGCATTAACCCTTAGTCTGCTAAGCGCGACACACTGATCTTTAGCAGACAATGTAGATTAAGATCAGACTGCACAGAACGTGCAGTCTGATCTTGGATCTACACTGTCCGATATGGAGAAATTACCCCTCAACACATACCTTTGAAATAGATATGTTTAGGCTTTTACCGTCGAATTGTAAATTCCATTTTAGTTATTTAGAAGGCTAAAGGGTAAACCCTTAAACTATTAAGCCCGACTCGATGACCTTTTGCTGACAGTGTAGATCAAGATCAGACTGCACAGAACGTGCAGTCTGATCTTGATCAACACTGTCCGATAAGGAGAACATAGTTTTGAAATGGATATGTTAAGGTTTTTACCATCGAGTTGTAGATTTCATTTTAGTTATTTAGAAGGCTAAGGGGTTAACCCTTAAACTATTAAGCCCGACTCACTGACCTTTTGCGGACAGTGTAGATCAAGATCAGACTGCACAGAACGTGCAGTCTGATCTTGGATCTACACTGTCCGATAAGGAGAACATACCTTTGTAATAGATATGTTAAGGATTTTACCATCGAATTGTAGATTTCATTTCAGTTATTTAGCAGTATAAGGATTAACTCATTACCAAACGACAATATTTTAGACTAGTCCAAATTGAAAGCATTTGCAGACGACAAAATAAAAGTGACTGAAAATTTGAAATTTGTTTTGGTAAGGGTAGAAAACATTGTGGGAAAAGGAGAAAATGCTGGTTACCAGCATTTTCTCCTTTTCCCACAATGTTTTCTAAAGGCTTCTTTCTCAGGGGCGTCAAAAGTAGGGATTATGTGGTAATGGGTTAAGACAGATGATCTTAAACACTACTTTGCTAGTTTTCGCACTCGGCAACTCTTTACCGCACGACAAAATTTAAAACTGGATCAAATTGAAAGCTGTTGCAGACGACAAAATTGTAGCTTAAGATATGAATTCTATTCGTTGATAATATTGAAAAAACATTGATGGAAAAATGAGAAAATGCTGGTTACCAGCATTTTCTCATTTTCCCCACAATGTTTTCAAAAAACCCTCCTGCTTATGGTAGTTAAAACCTGGGATTATGTGGCGATAAGTTGAAATGCTTTTCTCTGTTTAAACTTTTTACTAAACGACAAAATTCTACACTCATTCAAATAAAAAACATTCGCACCCGACGAAATAAACTTTACTAAAAAAATTTAACCTTATTTCAGATGAGCAGAAAACATTGTGGGAAACGGTCACCAACATTTTCTCTTTTTCCCACAATGTTTTCAGAAGGCTTCTTTGTCTGGGTCGTAAAAACCACGGACGTTTTCTTCGAAAACAGCAGAGCTAAAAAGAATCAATGAAATTCGCGCAATGCTTTTGAGGACTACTTTTCATGGTGGAAGAATTTAGTTGACAATAGTGCATCCTTTACTTCCGGTTGAAGAAGGTAACTAAATGGGTCATATCTCTACGTAGAGAAATGACCCATGGGTCATTTTTCAACGTAAAGGAATGACCCGGGTCCCTCTGGGGTCATTTCTCTACTTAGAATAATGACCCGGATCATTCCTCTACGTAGTGAAATGACTTCTGGGGTCATTTCTCTACGAGAATAATGACCCGGGTCATTAAGTATGGGAGGGTCATTTCTCTGCATTACGCCGACACAAAAGAATAATTTTAAAAGCTGTTCAAAAGTTGCCAGGTCGCATTTTCTTCTGTTTACATTTTACCTGCTTTTCAGTTTCGCTTTTATCTCCGACTAACACTTCGATCGAACGTCCAAAAGAAAATTCTCACTTTCAGAATATTTCCATACTTTTAAATAGTATGATTGAAATTCTAATACATTTCAACATCCGCTTTGTTTACTTTTGGCAGTTATTGTGCCTTTAAGCATTTAAAGTGCGTGTTTTGTTAGCCATCCTGTAGTTTGATATTAATATACGGTATTAAATTTCTGACATAAGCATTTAGCGACAGCAAAAATGAACAATTTCAATTTAGATATGCCTCATGTTATTTAATCCTCCTATTAATATTAAAACTAAAGTGTTTGCATAAAAGATAGAAAAAAGATGTTTTTAACAAGACATGAATTTATTAATTTTATCATTAACCCTTTACCAAACAATCCTTGTTTTTTACGACCCTGAGATAGAAGCCTTTTGAAAACATTGTGGGAAAAGGAGAAAATGCTGGTAACCAGCATTTTCTCCTTTTTCCAACAATGTTTTTTTTACCCTGCTGGAAACAATTTTCAATTCCTGAGTTAAGTTAATTTTGTTGTCTGCAAATGCTTTCAATTCGGACCAGTCTAAAATTTTGTCGTTTGGTAAAGGGATAAACCAATTTCCGCTCTTTTCTTCTTTCTTTTTTCTTTCAGTAAAATATATTTAGATCCTACCATCCATCCGTCCATCCGTCTGTTTATTACTCCCGTAATTGTTGTCAATAGTGACACATAGGCCCATAGGGCCGGGTGTTACCGATTCATTTTTTACTTACAAATTTGATTTGCTGCGTATGTAATAATAATAATAATAATAATGTACATTTATATAGCGCTATATCCCGGACAAACCAGGCTCATAGCGCTGTACAATCTCATACAAATACTCACACACAAATTTGCATAAAAATTCACTCAAACTACATCAATTAAGTTTACTTATCATGTTTTGGAGAGACAATTTAACTGTAATGATTAAGAAACGTGTCTCTGTAATAAAATACTTACCAACTCATGTCAAATAAAACATGAATCTTTAGAACGCCAGAGGCAGATATGTAGTTTTTTTTCTCGTTTTATTTTTGTATGTTTATTCTTTATTACATAATCCCGACTTATAACGATTCTGTGGGAGAAACCTTTTGGCAACATTGAGGGAAAAGGATGAAATGCTGGTAACCAGTATTTTCTCCCTTTTCCCACAATGTTTTCTACTGCTTTTTAAAACGTTTTCATCATTTGTTTTATTTCTATTTTGGCCTTCTCTAAATTCAAATGCTTTGGATTTGGACAAGGCCAGAATTTTGTTGTTTTGTTTGAAGTAAACGTAAGACAAGGCCAGAAATTTGCTGTTTTGTCACAAGTTAACGTGGGACAAGGCCAAAATTTTGTTGTTTTGTTTGAAGTAAACGTAAGACAAGGCCAAAGTTTTGTTGTTTCGGTAGAAGTTATCGTTAAACAGTACCAAATTGTTGTTGTTTTGTTATAAATTAACGTATGGCAAGGCCAACTCTTTTTGTTGTTTTGTTAGAAGTTAACCTGGGACAAGGCCAAAATTTTGTTGTTTGTAAGAAGTTGATATTGGACAAAGCCAAAATTTTGTTGTTTTATAAGAAATTAACGTGGGACAAGGACAAAATTTTGTTGTTTTGTTAGGAGTTACCGTTGGACAAGGCAAAAATGTTTGCTGTTTTGTTACAAGTTATTGCACGACAAGGCAAAAATGTTTGCTGTTTTGTTACAAGTTATTGTCCGACAATACCAAAATTTTGCTGTTTTGTTACAAGTTATTGCACGACAAGGCAAAAATGTTTGCTGTTTTGTTACAAGTTATTGTCCGACAATACCAAAATTTTGCTGTTTTGTTACAAGTTATTGCACGACAAGGTAAAACTTCTGTTGTATTGTTACAAGTTAACGTGGGACAAGGCAAACATTTTGCTGTTTTGTTACATGTTATTGCCCGACAATGCCAAAAGTTTGCTGTTTTGTTACAAGTTATTGCCCGACAATGCCAAATTTTGCTGTTTTGTTACAAGTTAACGTGGGACAAGGCCAAAATTTTGCTGTTTTGTTACAAATCAATGCACGACAATGCCAACATTTTGCTGTTTTGTTACAAGTTAACGTGGGACAAGGCAAAAATGTTGCTGTTTTGTTACAAGTTATTGCACGAAAAGGCCAAATTTTTGCTGTTTTGTTACAAGTTAACGTGGGACAAGGCCAAAATTTTGCTGTTTTGTTACAAGTTATTGCACGACAAGGCCAAAATTTTGCTCTTTCAAGTTAACGTAGGACAAGGCCAAAAGTTTGCTGTTTTGTTTTCAAGTTAACGTAGGACAAGACCAAATGTTTGCTGTTTTGTTACAAGTTTCAATGTCCGACATTGCCAACATTTTGCTGTTTTGTTACAAGTTATTCCACGACAATCCCAAAATTTTGCTGTTTTGTTACAAGTTAACGTAGGACAAGGCCAAATGTTTGCTGTTTTGTTACAAGTTATTTTCCGACAATGCCAAAATTTTGCTGTTTTGTTACAAGTTATTGCACGACATGGCCAAATGTTTGCTGTTTTGTTACCAGTTATTGTCCGACAATGCCAAAATTTTGCTGTTTTGTTACAAGTTATTGCACGACAATGACAAAATTTTGCTGTTTTGTTATAAGTTGACGTGGGACAAGGCAAAAATTTTGCTGTTTTGTTACAAGTTAACGTGGGACAAGTCAAACACCCTGTTGTTTTGTTACAAGTTATTGCACGAAAATTTTGTTGCTTTGTTAGAAGCTAACGTTGGACAAGGCCCACATTTTGCTGTTTTTGTTAGCAGCTTACGTTAGACAAGGCCAAAATTTTGTTGTTTTTGTTAAAAGTAAACGTTGGACACGGCCAAAATTTTGTTGCTTTGTTAGAAGTTTACGTTGGACAAGGCCAAAATTTTGTTTTGTTAGAAGTTATCGTCGGACAAGGCCAGAATTTTGTTATTTGTTAGAAGTTAACGTGGGAAAAGCCAAAACTTTGTTGCTTCCCTAAAAGTGAACGTTAGACAAGTCCAAAATCTTGTTGTTTTGTTAGAAGTTGGACAAGGCAAAACTTTTGTTTTTTGTCAGAAATTGAAGTTGGACAAGGCCAAAATTTTGTTGTTAGATTAGAAGTTAACGTTGGAAAAGGCAAAACTTTTGTTGTTCCGTTAGATGTTAACATGGGACAAGGCCCAAATTTTGTTGTTTTGTTGAAAGTTAACTTTGGACAAGACCGAAATTTGGTTGTTTTGCTGGTCAAAATTTTGTTTTGTTAGAAGCTAACTTTGGTCAAGGCTGGAGTTTTGTTGTTGTTGTTGTTTTAGTATTTAATGTGGGACAAAGCCAAAACTTTATTCTGTTCAAAGTTAACGTTGGACAAGTCGGACTAGGCAAAAAAATGTTTTGTTAGAAGGTAAAGTGGGACAAGGCCAAAATTTTGTTGTTTTGTAGGAAGTTAATATTGGACTAGGCCCAATTCCTTTTTTTTTTAAATTAACGTTGGACAAGGCAAAACTTTTGTAGTTCTGTTAGATGTTAACGTGGGACAAGGTCAAAATTTTGTTGTTTTGTTAGAAGTTCACAATGGACATGGCCAAAAATTTGTTATTTTGTTAGCAGCTAACGTTGGACAAGGCTTAGATTTTGTTATTTTGTTAGAAGCTGACGTGGGACAAGGCCAAAATTTTGTTGTCTTGTTAGAAGTTACATTGGACAAGGCCAAAATTTTGGTTTTTTTTGTTTTTGTAAGAAGCTTACATTAGGCAAAGCCCAACATTTGGTATTTTTGTTAGAAGCTAACGTTGGACAAGGCCAAAACTTCTGTTCTTTTGTTAGAAGTTAACGTTGGACAAGGCTAAAACTTCAGTTCTTTTGTTAGAAGTTAACGTGGGTCAATGCCAAAATTTTGTTGTTTTGTTAGAAACTAACGTTAACGTTGGATAAGGCCCAAATTTTGTTGTTTCGTTAGAAGCTAAAGTTGGACAAGGCAAAAACTTTTGTTGTTTTGTTAGATGCTAGCGTTGGACAAGGCCAAAATTTTGTTGTTTTTGTCAGAAGTTAACGTTAGACAATGCCAAAAGTTTGTTGTTTTTGTTAGAAATTAACGTTAGACAAGGCCAAAATGTTGTTGTTTTTGTTAGAAGTTAATGTTAGACAATGCTAAAATTTTGTTGTTTTTGTTAGAAGCTTACGATGGAAAAGGCCAAAATTTTGTTGCTTTGTTGGAAGCTAGCGTCGGACAAAGCTAAATTTTGCTGTTTTGTTAGAAATTAACATTGGACAAGGCTAAAATTTCATTGTTTTGTTAGAAGTTCATGTTGGAAAATGCCAAAAATTTTGTTGTTTAATTAGAAGTTAAAAGTGAACAAGGCCAAAAATTTGTTATTTTGTTAGAAGTATATATTAGACAAAAACAAAGAATAAGTTAGCTGTGAAGAGGGCTCAATGTATTTTAGTAATGCATTGTACAAAGCAAGACATCACATAATGAGGTATTTTTAATATCCTGTTTGTATAATAACCTACTGAATCATGAGTTAGACTGGTCTTTTGACATGCAGAAAATTGATGGATAGCAAAAAGTTTCGACTCAGATCAGCCTGCGCGGACTGCGCAGGCTGACCTGGGTCGATACATTTTGCAGACGCATTAGGCCCCCTTTTCACTCAGCATAGCCGAAAACGGTGCATTTTCACTAAATCTGTCTGACATGTCGCATGCTAAAAATAACTTTCGAATTGATAAGAGCAATGACAGACACTGAAAGCTGGTGAATGCACGTGCTTCTCCATTGGGAAATTCTTTTAAGTGTAATTTTCGCCTCTTCTTCCACCTACAAGGAATATTTCCAATATAGGGTGATATTTGAATTTTCTCGCAGACATTATGCAGCATGCACTCAATCTCGCCTTATTTAGATAGATAGACAGATGACTGGAGCATAATAAGGATACAAATCATGCGCGGATCCAGATATCCTTCTCGGGGGGGGGGGGGGTCCCACCGAAAACGCACTCGTCTTATTATATAATACTTTGATTTCCGGATCTCAGTGGATGTAAGCCGTTTACAAGAAAAGTCAACGTTTCCAGTTCTAACCATGAGGAGATCTCCACATTTAGAACCTTTTTTTTTTTTTTAATTTATGACTGTATTTTACATAAATGCTTTGCAATATCAAACCAGTACCATTTCCGATAACCACATTTTTCCAAAATTTCAGGGGTGGGTCCGGCCCCCGGTCCTTCCCCCCCCCCCCCCCCCTCTGGATCCGCCCATGCAAATCTTGTTCATAGGTTCACTGACATTTACTTTTATACATATCTGATTTACATCAATTGTGAGACGAGTTCTTTCAACCTATTCTAATCACCCTGGATTCTGCTGCCTAGAAATTACGCTAGTATTGACGCCAAATGTGTGGGCTTTTGTACAGTCCCGAAGTTGACACCTTCTCCCGGATATCGAACTCAAGACCTTATGGTTACGATGCCAACACAATCTCCCCCACAAGCTCACAAAATTCACCCTATTTTTGTACACAATAATGAAAGAAAGCTAACTTTACGTTCTTTGATTCTGAACAGGACTGGGCCCGTATTCACCAACCATTCTTAAGATCGTTCTTTGTTTTATTCTCCAGAATTTTCTACATTTGTAAGTAACACAACTTCTAATTGGCTAAACCATTTGGTTTAGCCAATCAGAAGCTGTTTTACTTACAAAATAGTAGAAAACCTTGGAGAATAAGACTGAGAATATTCTCAAGAATGGTTGGTTAATATGGGCCCTGATCGTTCATTTTTGCTTTGAAAGAAGCTATTAAATCTGCTCACATATTTTCAGGAACCGCACTTTTTGACCACAAACCACAAAATCTTCAAAAGCTGTCATAATTAAATTTGATTTCACACAACACTGCAGAAAGGCTGCTGGACTAAACTCTACAAACTTTTGCTTTTGCAAATAACGTGCAGGCTGATCTTGGAGCTATACTGTCTGATTAGGAAATTGACCAATTGCAAAAAGTTTCTACTTAGGTCAGCCTGTGCTGACTGCGCTGGCTGACCTGAGTAAATACTCTTAGCAGATGCATTAAGTCTTATCCTGCTAAATAACTAATATGAAATTTTCAATTCGATAGTAAAAACCATAAAAATTCTTATTTCAAAGGTATGTTGTAGGGAATAAAATCTCCAGATCGGACAGCGTAGATCCAAGATCAGACTGCACGTTCTGTGCAGTCTGATCTTGATCTACGTTGTCCGCAAAACGTCTGTGAGTCGCGATAAGCAGCCAAAGGGTTAAGTCTCCTTTTAAAAGATCATGACTTCAACAAAATGATTTTCAAGGTTTCTATACATAGTACTTTTTCACTCACCAAAGGGTTAAGTCTACTTTTAAAAGATCATGACTTCAACAAAATGATTTTCAAGGTTTCTATACATAGTACTTTTTCACTCACCAAAGGGTTAAGTCTCCTTTTAAGAGATCATGACTTCAACAAAATGATTTTCAAGGTTTCTATACATAGTACTTTTTCACTCACCAAAGGGTTAAGTCTCCTTTTAAGAGATCATGACTTCAACAAAATGATTTTCAAGGTTTCCATACATAGTACTTTTTCACTCACGAAATTGTTATTCCGTGGCATCAATTTACCCATCCAGGTGAGAAAGTGCCCAATTTAACCCTTTACCAAACGGCTAATTTCTAACTCCTTCAAATTGAATGGATCTGTGGTCGACAAACTCGACAATGGTACAAATCAACCAAAATTCTTTCAAAGCATAGAAGAGCAGTGTGGAAAAAGGAGAAAATACAGGTTACCAGTATTTTTTCCCCCTTTCAAACAATGCTTTCGAAAGCTCTCTTCTACAGAATCTTAAAATTTGGGATCGTGTGGCAAAGGGATACTATGTCACTTCTTTAAATAGTGAACTGTCAAGTGGTATTTGTTTAGCAAATGTTCATTTGTAAAAGTTATCTGAGCACGGTCAGTAATTCAAGCGGTCACTATTGTTGTCATTGACTGGCCATTTAACTCTTGTGCTGCCCAAGGGTCCCGCGTAGGTCAGTTGTAAAGAATCGGATTTGACACTTGAAGGCTTTCAGTTCGACAATCCCTTGAATCACTGCATGTCCTCGTAAAATAAGCATATAGCCATGAAAGTGTATAAACAACCTATTAAAAGATAGTACAACCATGTAGGATATGGAAACATCCTGGTAAAGTATGGAAACAGCCTTATTAAAAAAGGAAACACCCTTGTAGATATAGAAACGCCTTGTAAAATATGGAAAAAGCCTTATGAAATATGGAAACACCCTTGTAAAATCTTGAAACGCTCTTATAAAATATAGGAATAGCCTTATAAAACATGGAAACAACCTCGTGAAATATAGAACCACTCTTTATACAATATAGAAACAGCCTTATATAATATAGCAACAGCCTTGTAAGATATAGTTCCACACTCTCGTAGAATATGGAAACAGCCTTATATAATATAGAAACAGCCTGGTAAAATATAGAAACAATCTTGTGAAAAATGGAAACAGCCTTATGCAAGATGGAAACATCCTTGTAAAATATGGAAAAACTCTTGTGAAATATGGAAACAGCTTTATGAAATATGGAAACATCCTCCTTGTATAATATAGAAATACTCTCGTGAAATTTAGAAACAGCCTTATAAAATATGGAATAAGCTTTACTGATATATCATAAGCAATACCTGATCGACAAACTCAAAAACAAACTTGGCAGAAAAGCATTTTAATTTAGAAACGCCTAATTGATATGTGCGTCGCTCTTTCAAAAGGGGACTAAATGCACTTCAATAATGCATTACATCAATCATCATATAGTTATGGATTCAAAACAGCCACTTTTATTAACAATCTACCTAATCATGAGGTAGACTGGTCCTTGGACACACAGAAAATTGACCAATAGCGAAATGTATTGACCTAGATCAGCCTGCTTGGAATGAGCAGCCTGACCTGGGACGATACCTTCCGCAAATCCATTAAACCCCCTTTTCACAGAGCAGGGCTCATGTAGTTTTTTCTTTTTCTGTTTGAATCCACAAATATTTGAAATGCACTCGATTACTTATGATAGTGATATAAAGAAAGGTCACCGCCCTGTCGCACTCCAAACATTTGTTTGAAAGAAGACTAAAACGAAAGAGAGGCAAAAAGAAAAAAGGGTTGGCAATATCTGAGTTCTGCAATATTTACTTTTTCAAACCCAATTCAACAAAATATTGAAAGGCGACAAATACCAGCATATAATAATATATAAGCCCTGCTCTGGCAAAAGGCGGGTTGATGCATCTTCCTGGTGCATGAGCCCTTTACAAAACAAAACCTGATTTTACGACCCTGAGATAAAAGTCTTTTGAAAACATTGCGGGAAAAGTAGAAAATGCTGGTAACCAGCATTTTCTCCTTTTCTCACAATGTTTTCAACCCTGCTGGAAACAAATTTCAGCTTTCGATTCACATTTAGTTTTTCCCCTGTAAGTGCTTTCAAGTTGGACCAATCTATTTTTCTTTTCGTTTGGTAAATAGTTAAACCAAGCAAGTCGTTGCATAATAACGGATCCAGAATTCTTTTTCCCCCAAGCAAATAGCTGGTAGAATGGTCCTTGGATATGCAGAAAATCAACTAAGCGCAAACAGTTTCGACTTATATCATGTTGCACAGACGGCACAATGCTTTTTGCAGAAGCATTGAATTCCTCTTTCACAGAGCATGGCACGTATCTACGCAGTTCAAAGAATATTGATCGTTATTTCATGCTTTCCGGTAGGATATCGAGAAAAAAGCAGCGAAAATACTTTTCGGTCTTACACTGGTACCATCAGTGAAAATACCCATTTTCATGTTCTTGGTGCCTAGATTAATTGCGCGTGCCTAACAACCAGATGGAAATATGACGTCATTTACCTTACATTTCTCACGCTTGACGTAGTATTGTCATGCTTTGCTATGCTGCAGGGGTATGCCACGGGGAAAAACGGAAAAGAACTGTACTGGATTTTGATGAGGCTCCTCCAAGAAAGGATTAAAAGCATGAAATAAATTGATTTTTTTTTCGGTGAAAGATCGAAATTTATTTCATCTCGTAAACACCATCGGTAATATTTTCACTCCTGGCTGCGCCACTCGTGAAAATATTACCGATGGTGTCCACTCGATGAAATAAATTTCGACCTTTCACCCAAAAAGAAAAACAAATATCCTCTAGATATCTTTGACAGTAGACAATTCACATAGATCTTAATATGAATATAAAGTAATTCAATATCTGAACACACAAAGATTGATAAACAAGATATGAAACACAGAGTGTTAAAGATAGAAAGATTATCGGCCGATATTCCAGATTTTCAAGAATTTTCTAGAACTGAAATTTTGATTACCAGCATTTCCTCCTTTTCCCGAAACGTTTTCATAAGCCTTCTAGGGTCTTCAAAACACAACACGTTTGTTAAGTTCTAGGGCCAAAAACTCTCTTATTCGAAGACGGAAACTGCCGAAACTGGCCGGATACTGTTTACGAAAACGTCGATATTAAATGATATTTACCGATGTATTAATGAGTCTACGGCCTTTAACTCACAAAGTAAAAGACGGAAACTGCCGAGACTGGCCGGATACTTTTTACGAAAACGTCGATATTACACGATATTTACCGATAAATTAGCAAGTGTATGGCCCGTAACTCACAAAGTAAAAGACGGAAACTGCCGAGACTGGCAGGATACTGTTTACGAAAACGTCGATGTTACACGGCATTTAACGACGAGTTAGGGGACGTAGTAAATAAAGGGCCTAAAAGGCCAATGTGCAGTCAAAACTTTGCTACTCTATGTAAGAAAATAAAGATTTGCACGTCAATTTTTTTTTGGTGAAAATGAGACGTTCAAAAGCTATTTGAAATGAAAACACTTTTTTAAAGCAGTATATTAAGAAAACAGCGTCTTTCAAAAATCACGAATTAGTGCAGACTAGAAGGAATAAACCCGTATCTGAGTTGTTCATGATATAAATTTACGTGACTTTTGAGACGACAACGATATTGCGAGAAATCAATTTATCAAGTAAATTAGACTTTCTCTATGTGTTAGCCTACGGTTATAATTATAAACAGCGGGAAAGCCTCCCACTTTTTGATTTGACATAAATTAACCTTTTCCCCTTGACTGACATGCACAAATTTGGGATGAATTTAGCAAAATGTGAAGATCAATATCAGACTTAAAGTACATTATCATCTGATCCTTGCTAACATTCTCTACTTTTCCATTCATATTTTTAACAATGATATGAAACCCTTTACCATACGACATAATTTTAGCCATGTCCAAGTTGAAAGAATTCGCAGACGACAATTTCTGTGATGCTAAATTTGTGAATTTTTTCTTTGATAGAGAAGAAAATATCGTGGGAAAAGGAGAAAATGCTGGTTACCAGCATTTTCTTCTTTTTCTACAATGTTTTCAAAAGGCCTCTCTCCTAGGGTTGTTAAAACTCGGGATTGTGTGGTAAAGAATTAAATGCCGAGTAATTCTGGATAACGAATTTTGCGAACGTCAATGAAGGAAGGCCAATTGGGTAGAAAGAAATATACAAGATTTTACAATATTGAAAGATGCAAACCCTTTGCCTCTAAAGTCTAATAAAGTTTGCACCGATTTGATCTGTTTTTTTTTTTTTTTTTAATTACTAGTATTCTTCAGTCACTCTTTTCAGTTTTTCAATTACAACACGGCGACCAGTGCACCTGTCCATCCTCTCCAGCCTGACTTTTAGAAGGTGATGCCCTCTAAGGTGTTACCTTCAATTTCAACGTAAAAACTGAAGTCCTTTGACGACGAATCACTCCTCTGTTCCATGAAAAAAATCTTCCTCATAGATCAATGAAATATTAACCCTTTACCCCATAAGGCATTTCTATGGTATCTCTTATTGACTCTAAACAACAGCAAGGATGAAGCCATTTCTTATGTGTATATGACACCCTTTGATAGCATAGAAAACATTGTGACAAAAGGTGAAATTGCTCGTCACGAGCAATTTCACCTTTTGCCACAATGTTTTCCAAAGGCTCCTACAAGCAATACGTAGAAATGAGTATGTATAGAGTAAAGGGTTAAACTGGTTCCAGTCGTATATATAAATGTGCCATGCTCTGGCATCACGGGGCTTAATGCATCTTCGTGATGCATGATACCAAACAAGTGATCACATACGGATGGATCCATAATATTAAATGAACAACGTCATTTGAATTTATAAATATGTTGGTGTGAAAAAAAAAAGTCACAAAATGTAGAAGGCATTCATTTCATGATATATTTCTTGAAAAAAAGTATTAACCGAAATACTGAAGACAGAGAGAATAATTTTAAATTGGAATGCATTTTCGCCACAGTTTTAACAATCGACTTAATCATGAAGTAGTCTGGGCCCTCGACATACAGAAAATTGACATTTTGGCAGCTAAAGGAAAGGCTCTCCACGAGAATTATACCCCCAGGAATTCTTTAAATAAGTTATGATTCGAATATACGAAATTGCGAAATGTTTACAATATATGCAGTTTATTGTCTAATCAAGGGAGACAACTCCAAAAGATATAATAGACGGGTTCCATTTAATTCCCGTCGCGATTTATGCAAGCTCAATCCGAACTTTATTTATCATTCATAATATTTATCTAAATTTCAAACTAAATATCACTTTTTTACGTTCCTTCTTTCTTTCCTTCTTTCGTTCGTCCCATCCTTCTTTCCTTCCCTCCTCCCTCCTATTCTTTCTTTCTTTCTCTCTTTCCCTCCTTCCGTCCCTCTTATGCTTTCTTTCTTCCTTTCTTTATGATCTAAAGACATTTTGGAAAAATGAGGCTTAAAATTGAATTTTCAAAACCTCTATGATTACTATATCACGGCTTTTTAAAAGTAACAGTAGCTGTTAAAAGTAGACAAAGCGATAAAATGCATTTCAACACTCTTTGAAAGTACAGTGTATTGGAGGATATTTGTTTTTTTTTTTTTCGGTGAAAGATCGAAATTTATTTGATGGAGTGGACACCATCGGTAATATTTTCCCGAGTGGCGCAGCCACTCGTGAAAATTTTACCGATGGTGTTCACGAGATGAAATCGATCTTTCACCGAAAAAAAAACCGAAAATAACAAATATTCTATTTATTTCATGCTTTTAACCCTTTCTGGGAGGAGCTTTATCAAAATTCAGTACAGTTCTTTTCCCTTTTTCCCCGTGGCGTGCCGCTCCCGCATAGCAACGTTACGTCAAGCGCGAGAAATGTATGGTATATGACGTCATATTTCCCATCTGGTTGTTAGGCACGCGCCATTTACCTAGACAATAAGAACGTGAAAATTGGTATTTTCGCTGGTGGTACGAGTGTAAGATCGAAAAATATATTCACTGCTATTTCTCGATATCATACCGGAAAGCATGAAATAAAACCTGTTATTGTACAGTCGGTCCTAGCGTTAGTTGCAGGCAGAAAATTAATTTCGAAACTAGGTTAAAACCTGCCAGATTACTCTATCTTTTGTTTACTTCTTGCCTGATTTTAACTCTTTGCCACACAATATTTTAACCTTGTCCAAATTGAAAGCATTTGCAGACGACAAAATAAAGGTGACTGAAAAATAGAAATTCGTTCTGGGAAGGGTAGAAAAAAACTGTGGGAAAAGGAGAAAATGCTGGTTTCCAGCATTTTCTCCTTTTCCCACAGTGTTTTCAAAAGGCTTCTTTTTCAGGGGCGTCAAAAGCAGGGATTGTGTGGTAATGGGTTAAACCATTTTTTTTTTTTTTTTTGCCAGAAACTAACACTTGGATCCACTACACTCTCGCAGAATGCCATCTTCACTGTATTTTCCACTATACTTTTAAATAGCATGCTTTACATCTAAATGTATTTTACCACTTGCTTTAATTTTTCTTTTGCCTCTACTGAGCCTTTAAATATTCGTTAGAGTGAAAAACGCAAATTAAAGCTGCAGCGAAAATACGCCCTCATACAGCTTCATGGAGCATACAGATGTTCAAAAATAAAGTGCATTATAATAGAACATGTCTATATTTCCGGGCTAGATAATTTATCAATATGTCTATTGTCTAACCCCTCGACTGCCACGTGAGACTCAAAGACCTTTTGCGGACAGTGTATATCAAGATCAGACTGCACAGAACGTGCAATCTGATCTTGAGTCTACACTGTTCGATATGAAGACCCTTATCCCCAAATTATATCTGAAATATTTGTTTTTTTTTACAAGTAATATCAGCTTGAAACTTTCCTTTCACGTATTGAGGAGGTTGGGGGTAAACTCTTCCATTACTAAACAAATAAACAACACATTTACAACGGCAGCAAGTATAGTTCCCAAGATGAGATGAAAAGAAAGTTTGGACATAATCTGGGATAGAAGAATGGACAGTGTAGATCAGAGATCAGACTGCATGGTCTGTGCAGTCTGATCCTGATCTACACTGTCCACAAAAGGATCCTGAGCCGTCTACAGTAAGGAAAGAGTTAAAGTTAGATATCCGAAAATTGTGTCTAGCACATTCACAAGTTTTCTGACAGATTCTGCACAAAGCTTTAACACAATAGAAGCAAGAATTATGCTCTTGTCAGTATAATGAGAAATATGGATAGACAGTCTGGCTCCTGTCTAAGAGAGCTCCAGATAGAGGGAGTGATTTTTATTTCATAATTGAAAATATTAATCATTCTCCACTAAACCCTATGTTATGGGTACTCATTAGAATCGTCTTATCGAGACGATTCAAAAGAGTACTCACAACACTGGGTTTGGGAGAGAAATAACGGATTTAGAATGTCATCAATTCCTCTTATCTGGAGCTCTGTTGCAGTATGCATACAGAACTAAGTCATTGATTTGAATAAATGGTGTTTTACACCGCTTTCATCGTGTTTTGATGGAGCCATACGCTGGCAAAAGGGGGCTTAATGTATCTCCGTTGTCTATGGCACAAAGTGAACCATCACATACTTATTGATGCATAACATCTACTACACTGTAACAAACGACTTAATCATGAGGTAGACTGGTCCTTCGACACTCAGAAAAATTGACCAATGGCGAAAAGTTTCGGCCAAGGTCAGCCTGCGCGAACTGCGCAAGCTGACCTAGGTCGATACTTTTCGCCTATGCATCAAGCCCCCTTTTCACAGAGCATAGCTCAATTATAACTAGAACAGCTTTGAAGAGGACAAATATTCCCCAACAGCATTTTGTCGCTGAAGCAGCACGATAACAAAACGGAAATGATTTAAAAATTAAAGATCACCAGTGACCTTTACCTTTGACCAATGTGAAGCAAAAACAATGGGGTACCTCCTTGGGTCATGAGCAACATTTGTATAACGTTTTAAGGTCCTCGGTCAAACACCTATCGAGTTAGAGCACAGATATGATTTTCAAATAAAGTTCACCTGTGACCTTGACCTTTAACACATGTGACCCCAAAACAATAGGATACCTCTTTGGGTCATGGACAAGATTTGTATAAATTTTCAGGGTCCTAGATCAAACACCTATCGGGTTTGAGCAGATAAATAATTTCTAAATGAAGTTCACCTGTGTCCTTGACCTTTAACACATGTGACCCAAAAACAATAGGGTACCTTCTTGGGTCATCAGAAATACTTGTTAAAGTTTCAGGGTCCCAGGTCAAACAGCTATTGAGTTAGAGCAGCGAAACGATTTTCAAACCAAGTTCAGTCGTGACCTTGACCTTTTATCCGTGTGACCCAAAAACTGTAGGATATCTCCTTGGGTCATGAGCGATACTTTTTTTAAGTTTCAAGGTCCCAGGTCAAACACCTATTGAGTTAGAGCACGGAAACGATTTTCAAACAAAGGTAACCTGTGACCTTGACCTTTCATCCATGTGACCAAAAAAGGAAAGGTACCTCCCTGCGTCATGAGCAACACTTGTTTAAAGCTTCAGGATCTCATATCAAACGGCTTTGAGGAAAAGCACGGAAACTAAAACAAGACGAACAGAGAGAAGACAGACAATCTGTAACCCACCTCTACTTAGTAGGTGTGGGGGTGTACTTATCACAGCAACAGCTCACATACACAGCATCACCAGGTGTGTCTTTCCCTCTGATAATCCCTCATCTAGAAGCCCTTAAGTCATTTTACCTATTTTCTTGCAAATATCTCGAACCCGTGATGCCAACTGGGACAAGACATAAACACATCTAGAACATACAGGTAAAAGGCATATTACCTTTGACCCCCGCTGTAACTTCGACCCTAGAAAAACATTCGAAAACGTACACATCGTCTCCTCAAGGTGCAAACATCTGTGAACAATTTTCAGAATCAGACAAGTGGTGTAAGAGATATGAAACGGAAACGATTAATTAGCACGTGACCTTTTGACCTCTGCTATAATTCTGACCTTCGAGCCTGGACTCTGAAGCCTCTAGTCTGTACTTCATCTTATGATGGTGTACTCATGTATGAAAAATTTTATATTTTCAAAATTAGACCTGGGGCTAAAAAGAATTGGAACAGATACGATTAACAAGCATGAAGTGTTTGACCCTCTACTGCGACCGTAACCATGGATCATAGGCTAGTTGTATTATTAAGGTGAAAACATATTTTTTTTCAAAATCAGGTTAGGCGTTAAAAGATATAAAGCCGACACTGTAAAAGAGCAGATGACCTTGACTTTAACCTTTGATACTTGGCTCTAAAACCTCTGATAGTTCGTCAAGACACATACAGTTGTGAAATATTAACAAAATCGGAATAGGGGTTTAAGAGATACTAATAAGGTACGATTAAAACATGTGATCTTCGACCCTCTGTTTGGAGGGTCTTGGAGCCAGAGTTCCGAAACTTTGGACATTATTTTACGTTTTATGGCCTGGACATCATTTTATCAAGGTACATAGATACATGTATATGGCATACTTTCAGACTAAAGGTTTGAAAGATATCGAGTGGACATGATTCTTAAAGTATGTGATCTTAGATCCCTGCTGTAACCATGACATTTTAGGCTGGACTCTGAAATCTCTTCTGTATTCGTGGTGTCATCAAGACGCATGCATACGTATTTGAAATATGTTAAAAGTTAAACCAGAGGTTCAAGACATAATCATAAAGAGGACATGGAAGTGCTCGTCAGATGAAGATGCGACCAGGGACATTACATAATACGTCCCATCGGTTGTAGAAAAAGGAGAAAGACGAACATCTTTTTTTTATTTCATTTTTCAGTCTATGTTTTCCACTGTCACATAGTTACATTTCGATTTTTACCGACATCTACAGATGCTTTCACTACGGAAATGTCTAAATTTTGTTGTTTTGTATAGAGCTATTTTACAATTTACTAAACGACAAAATTTTAGACTTGTTCACATTAAAAGAAATTGCAGACAGAAAAATGAATGTAATTCAAAACTTGAAATTAAATTTTGGAAGGGTAAAAATATTGATGACCAATATTTCCTCCTTTTTCTTCTACAGGGCTGTTATTCCCTTCCTCAACATTATCCTAACTACCGGCATTTTCTTCTGTTTCCTAAATGCTTTACCCTTCCAAACACAAATTTAAACACATACTGACATTAATTTTTATTCAGTTTTAATTGCATTTGCGAATGGATTTAATCTGCACAAGTCTACAATTATTTTGTCGTGTGTTACAGTGCTATCTACTACAGATACCTCACCGCGTCCACCGAGATGCTGGTCCGAATCCGCGGCTTGGCTAATTTCTTTCATTTGACTGAAGACAGTCTTTGTGACATATTCATTCCTCTCTCACGGCTGGTGATGGTCATGTAAGGTAGCAGCCAGTGACTAAGGAAGAATATTGTGCCAAGTGCTGGTAAAAGAAACTGAAGGAAAGCATGGATATGTGCTGGTCGCAGCTGTATAACTGAGCTAATGTTGAAAATGGGGCGAAACGCCATACATACAAAGAAACTAGCAAACAAACTGCGTCCCCTTCCCCAACATCATCATAATTTATAAGATACACAGCCATAGTTGAGTTTTATTTGTTATGAACTGTCACCATTTATCACCCGCACGTTAAGACATTTGACGTGTTTGTTATGAGAGAAAAAGGTAACACTGTATAGTGATTGTCTCTGGCGTGCAAAGTGACTGGATATACTAAAGGGCTGCGACAAGGTAACAATTTTTGCCCAATTTCATTACTGTTCTTTTTCTATTACTTCATGGTAATATGTTTATTTTCTCTCAAAGAAATGTTTTAATATCTAATGTAAACCATTTTATATTCTTTTTATTCATTTGAATGTTTATTTTTTTTTTCTTTTATCATTTTTAATTAATTAAAAAGACTGAATATCTATTAATGTTTTTTTCATTATCACTGCGGAAATACTTCATTGATATTCAATTGTCTTTGGTCCTTTCTTTAACCCCTAAATGTTGTATTATAAGACATACATCTATATACAAGTAATGAGATAAGAAACTGAAGAAAAGACTCTATATTACAAGTTCTACCTCCATTTTTTCTTCTACTACTGCTACTACTATTACAGCAGCTACCTCTTCCTCTCTCATTTCTTTCTCTTTGTGTTCTACATCTACTTATCATTTCTAAAAAGCAAAACAAAGTACAAATTTTAATTTCTTGCGTCTCTCAGTAAATGTTTATGGCTTGAATGCGCCCTTAACTCTTTCCCAAACGACAAATTTTGGACTGTTCCAAACTGAAAGAGCTTGCAGAAGACAATTTTAGATTTTGAGAAAATGGCAGAAAGTTGTCAAAAAGGGTAGAAAACACTGTGGAAAAAGGAGAAATTGCTCGTTACGAGCAATTTCTCCTTTTCCCACAGTGTTTTCAAAAGGCTTTTACTGCAGACACGTAAAAACCAGGGCTTGTTTGGGAAAGGGTTAAACACTTGGGATTTACTTTTTCCCGATTTAGTTGCTAATTAAACAAACAAACAATACATAATACAAGCGATCCATGGTCTGGAATAAGAAGGTATGAATCTACAAATAGTAACTACTTATATTAGCCTGTGCAGTCGGCGCAGGCTTCCATGAGTCGATACTTTTTGCTATATGTAAATTAACTGCGTGTTAGAAAACTATTCTTTCTCAAGACTCAGTCATTTGTTAGACTGAAATATATCGATTCGATATTTTTGATGATTTGTTCGGTATAATCCATCAGAAAGATACAGTAAGCCTCCTATGCTAGAGCGGCGCATATTGGTAAAGGTTTTCTTTTTTCGTACATTTACATTAGATACGATGCTATAAACAAGCCTTGGGTTGCATGTATGATAGATTAATCAATCAAAGTTTAAACTTAACCTAGCGCTTACGTGTAGGTTTTTCTCTCACCGTGTGGTGTCCGCAGATGTGAGGTAGAGCGTTGGCCTTGTAACCGTAAGGTCCCGGGTTCAAGACCCTGAAGCGTGTGTCAACTTTGAGATTTTTCATTGGCACACACATTAAGCCCGAGTACTGGCGTAGTTCCGCGAGGAGGCATAATCGAGAAGAATTAATACAAGTTGCCAGCACTTGTTTCTAAATCGATGTAAACCAAGTGTGCCATTCTCTGTGGGGAAAAAAGAGGTTTGATGCATCTATACTAGGTCGAAAAAGAAACGCAGGCCGTACCCTTTCAAGGTAGTTTAGATGTGTATAACTTGACTGAGAATTCTAAATTATAGTTTTGTTTACCACTGATCAGTTATGAGTATTTTGACGAAACTTCATTTTAGTGTGGCCAAAAGGAAATTAGAAAATGGCTTCTTATAGACAGTACCCCATCCTCAGTGAAAGAAGTAGTGACTAACCGCATATGGCGACGCAAAGATTGTTTAATATCTCGTGTGGTACCCTGCTTTTCTTTTTCGTCCTCGTATACATAAGGTATCGACTCATGTCAGCCTGTGCAGTCTTTGTAGATTCATAACTCCTTTTCACAGAGCTCTTTTCTACTTTTTTTGAAAAGTTCTGCATGTCCAAATACCATTCTACCTCGAGATTTAGCCGGTTGTTAAACAACATGTATTTTATCAGATCCATAATTATAAGATAACTTGTCAGGTATAATGCATCACAGGGTTGCATTTAGCCCCCTTTTACCATAGTATGACTTAAATGTGTTAAAACCAAACTCTCTTATATTCTAGGTACTTAAAAAAAGACGGTCCATGGAAATGATTTTTATAAAGACACTGGGATGATTATTTGTACTTGGCTAGAAGTTTGATGTCTGAATTACTAAATATTCATTATCATTATATTTATACGTAATTAATGCATAAAATATATGAAATTTAACACTTCGTCTGTCATATTGCCCCAGGCAGAATTTTGTTGATGTATTAATTTCTCTTTTACTCTAATACATGAATGGAACATCAAAAGTGCCCAGCTAGTTTTGTTCAAATCTTAATAGAAAGGTGACTACCTGAGCACCAGAAAAGTAAATTACTTTAGCACAAAAATAATCATTTTCGCAGGAAATTTTATTTACCAAGAAAACATCTCCCTGAATTTTTAGGCTGCTAACTAAATGAAGTTACGTAAAAAGATAAGAAGAAAACGTGCCAACGCATTTTAACTCCCTGCCATACTTTTCGCAGTTTCATTAAGCCACCTTTTTCATAGTGCATGGTCCATACATAACGAAAGAATGCCTAAAGAAGTTGTTTTTTGGTGTGACAGAAATAACTATTGCAAATGTATTGCTTGTACAAAACAAACACTTTCTTCCTTCCACAATATTTTTCACGAGTATGAGCGTAATTGATCATCATTCATGACAAAGTCTGCCGCTAGATGGCATTCTACAAACTACACATCATTTTCTATGGTATTTGTCGAAGACAATACCACCATGGGTTCAATAGTGAATTTTGAAGACCATGTAACGTATTTTGTGCAAAGCCGAAGGAAATAAGCCTAATGAAACTCATTTTTCTCGGGCAAATGAATTTTTCGGTAGCGCTCTGATATGTAATTGAAAATGGCATGTTAAAATACATTGGGTGAGGCCCATCGATCGTGGAAATATTAATTTTTGATAAAAATATGTTCACTCGCTAATAACCTTCTATTGGCACAATGATACAAAAAATGATTGCTAGGTCCTCGGCTTTTTCTTTCCAAAACCAGTTCGTCCCATGGCTTGTTCATCCCGTGATTGCACGCTACTCCATTTGATTGGGAGTGAATATTTATATATCAAAATAATTGATTGTAATGTCGGGAATTAACTGTTAACGGCCAAAGATATTTATTTCAAAATCATAGTTTTCAGGTACAAACTTAATTCTATTCGATTCTTCTCATGGTCTCTCTCTCTATCTATCCATCATGCATCTTATTGTCAAGGGGCGTTACTCCTGACTCCTTCTAATGATCAAAAGGACACGACCATAACACATATGATCCTAACTTTGTCATGAGTATTCTCCCTTCCACAAAAAAGATATTCATTTGCTCAGTTGACTGATTTTGAAGCTAATATTTGAAAAATATTTCTCTGTTTTCAAATTATTAATTCCACACAACAGCTTCCTTGACAAATACCACTTCAGCGTCCTCAACGCTTTGATATTTTCTATGGGACAATCACACTATTTTCCCCTCTGCCCAATACCTCCACTCTTTCTCTCTCAAGACAAGGTGACTATTTTCTCTTCCCCTGTGTCTTTCTCCCACCTCCACCCCCCCCCCCCCCCCCCAAAAAAAAAAAGAAACTCTCATTTTACTGTCTTTATAGACCATCTAGGAATCGGGTATATCTTTGTCTTGAGTTAATTGCACATAAACGTTATAAGCTGCGATGCCAACAACGACTTTGTCACCAACTTAGATTATCACTATGTGCACGGTCCAGGTCAGCCGGCGCGAACTGCGCAGACTGACCTGGTCGGTACCACTTGCAAATGCATTAACCACCCTTTTTAGACAGCATGGCTCATATTGATCCAGACATATAAATAAATATATAAACTGACGAGAGAATCACCTGTCAATCTGAAAACGCTAATAAAATCGTCAATTTCACGGCTCGGACCAACATTAAAGGATCGTAACTGTCCGACCCCTCACTGATGACCACGTAAATACATTTGTATGACGTAATTATCAACGTAATGTATTGCTTTGACAACTAGCTGTCATGTGACCTGTCATATGACCTGTCAATACTGTCTGCTTCAAGGACAAAATGCAAGATGGCGCCATAACACATTTTAGTCGTAGTAACTAGTTTGTCGGTGCTATTATTAGTAATAAATTTGTAAATGTTGTTATAATTGTTGCTCACATTCATGATGATGATGATGATGATGATGATGATGTTGATTTTGCATTTTCAAACAGAAAATATTCACACGATCAGCATTAATGACAAAAGGACCAGCTTTGTGAAAACTTTCCTTTGCCGAACTCAACAGTGCATGGATTCAAAAGTTCATTTCAGTTTAATTCAAAACAGCTAATAGACATTTGTTTAACCCTTTACCACACAATCATACCTTTTGGCGATCATGAAAAAAAAGCCAATTGAAAACATAGTGGGAAAAAAAGAAGACGCTGGAAACCAGGCTATGTTTTCTCCCCTTACCAAATCAAAATTCTATTTTCGATTCCCGTGTATTTTGTGACAAAGCAAAAATGCAAATGCTTTGAATTGGACTAGTGTAGAATTTTGTCGTATGGTAATGATTTAATTCAGCACCAAGGTCTAAATACATTTAAACTTTTTTTTCTCTGAAAAGGAGGTTAAAGGGTGTATCTGCGACATATGTTGTTGTTAGGTTGCTCACCAACTATTGATTGAAACTGGACGCCATAGAAATATCCCCAGAAATGAAAGAATCTGTGAACTTTGCGACAAAAACGAATTAGAAGACGAATTTCATTTTTTGCTAGTTTTCCCCGCCTATAAGGAATTAAGACAAAATTATTTAAAAAAGTATCCTTACAACAAGCCAAATATGATTAAATTAATAGAACTGTTGAACTCGGAAAATGTTAAAACTCTAAATGCTATTGGCATATTTTATACTAAGGCAATAGATAAAAGAAAACATGAATTAAACAATATCGTAATTAATTTTTCAGTCTTTCATTCTAAAGGTAATATCATCCTCTACTCTTATTAAGGTTTTTGTAAGATCCTTCATTGTACATTATTTCCGCCTTAATGAAATGTATTTACATGTATTGAGTTTATTTCCATACTGACGTATGTAATATTATTATGTATGTATGTCGACGATGAACCTTATGTGTTCAAGTCGTTTTTCTGAATAAAATCTGTTCTGTTCTGTTCTGTTACTGTCGGTAGTTAGATGCAATAGTTTTCAAGTCAGTATGTAGCGACTTTCTTGGTATAATATACCATGTAGATGTATTAACCCATTACTACACAATGACGACTCTTAAGACCATTGAGGAACTGAATTGACTGAATTTAGTTTATTGAGTATTTAGGCCTCTGGCCCAGCCTACAATAATTAACGACACTGATTGTGGGAAAAGGAGAAAATGCTGGTAAGCATTTTCTCCTTTTCCCACAAATGTTTTTCTACCCTTCCAAAAATGAATATTAATTTTTGACTCACATTTGTTTTGTCTTCTGCAAGTGCTTTGAATTTTGAAAGGTCTAAAACTTTATGGCTTGTTAAAGAATTAAAACCCCATTTGGCAGAGCAGGTCTAATTTCATAATTCCCGTTTTAAAAAATATCAACTCAACATCAAACAGAAAATAGTGTCTGTCACGTTTATATCAGTTTTGAACACACTGAAGCTCAAGCAACAAAAACATTGGAATTTGTGGGAAATTATATTTACGTTGATGTCATGTCGCAAAACATGTTTTATGACTTTAAAACACGTTGTAACATTGTTAACTCTGAACTTCCCACAAACGATCGTTTGTCCCCAACAAGGATCTCTTTCCAGACTATGTAACACTTTATCTTTTTTTTCTGAAGTAATTAGATGTTTGTTTCTGTATAATCACGACAATAACACACGAGATGATCTTGGTTAAATAACCTGTCCTTTGCAACTTGCTATATCTTTTCGAGCAGATTTTGGCCGATGATTTTTTTAGTGAACTCATTACGAAACAAAATCTAAGTTTTGTCCAAATTGAAAGCATTTGCAGAAGAAAAAATAAAACTGACTGAAAATTTGAAATTTATTTTGAGAAGGGTAGAAAACATTGTAGGCAAAAAGGAGAAAATGCTGGTTACCAGCATTTTCTCCTTTTCCCTTAGTGTTTTCTAAAGTCTTCTTTCTCAGGGTCGTCAAAAGTAAGGGTTGTGTGGTAATGGGTTAAAACAAGCATGGTATGGTCAAATAAATTGCCCAACTGACACTCCAACGAAAAGCCCTGTGCTGCTATTGAAGTTCAAACCTGAGGTCTCAAGAATAATGAGTCCTACACTTTACCAACGAGCCATAAAAGGCATTGGTGCTTGCCATGTCTGGTATCATACAAGCCCTCTATAAAGATATAAATATATCTATATAGAGCGGTTGTATGATACCAAATATGTTAGGCACCTGTGATAAAAGGCTCCCCAATGATATATAGAAAACACGGCAGAGAAATGAGCATCTTTTAACAAACAACTGTTCATTTACCGTGATTGATTTCGTCTTCTTCGAGGCCTGTCAAAGGCTGTGGAGTTTTAATTATTTATATACAGTTTATGGTATATGGTAAATCGTATGGGCATTATTGACCCTTTACCAAACAATCCAGAGGTTTAATATCCCTGAGAAAAGAAAGTTTATGAAAACATTATGGAAAAAGGAGATAATATTGGTAATCAGCCTTTATTATCTTCCAACAATGGCTCCAACTTGTTTTAACGACAGCATTTGAGCCGCAATTGATTTGTCGTCAGTAAAACCTACAAGAGTGAAGAATCCAAAAACAATATGGTTTGTAACACTCAAAAAGGGACATTCGGACATTTGCGTAAAGTGTCGTCGCGGATCAGCCTGCGCAGTCCGCGCAGTCTGATCCGAGGCGACACTCTACGACAACATTAGATTTTCAGCTACAGTGCACTTGTACAAAACTGAAAATTATGACATAAAAACGGAAAGTGTCGTTTTGGATTAGCCTGTCCGGATTGCGCAGTCTGATCCGGGACGATACATTACGCAAATGTCCGAATGCCCCTTTTTCGCGAATTGCAAGACATATGTGGTTGAGCAAAGACTTAAAAAATACACGTGACTTAAAACGGCAGGTCTCTTTACTGCGGTTTGCAATAATTAAGAAAAGGTTATTGTTCATACTCGCTGTTTTCGTCAATGTTACTGCAAGCAAGTTCTTGTGGTAATTTTTAGTATCACGGAAATAACAGAGAGGTAGTGGGAGTGCGGGAAGTTAAACAATTTGACTAAATTCTAGACAACATTTCACACAAGATTAACTTAACCCTTTCCCAAACGACAAACTTTTGGACTAGACCAAATTGAAAGCATTTGCAGACGACAATTCCAGTCTTGCTGAAAAGATGATTTCTGTCTATGATAGGGTAGAAAACATTGTGGGAAAAGGAGAAAATGCTGGTTACCAGCATTTTCTGCTTTTCCCACAATGTTTTCAAAAGGCTACTATTCCAGACCCTCAAAAACCAGGGATTGCTTGGGAAAGGGTTAAAAGCTTTTGCAGTTGACAAGTAAACTTTTGCGGAAATGATATGTACTACTTTAAAAGTGTATGAAACACTGAAGTAAAATGAGAAAATGTTGGTCACTAGCATTTTCTCCATTTCTCACCATGTTTTTTAAAAGCATCCTTCATAACTGTTGTTAAATATGAGATATTTAGGTAAAGGGTTAAACGTTCTGATGACGTAAAGATTATAAAATACGAACACTGATGATATTAATTATTTTATAATGATACCAGCCTTTAACCCTTTACTCCATAGATACTCGTTTCTACGCATTGCTTGTGGGAGCCTGTAGAAAACATTGTGGCAAAAGGTGAAATTGCTCATGACGAGCAATTTCACCTTTTGCCACAATGTTTTCTATGCTATCAAAAGGTGTCATATACACATAAGAAACAGCTTCAGCCTTGCTGTTATTTAGGGTCAATTAGAGATACCATAGAAATGTCTTATGGGGTAAAGGGTTAAGCTGCCAAGCCCGACTAACTGATCTTTTGCGGACAGTGTAGATCAAGATCAGACTGCACAGAACGTGCAGTCTGATCTTGGATCTATACTGTCCGATAAGGAGGTATCTTTCTCGCAAAAATTCTTTCGAAAAAGCAACATTTTGGATTTTACAATCGACTGAAAGTTTCATATCAGTTACTCAACACGATAAGGGTTAACTGTAGAAAAAAAAAAATACTCCTTAACCTTTGACCTTGCTTAGTTTCACCTTTGATTGTATCATGTAGCGAATACAAAAAAAAAAAAACGCACCAGTTTTTATGACCTGTGTGTTTTCGATGACAGTCGGAAGAGACTTATCAAGAACAATAAAACAGGTACAGATAGATAAAAAAAAACATTGTCGTGACAAAGATCACATGACTAGTGGACAATAACTGATTGGCCAAAAACTAGAGCACTAATTGATCCATAAGACTTGAGAGTCTTGACTTCAAAACGCCGTGATGTGCTGTAAGTTCTTTTTAATATGAATGAATGAATGAATGAATGAATCACATATAAGTATGTAATGTGGTTTTATTGCCATTTGACATCTGAGTATAAAACAGGTGAAAACGGTACAGTTGCACAGCGTTGAAAACGCTGAAGCGGTTTTTGTTAAGAAAGCCATTTATTTGAAAGAAAAGGAGAAAGTGTATTCAAATATTGACTTCAAATTCAACCTGCTAAGCAAATTGATACCATTTTGTTTGAAGGGAGAGTACTCATCACAAAGTTAGAATTACTCGTGTATTGGCAGTCTCCCTTTGATCATTAGGAGTCAGGAGTAACATCCCTTGACTGTAGGATGCATGATCTACAGAGAAAAAAACGCTTGAATATATCAAAAAAAAAATAATTTTGTAACTGTGCAGTCTGATTTTGAAAAACCTTTGGCCGTTAATATTCAATTCCTAACATTACAATGAAATAAATATACATGCCCAATCAAATACAGTAGCGTGCAATCATGGGATAAACAAGCCATGGGATGAACTGGTTTTGGAATTAAAAAAACAAGGATCAAAAGATCGGTAGACATATTCTGTATCATTGCGCCAATGGAAGGCTATAAGCGATTGAAGCTATTTTCTGTCAAAAATTAGTATTTCCACGATCGATGGCTCACCGGTGTATTCTAGTATGGCATTTCAAATTTTATATCTGAATGCTACCGAAAAACTCATTTGCCTGAGAAATAATAGAGTTTAATCGAGTTTATTTCCTTCGCTTTTGCACAAAATAAAAAAAAAACATGATCTTCAAAATTCAATATTGAACTCATGGTGGTATTGTCTTCAACTTATTCTAAACTAATTTACCCATTCCTTATAAAGTTTGTTAGATTATCTAGTCAATAAATACTGGGGTTTTAGTACACTAGTTATAATCATGATAAGGACTACAATTTTGGTTTTTGTGCCTTTTTTCTTACAATTTCATTACGTGATATATAATTCTGGTTAACTGGACAGAGTAACATTTCCCCTACCACCATTTCGCCCCCTTTATGAAATAACATAAGACAGCACGACAAAATGTTTCCTTAACCCATTACCACACAATCCCTACTTTTGACGCCCCTAAGAAAGAAGCCTTTTGAAAACACTGTGGGAAAAGGAGAAAATGCTGATAACCAGCATTTTCTCCTTTTCCCACAGTGTTTTCTACCCTTCCCAGAACAAATTTATATTTTTTAGTCACCTTTATTTTGTCCTCTGCAATTGCTTTCAATTTGGACAAACCTAAAATCTAATCGTTTGGTAATGAGTTAAGGAGTATTTCTTTCTACAATTAATCCTTATCCTGTAGAATAACTGACATGAAACTTTAAAAACGATGCTAAAATCCAAAATGTTGCTATTTCGAAGGTATTTTTGGTTTTGGGAGAAAGTCTAAAATTTTCTCGTGTGGTAAAGAGTTAAATAGAATTTATCTAAAGTGAATCGTATTTTTCCAATGTGTATCATTATTATGTATGTCAATACAGGTTCACAAAAGCTAAGACCAACATGGAAGACAAAAGCATCGTTCGACAGCGAGAGGTTAAAGGACTGAACGGGGCCATTGAGCTTAATGACAGAACAACAGACACAAGTGAAAAAGATTCGGAGAAAGGCCAAAACAAACGGGTAGAAAAAGACTCTAAACCTACAACATGCACTAGACTACACGAGTCATGCATCACATGCTGTATTCCATGTTTAAAGAGCCACCATCCACTTCCGGAAAGGCCAGGAAAATTGCAACAACTCAAACATGCATTTATGTTACCACCAAACGGCAACCTTGCCTTTTACGTTCAATTTGTCATAGTTTGTATACAAATCTGGATCGTTTTGTATGCGTTTACGAAAGGCGAGGCATTACCAGAGGGAAATTTCTTCTCCCTGTTGATTCTGTTTGTTTGCTGTGCTATTGGCGGATACCTTATGAGCTTTATACATCTCCCACCGCTACTAGGTAAGATTTCAGTTTCTCTGTACATTTGAACTGCATATTTGATCATTTCAAAATCCTTTCAGTGCACAGAAACACATTAATTATTTGAGCCATGCTACGGCAAAAGGTGCTTAATGAGCCTCCGCGATCCATGGTACCACGGAAGCCAAAAAATATTCATGGATCCAAAATAGTCACTTCTTTTATTTACCAGCTTTATCATGAGGTAGACTGGTTTTTGTACAAACAGAAAATTGACAAATAACGAAAAGTTTGGCCCAGTTCAGCCTGCGCAGGCTGCCATGGGTCGATACATTTTGCAAATGCATTAAAACACATTTTTCATACAGCAAGATTCAAGTGTATTTTGTAACCTTACTTATTATGGGTTTATGGAATAAATGTTAGCAAAACATTGGCTTAGCCGCCAACTATTGTCGACCTTTTGATATTACAGAAGCTTCATTTACACAGCACTGATCATCAGGCATACATCTGTGTTTCATTTTACTGTACATCTTACAGCAATAGCATTCGTGTTTTTTTTTTTACCACATATACTCGTATTTATATGTTTCATGCTAAACAAAGATAATAGTAGTTATGAACGTTATTTTTGGCCAAAGCCCCGAAACACTTCTCTGTCATTTGTTGGAGATGCTATCCAAATTGAATTGGAGTACAAAACTTTTGATTTCTTTTTATTTTCAGTACAAAATTAAAGCACATTAGGATGAAATGCAATATGAAATAAACATTTTTACATCTTTATATCCCCGCAAAACGAATGTTTTCGGGATATACTGGAACCAGCCTGTCTGTCTGTGTGTCCGTCAATTTGTCCGTTCGTTTGTCCGTCCGTGTGTCCGTCTGTGTGCCCGTCAGTGTACAAATAATTGCATGTTTCTGTCAAAGCGCTGGCGGGGGTATTAAGTCACATTTAGTGACAGCCCTAGTTTAACAACTCGCCACTTCTCATTACAGGAATGTTGATACTTGGTGTAATGCTGCGGAATATTCCAGGGGTCAAGGTCATAGGGGAGAATATAGACACCAAGTGGTCAGGTGTGCTAAGGTAACTTTATTTAAAAGTATTCTGTAGTCTACAGTAAGATCTTAATTTACACTGTCCGCGTGAACCCAACCATCGTCGGGGCTAGTAAAGTCTAGAAATTGAAGGGAGGTAATCAATACTAAACAAAGATGTTTAAATAATGACAACCTAATATCCCTTGATGTCGTCCGGTATCGCATTCGAGCTTTCTGTACTTTTATTGGCGATAAAGTCAAATTCATTAATGATATGTTGTACCTCTCATTGATGCATGATTATGTAAAAAATATTTACATGTATCTCCCAGGCTTGTTGCAGCCGCATATTAACTCATTTACAAACGACAATATTTAAGGCTTGTCCAAATCGAAAGCATTAGCGGATGAAAAAATAAAAGTGACTGAAAATTTGAAACTCGTTTTGTGAAGCATAGAAAACATTGTGGGAAAAGGACAAAATGCTGGTTACCAGCATTTTCTCCTTTTTCCATAGTGTTTTCTAAAAGCTTCTCTCTCAGGGTCGTCAAAAGTAGGGATAGTGTGGTAATGGGTTAAAGAAAAGTCATGTATGGTCGACATCGCTCTCAAACTAGAGCTAGTGCACCTATTTCGTACTTTTGAGTATGGGGATTTTCCAACGTCCTTTCCTGTTCTTTTCTTTCAGAAAGGTTGCGTTGACTGTCATACTGACTCGCGCTGGCTTGGGACTTGATGTTGTCAAGTTGAAAAAGTTATCGTTTGCTGTGTTACGGTTGGCTTTCCTACCTTCCTTAACGGAGATAATCACCGTTACAGTTGTCTCTCATTTCTTGTTGGAGTTCCCTTGGAAATGGAGTATGTTACTTGGGTAAGGCGTCAGAGCAATGGTCGGGCTGAAAGCGTAGATTCTAAAGCATTGTCATACGAATATCTATCTGTCTGTCTGTCTGTCTGTCTGTCTGTCTATCTATCCATCTATCTATCTATAATACCTCACCCACCCCAAACTTCGTTGCGAGTTTCAATTTCTTTATTATCTTGATAACTGTCAAGAAAAATTACAAGAAATTTCCATTTCCTTTATTGCCATCTTTCACGATTACAGGTCCTCTTTTATTTTCATAACAGTCCTTTCGTATTGGCTTTTACGATTTTCTCGTCATAATCACCGTTTTCATCAACATTATCATCATCATTTTTCATCATCATCTGTTACAGGTGTATTCTGGGAGCTCTCTCACCAGCAGTAACAGTTCCAATTCTTGTCAATTTACAAGACAGAAGGTACGGCATAGCGAAGGGGATTCCAACAATGTTACTAGGTGCCGGCGGCTTGGATAACGTTTTCTGCGTTACTGGCTTTTCTGTGTTCTTTGGGATAATTTTCTCGGAAGGTTTGTAAATACTAAGTTTACAAAAACAAAACGTTCATCAGCTGTTAAACCATGCATTTTGGATTGTATCATTAGTCCCGACTTAAAACGAATCTGAGTAAAACGGCTGTTGAAAAATTGTGTGCAAGGAGAAAATGCTGATAGCAATCATTTCTGATTCTTTTACTGTATTAAATCCCACCCATCATCAACGAGTCGCTCAAATATGTAATTTTCGGACCTTTCTTCTTCATAGGTGACCTAGCTGTAACTATCATTAAGGGCCCAGCCGGGGTACTGCTAGGGATCATATATGGATTCGTCGCAGGCTATGCTTTATGGTACATTCCAGCAAAAGACAGTGTAAGTATAATTGATGACCATTCTTAGTTGAAAAAGAAAAATAACCCAAAATATAAACTCTTTATCTCACTGCAAAAATATAGACCTACGAGGGGCGTTCAATAAGTAATGCCCCTGACCCACTTCCAGTTGTCTGATCTAGCTGAAATTTTGCATGTGTAATGATTTCTATCTCTACGGTTTATGTGGCAAATTACAGCTCTGAACTAAATGTGGTTTCTGATTTACATGTGTTTGAACTGGGTCAGGTGTGAAATGGGAGACTGTTGAGTGTCGCGCACCACAGGAGACTTTTGATGAAATTAAAGTTACTTATGGTGATAATGCCCCCATCATATGACCTTGTTAAACGCTGGCATCGTGAATTCAAACATGGCCGAAAGTCTAGAATTTAAATGACCATTGGGTTACAAACAGTAATTTTTACTCATTTTCTATCAGATGTCAGTCATCCACCTGACTCAGCTCAAACACCTGTAAACCAGAAACCACAATTAATTCAGAACTGTAATTTGCCACATAACCCATAGAGATATAAATCATTATACATGCAAAATTTCAGCTAGATCAGACAACTGGAAGTGAGTCAGGGGCATTACTTATTGAACGCCCAGCGTATATATAGAAATAAAAAGTATCTGCTGACGATATATCAGCTATCACTAAACTGCGTATACAAGGGTATACAAGAAATTTGCGCACTCAGTTTAGGTAAGCAAGCAAGCATCAAATCAGGGCCTATATTCACCAACCATTCTTGAGAATATTCATGTTCTTAAAGTTTTTCTAAATTTGTAAGTAACACAACTTCCGATTGGCTAAACCGAATGGTTTAGCCAATCAGAAGTTGTTTTACTTACAAATGTAGAAAAATCTGGAAAATAAGACAAAGAATATTCTCAAGATTAGTTGGTGAATATAGGCCCTGATTTGATATTCACCAACCATTCTTGAGAATATTCATAGTCTTATTCTCAAAGGTTTTCTAAAATTGTAAGTAATACAACTTTCGATTGGCAAAACCGAATGGTTTAGCCAATCAGAAGTTGTGTTACTTACAAATGTAGAAAAATCTGGAAAATAAGACAAAGAATATTCTCAAGAATGGTTGGTGAATAGAGGCCCTGGTAATTGCTATTGTCAAACTTCATAACTTTACGGCAGCTCATATTTTTCGGTAAAGCAGGTGTCGTATACGTGCATATATACAATCCCAAATTAATGGTGCAAATCCGTTTTATTGAATATAGTGTATTTAGCACAGGGAAGAGGTTTTTATTTTTCTTTTTGATATTTAACTTAAACTTGAGGACTTTATTTGCAGCCTTGGATACGATCTAGATATGAGGCACGCAATTATGTACACGTGAAATGATCAAAAAAGAGTAATCTAAATTATACATCTCCCTTTACCAAACAGCAAAATTTTAGACTGGTCCAAATTGAAAGCACTTGCAGACGACATAATAAACTCAAAAATTGAAATATGTTTCCAGTAGGGTAGAAAACATTGTGTGAAAAGGAGAAAATGCTGGTAACCAGCATTTTCCCCTTTTTCCACAATGTTTTCAAAAGGCTTCTATCTCAGGGTCGTAAAAACCAGGGACTGTTTGGTAAAGGGATATTACTTCATTGTGCAGCATATTTGATTTCTCCATTTAACGGATGGGTACCCAATGCTTGATAAGGTTAAATAACTGATTTTGGTATGCAGTCCCATTTTCTTATTCAAAATATTTGAAATCAAGTACTAGATACATATAATAAATATATATATTGTATTAAGGTTTACAGCCCCCTAACTCTTACATTAAAAAGACGGAAGCTGACGAAAGAACGAATGTCCTTGACGATATTAACCGATGGGGGTCGTAATCCTTAATACAGATAATTCGTCGGTTTACGTCGAAAACCTCGTAACTACAGCTTGTAACAAGCTGTAGTTACGAGGATGTCGAAGTAAACGGACGAATAGATTTTCGAAATTAATTCCTGACATGGTAATGTATTCAGTAATTCTATTTATCTATTTTGCAGCCAAATCTCCTGTTCTATCGAGCCATGATGTTATTCGGTTTCGGATTGGTTGCTATTTTTGGAAGTTCAATGGTCGGCTTATCGGGTGCAGGTCCACTCGGGTGCCTAACGACGGCAACCGTCGCAGCGTATAAATGGCGTCAAAGACGCCAACCTGGGGAAACGGTGAGTACAAGCATTTGGACTGTGCACTGTGAAATTAGGGTTAAATCGATCTGCAAAAAGTGTGCTATCCGCGCATACTTACATGAGTAGAAACTTTTTGCTATATACATGTAATAACTTTCTGCATGTCACAGGACCAGTCTGTTCTATAATTTAGTCGGTTGCAGGCTAAAAGGATTTATGGATCCTCAATCATGTAATGACGTGCTGGATATAAAACATCACGGAGATGTATTAACCCATTACCACACAATCCCTACTTTTGACGACCCTGAGATAGAAGCCTTTTGAAAACATTGTGGGAAAAGGAGAAAATGCTGGTAACCAGCATTTTCTCCTTTTCCCACAATGTTTTCTATCCTTGACGAAACAAAATTCAAATTTTAGTCACTTTTATTTGTCGTCTGCATATGCTTTTGATTTGGACAAACCAAAAATATTGTTGTTTGGTAATGAGTTAAACCTTTTTTTGCCAACGCATGGCTGATCCATTTTTACAATCAAACATGCATAGAGGATATTTTTTCTACGATGAAAAATCGAAATTGATTTCATCGAGTGAACACCATCAGTAATATTTTCACGGTTGGCGCAGCTCGATAAATAAATTTTGATCTTCACCGAAAAAAAAATACTCTATTCATTTCATGCTTTTAACCCTTTCTTGGGTAAACATGATCAAAATCTAGTATAATTTTTTTTCGGTTATTCCCCCATGGCATACTCTCTCCGTATAGCAACGCATTACAGTATTACGTCAAACGTAAGAGAAATCTAAGCTAAATTACGTCATATCTCCATCTGGTTGTGAGGCACGCGCTTTTTACCTCTGTTTCCGTCTTCAACTGAAGAGTTAGAATAAAAAGAAAACAGTAGTTTTACCGGTCGTAACAATGAAATATCGAAAAATATGTTACCAAATTGAATATTTCTCAATAACCTACCAGAAAGCATGAAAATATCTGCAATTTATAATTTTTTGGACTCACCTACCCTCGATTTTGTGTAATGCATATCTGTCTGTGGTGAATGGATGAATTTAAACAAGAACAGCCCATCATAGCCAAAGGCAACAAGCTAACTGGTCTCCCAAGCAACTAGTCATGGCCTTATATACACTAAAAACAATAGCAATATTTTGAATGTCATTTTTTTTTTTTGTCTTTCTATCACTATACGAGACCTAAACATTATTAGTTGTACGGTCAGGTGGCAGGGGACTTGGAAACTTGTTCACGGCTGTGGTGAATCATGTCGCTCCGAGCCGAAGGCGAGTTTATTACACTGCAAAGTTTTACACTTTAAAAGCGAGTTAAGCGAAATTTTCCTGTATTATAATCTCATGAATCGAGTATGCTGATGAAATAGAAATTTCCTTCTGAGTGCCCCAATTCAACGAAAACTGACGTCACTGGGAACTGAAGTCACTAAAACATGCAGTTTGGTGTATAAATGTGCGGTCTGGTGATCGATCGACGCCGCCATTTTGGATGTTGTGTTGCACGTGTAGTGATGTTTACCCGGCACTCAATAGGGAAACTGGCTTTACCTGGTTTTTGCCAGGGAACATGATATATGTTCCCGGCGTGTTAACCAATCAGATCACGTGAAATTTCTTTGCAGTATAATAATACATCCTCCTCCTTCCCCTTCCCTTCCCCCTCCCCTTCCTCCTTCCCCCTTCTCCTCTTTTATCACCAACATCATCATCATCATCATCATCATCATCATCATCCTTTTATTATTATAACTCAGTATCTATTTCTTTCAGGACGAGCTTGCCGGTGTTATGGCCCTTACGTGGCTGATTGTACAACATTTTCTGTTCGGACTCATTGGATCGGCTGTAAACATTAGTGATATCAAGTCGACTACAGCAGGTAAAGTTTATCCTTAATCTGCTATATAAACGGAATGAACCTTTCAAGCCACTAGTAACAAGAGCTATCACTAATTTGTGTCTACGGACGGACGGACGGATGGACGGACGTTCTTAGGAGACGGACCTTGTGGGGTCGAATTGTTCTTTATTTAATGCAACAAAAATAACCCCACAAGAGCACCTTTTTTAACCCCACAAGCCTAACCCTAACCCCATAACTACCAGATGGACAGAATTAACCCCATAGAGACTAAATGTACTGTCACCTCTAACCCCACAATGTCGGGCTCGTAAGGCCGGACAGACAGACAGCCATGGCTATTCCAGTATGCCCCCTCCACTTCGTTGTGGGGGGGGGGGGGGTATAAAAATCCAAATTTTGCCATGTGAAAGATTTCTTTGGGAGGTGGTATCTCCTTATCGGGCAGTGCTTATTAACCTTTTACCCCATAAGGCATTTCTATGGTATCTCTAACTGACCCTAAATAACAGCAAGGATGAAGCTGTTTCTTATGTGTATGTGAAACCTTTTGATAGCATTGAAAACATTGTGGCAAAAGGTGAAATTGCTCGTGACGAGCAATTTCACCTTTTGTCACAATGTTTTCCAAAGGCTCCTACAAGCAATGCGTAGAAATGAGTATCTGTGGAATAAAGGATTAAAGATCAGAATTTCTGTGTAGTCTGAACTTGATCAACACTATCCACAAAAGGATCATTAAGTCACGCTTAGCAGCAGTGAGATTAATATCCATAACTCCTCGGCGCAACTCGACGTGCAAATTGCGGACAGTGTAGATCCACGATCAGACTGCACCTAACTCACGATCTGATCTTCATCGGTTCAAATCAGAAAATGCTTTTCTTAATAACGAAAGAAGCTTTGAATTCAGAATATTTAGGGTTTTTTTACGTTGGCAGGAAAAGATCATCCATGTTGCACTCTAAGCAAACTTTTTTACAGTTAGTTTTTTGTATAAACCTACATTCTCTGCATTCTCCAAAAGTCACCAAAATGATCCAACAATTATGCTCTTTGACAGCGTTCTGGTGTGTTTAATTCTACTTTTCGGATATAATACCATTTGGCCTGCAACACGCGAAAAGGGTCATTCGGACATTTGCGTAAAATGTTGTCTCGGATCAGCCAGCGCAATCCGCGCAGGCTGATCCGAAACAACACTTTCCGTTTTTATGTAATTTTCTGTTTTGCGGAAGTCTTCTGTAGCACAAAATCTAATGTAGTCGTTAAGTGCCGTTTCCGATTGGCCTGCGCGGACTGCGGACTGCGCAGATTGATTCGAGACGACACTTTACGCAATTGTTCGGATGCCCCTTTTCGCATGTTGCAAGCCATTTACTGCTGAGCCTAGTATCTCAATCTGTAACACACTGGGCGTGAAACCAGGAGGTTGCTATGATAGTGTGAAAAAAATCATCTGTGCACGCGTCACGCTGTGTTGATATACGAGTGCATGCATTGTGAACATGGACGACGATTAACCCTTTACCAAACAATCCCTGGTTTTTACGGGTTTGGAAAAGTAGTCTTTTGAAAACATTGTGGAAAAAGGAGAAAATGCTGGTAACCAGCATTTTCTCCTTTTCCCACAATGTTTTCTACCCTATCATAGACAGAAGTCATCTTTTCAGCAAGATTTGAATTGTCGTCTGCAAATGCTTTTAATTTGGTCTAGTCCAAAAATGTGTCGTTTGGGAAAGGGTTAAACATCGAGACATCAACCTCGAGTCTGTGCAGACACGAAATCTTCATTCAAAATTCTTTCCGATCCTGTATTCACCAAGCATTCAATACTAAAACGTTATCCAGATTCAAAATGTAACGCTAAATCTGATTGGGAAAAGATTTAGCCAATCAGGAGTTGTTTTACTTTAAAATCTAAACGAATTAAAAATGTAAGGCTACTTCTGATTTGCAAAAGGTTTAGCCAATCAAATTTGTTTTACTTCGAAATCTAAAGAAATGATTGGTTGAATAGCGTTTTACGCTACATCCAACATTATTTCAGTCATATCGCAACATCAGTTTTCACATATCCATGCATGTCCTAAGATTCACAGGTACTAGGTGAGGACTCTGAAGTTACCTGCCCAAGGGTACTACAAAATATTCACTTCGAACCTGGGTAAACAAATTCAACACTTCTAACACAGAGCCACTTTTCAAGTTAAACAAATCTTGAAAAACAGACAGTTAATTGTTTTCAACGTTATTTCAGTTATATCGCATAGTCCAGTGCACCTATCCTTGCTCTCCTGTGATTTCTTATACCAATGTTTTGCGTAAAAATTCTTTTTAAACTACTGGCTGCTTAACCACTTAATTATCGTTATATTTACAATGAGCAATAAGAGAGGAATGAATCTTACCGAAATTATCATCATTAATTCTCAAAAGGGGTTTTGCCGAACTGAGGATTCGAACCAGCAACTTCCTCCTCTGAAGCCCTTTGAAGACCTACACGCTACCGGGACTCGGGTAGACAAAGACGGTGAATAAAATTTCAAATACGCGTTGTGATTGATTGACAAATTACTCATGCAAAGCCTTTCCTTATACAGGTTATGGGATCGCCACACTTGCCATTGGGCTGGTTGCCCGCTCTATTGTCTCTATATCAGTAACGATGGGAACCGGCTTCAACTGGAACGAGAGAATATTTATGACTTTAACTTGGCTAGCAAAAGCAACCGTGCAGGTAACTTTCTTTTTTTTTTTCATAGAAACATACTCTGAATTTTGACCTGCAGGTACTGATAACTTGGTATTTGTAACCCATCACGCAAAAAAAGGCCTTTCTGGGAACTGCGAAAAGTGTCAGCCCTGGTCAGACACATCCTCGTTAACCCAGTTTCGATTCATACTGTCATACATGGAGTGTAACAAATGTTTAAACCTGGGTTCCGAGGATGGGTCAGACTCAGCGAATTAAAACTTTAAATCCAATAGTAAATCACAAATAATTATTGCTACTTTCAAAGGTAATTTTTGATGTAAGACTTCTCTATATCGGACAGTGTAGATCAAAGATCAGACTGCACGTTCTGTGCAGTCCGATCTTGATCTACGCTGTCCGCAAAAGGTCAGCAATTCGTGTCTAGTAGCGTAAGGATTAAGGCGATCGACTGTGGTTAGCACCTCCTAATTTGTTAAGTCCCTTTCTCTGTAGGCTGCCATAGGAGGTTTAGCACTGGACAGAGTAAGGAGCCTGGATAACCCTGACCCTGAACAAGAAGCTATTGCAACAGATGTCCTGACACTGGCTGTGCTTGCTATTGTAATTTGTGCTCCAATAGGAGCCACGTTTATGTCTATTGTTGGCCCTCGGGTTCTTGTACAAGGTAGCATTTTCATACTTTTTTTTCATTGTGAATGTTGTTTCTTTTACGTTTTATGTAGTAAAAAGCAACCGTCATTATCACCACGATTACCATCGTGGTCGTCGTCATCTTCAATATTATCGTTTTGATTTTGATTTTAAAATCAGTAAACCTTTTCTTGTCTTTAAAAACAGTTGTATTTATAGCTAAATTTGTTATAGACAATACAAAAATAATAGACTGGTAGGTGAAAACAGAATTCACGACAAGGTACAATTTAAACTTAATCATCTTGCATCGATTTTGAAACAAGTTCGACCACCTCCTAACCATTTCAATGTGCTTTCATAGTCCAAATCTGAATTTAGAAGGTAACGTATTTTTTTTACTGGCTGAACCTTTAATTTAGTCAGTAATAATTTGTGAGATTTTTTTGCAAAAATGTAGAACATTTTTAGACCTGAAGCAGAAATGCTTATTAGAATGGAAGGTATGATAATGGCACCCTAATGTTTGTAGATCGAAAAGATGAACTCCGGCTACACTTATCACTAAATTCGAAGCCGACATCTTAAATGTAAGACGCAGACCTTTTACTCCTACACAACTGACCAATTTTACCTACATAATAGCTTGAAAAAAAAAGAAGTTTTCTTCTGCAGGAGATCAAGAAGAAGTTGAAGTCAATGTTGAAACCAGCGGAAAGGACAAAGACAGTCCAAATGCCAATGAAACAGTTTCCATTGAAATGGAGAAAGAAGGGATAGGTATATGGAATGTCCATTGATACATCAAATGTTTATCATAATCTACTGAGTAACAACTTTTTACGAATTGCATTAATCACTCTCGATGAGAGGGATTTCTCCCCTTCATCGAAATATTAGAGGAATTTTCAAAAAAAAAAAAAAAGGTGGGACAATTCTCGAACAAGTATGAAAACATTTATATCCTCCAACATTTATGTATTCATGTCCAGTCGCGCATCCTAGAATAGACACTGAAGGCCTAGCCGTTCCTGGAAATCTTAAAGAGTACTCGCATCGCGATGTTGGCAGCTTCGAAGTTGTATTTATTTTTATGCTGCTAAATAACTAATATGAACTTGTCAATTCGATGGTACAAACCCAATTATTACTTTTTCAAAGTTATGTTTTGGGGAACAATATCTTCTTATCGGACAGTGTAGATTCAAGATCAGACTGCACGTTCTGTACAGTCTGATCTTGATCTACACTGTCCGCAAAAGGTCAGTGAGTCACGCATAGCAGCCTAAGAGTTAATTTACGAAATGTAAATATAAATCTGTTTTCTCTTTGCATGCTCTGTATATCTTCCAGGTAAATCATATGAGTTCCCATAACATGTGCTTCAATGATTAAATAATAATGCAAAAATACTTTGATCAGGCCATCTGTGGATCTGTAACATATCTTATCTTATCAGGCATTGTTCTGATATATCTGTGAATGGTACAGAAGCGGGTCATGTTCCCCTCCTATACTACTTTTTTTAGAATTATAATCTATGTCAAGTAGCATATTCCGTCGATTTACTTCGAAAACCTCGTAACTACAACTTGTTACAAGCTGTGGTTACGGGGTTTTGGAAGTAAATCGACGATTTGCCCTGTACGACATAAACATTACATAACATAGAACCATACCAGTCGCTGGTATCTCAGTCGGTAACACAAAGTCAGTAACCAAGAAGGCTGCAAAGTCAATTGGCTTGGGAAGGGTGTTATGTGAAACACTGGATCACTGGTTAGAGAAACTCCTAAAACATGGTTAGATGTACTGACCGTCGCGATATACCTGGCATTATGTTTATCTCTTAAACAGACAATGCCGACTTTTGACTACCCTTGGGAAGAAGCCTTTTGAAAACATTGTGGGAAAAGGAGAAAATACTGGTGGCCAGCATTTTCTCCTTTTCCCGCAATACTTTCTATTCATTCAAAGAAACATTTCATCATTTGAGCCACACTGATACTGTTGTATGCAAATGCTCTAAATTTGAATGGATCTAACATTTTGTCGTGTGGTAAAGAGTTAAGCAAGTCGATGAAAAATATGGGCCCATTTGTTTCGGAAACTAAGCAGGGATATGAGGTAGAAGTGTCGCTCGACATGCTGTAAATTTACCAACGACGAAACATTTCAATCAAAGGTCTCTGAAAAAGGGCTTCGAGCATCTGCGACAAGTACCGACCTTTGTCAGCCCGTGTGGATTGTGCCGGTTGACATCGGTCGATATGTTTTTGTTTACCACCCAGTAAGCCCGATTTTAGACAGCATGACTAAAATCGAAAATGTCATAAAATACAATATCATACAACGCTTATACTCATATTTTACATACTCCTTACAGATGAACGACGAATCTCAAGTGTTTCAAGCGAAGAAATGGAAAACTTTAAATCAGAGCTGTCACAAGCGATTGCAAATAATGCCTCAAAACCCAAAATCGGCAAAGAATATGTAGCCACACCAACTGATAAGACCGGTGACAAACTAGCAGCAGCTTATGATTACCTGAAAGACAATTCAATTGACTTGCAAAAGGACATTCTTGCTGATGATGATGAATTTAGCATGGGTGAAAACACGATAGAGGCTGGTTTTGATAATCCAGCGTATGTGGAGATGGAACAAGCCCCTGAAACAATAGACAACTTACAAGCTGACACAAATAATGTTACTAACACTGGAGAGGTGGATCATGTAGACACTGAATATAATACTGACGGTGGTGAAATTTACAAAACTGTGCTGAATATTACGATGAAATAGAGGCTCTTTGTTTCCTTCGGTGAAGGATCCAAACTTATTTCGTCGAGTGAACCTCATAAGTAATACTTTTACAGGTGGTGCTTTTAAATCTTTCGCTGAAAACGTCTATATATTTCTTGCTTCTGACCCTTTTTTGTTTAGACTTTTATCAAAATCAAGAGCAGCTGTATTTGGTAATTAGCGTGGCATACCTCACCACATATAAAAACGCATTACAGTCAGTATTTTGCAAAGTGTGCGAAATGTTGGGTACATAGAGGATCTTACATGAGTATTTATAAAACTCAAATTAATGATCATTTTTATCAAACGAGTTGAGTCCTACAATAGTATAAAGCGAGCCTTGATGAGTGTCAAATACATTTTAGTCAACGAGTTTGATAGATATATGTAGGATCTGATATGAGTGAGCTTTTGAGATAAAATTGTATTATATTTCATGTGTCTGTTTTGAGAAATGTTACGGGTAAAGAAATGTCGTAGTTTAACGTATTTATTAAACAATTCGATGGAAATGTTCTTAGGCGAGACTTTGGCGAGCTTAATAACATTTTTCTTTGACGATTTTAATGAAATTTTATCTCAAACGTCCACGAATGTCATATTCTTTTTATCACATAACGGCATTTCACAAAATATAGACTAAATGATGCAAAAACATTCATAAATGCACCCATGGTAATGTCCATAAGACCCATTCACTTCTATGTAATATGTACAAAATAACGTCAAAAATGACGTCACACAAATGTGAAATCAAACGTGTATAAGAAAAGAAAATTTATAATGGGTATATTACACTGAAAATAAAGGAGGTTATGTGATAAATATAGGATCTGACATGAGTGGGCTTTTGAGATAAGATTCTATTAAACGAGTCAATGGAATCTATTAAGCGAGCCTTTGGCAAGCATAATAACATTTTCCTCGACGAGTTTGATAAAAAATCTTATCTCAAAAGTCCACGAATATCAGATTCTTTATATCACATAACGATATTTCACAAATATAGATCAGCAAAAACATTCATAGATGCATCATGGTATTATCCATAAGACCAATTCACTTGTATGAATTACATACAAAATGACGTCAAAAATGACGTCACACAAACGTGATATCAAACGTTGTACGTTAAAGAAATTCGTAATGGGTATATTACACTGAAAACAAGGAAGTTGGCCTTTGAGATAAGATTTTATTAAACGAGACTAGGGACGAGTTTACTAAAATTTTATCTCAAACGCCCACGAATGTCAGATTCTTTTTATTACATAACGATATTTCATGAAATATAGATGATGAAAAAAATTCATAGATGCACCCGCATTAACTTGTATGAAATGCATACAAAACAGGGTCAAAACTGACGTCAGACAAATGTGATTTCAAACGTGTATAAGATAAAAAAAATTCGTAATGGGTATATTACACTGGAAACAAATGAGGTTATATGATAAAAGATCCTATTTATCACATAAAACGAATGACAAACAGATAAAAATGCTGCATCATCAGCTTCAGCCTCCATATCTTTCACGGGTCATAGGTCCATGATTACTTGTTGTACTTTGATTTCAAACGTGTATATACACAAGTAGATAGCTCCTTGACATTTACACCGAAAGAAGAATGAAATGGTTATAGAGAGGTTAAGTCCACCGAATTCCGCAATAATACTGATTTTAAAGGACTTTTACTTCATTTATGGGTTTTTATCATACACAAATATCAAGAGCTTTCCATGCAGATGCGTTTTAGCAACAGTGACGTCATCTTCGCGAGCCAAGCTTACGATCACTACGTGGATCTTACATTGGCGGATCGAGCCCGATTTCGAGATACCAGCGACATGCCCCCTATTGGATGCTGGTTATCATCCCCCTTTACACCATATGGAATATCGTTTTACAAACCGCTTACGAATACAATAATTCAACATGAAGTATTAAACACAAACGTACTTCGACCATTCCATGGTCAGATGCTGGGATATAGCCTAAAACCTCTGATGATTTATTGGTCACACTGAAACGTTCTGCAAATACTCTTCGTCTAGGGGTTTTTTTTGGTAATAAATCATTACAGATCCTACACACATCCACGGAGGTATCCGTGCTTACCACCTATTTTTATCCGAAAGGTCGCAACCTTGTTCTATTTTCATCAAAGATGAAATTCTACGAGCGATTTCATTCGTGCAGTTAGAGCTAGCTGCAAGCAATGAAAATGCGTATCGGGGGAATGTCGAAATCAAGCTCGATCCGCCAAGGGTAGAGTAGCGTAGTGGATCGTCACCCTTGGCTTGCGAAGATGCACATTCATTTACGCCGAAAAAGATGTTAGATACCGGACAATCACTTCGACTACTTTGATTTACAAAAACATTCCAAGTCAATGCGTTGACCAAATAGCCCTTTACTATAGGTCAAAATTTTACACTTTTCCACATTGGAAGTATTTGAAGACGGCAATATAAATGTGTCTCAAAAATTAAAACTGGATTTTAGAAGGATAGAGATCATTGTGGGAAAAGGAAAAAAATGCTGGTTCCCAGAATGGGTTTTTTTTTAACCCTTTACCACACAATCCCTACTTTTGACGCCCCTGTGAAAGAAGCCTGTAGAAACATTGTGGGAAAGGTAACCAGCATTTTCTCCTTTTCCCACAATGTTTTCTATCGTTCACAAAACAAATTTCAAATTTTCAGTCACTTTTATTTTGTCGTCTGCAAATACTTTCGATTTGGACAAGCCTAAAATATTGTCGTTTGGTAATGAGTTAGTTTAAACATATTTATTTAACATCGATTGAGAAACAAGTTCTTACAACTTATACTAATCTCTCTCGATTCTGCTTCCTGGGAACTACACCAGTACTCGCGCCGAATGTGTAGGCCAATGAAAAATCCCAAAGTTGACACCCACTCCCAGGTATCGAACTCAGGACGCTCTACCCCACGACCACGGACACCGCGTGATCCTAATATATGGTAATGAGTTAAATGCTTCTTCTCTAGGGTCGTTCAAAGTCGGATACGTGTGGTAATAGGCAAAATCATGGCAGAAGACACACTTTCCTATTCAACAATGACCTTTAACCCTTTCCCAAACAACAAATTTTGGACTCCTCCAAACTGAAAGAGTTGGCAGACAACAATTTTAGATTTTGAGAAAATGGCAGAAAGTTCTTAAAAAGGGTAGAAAACACTGTAGGAAAAGGAGAAATTGCTCGTTACGAGCAATTTCTCCTTTTCCCACAGTGTTTTCAAAAGACTTTTACTGCAGACACGTAAAAACCAGGGCTTGTTTAGGAAAGGATTAATCAAAATATCACATTGTCAACCCTTTCACAAACAATCATGTGTTTAAACGACTCTTACAATGTAGGTTTCTGACAGAATTAGAGGGAAAAAAAGAGAATAATTGTTCTACCCTGCATTTTCTCCTTTTCCTGCAATGTTTGTTTATGTTTCCAAGGACAAGTTTGCATCATGAAATGCATTCAATTTGTCGTCTGCAAACGCTTTCAATTTCGATTGGTCTAAAATTTCGTCGTCTGATAAAAAAACTCTACAATGTAATATTTTTACTTCGGATTTCTATCGTGAACTTTTACCCAGCCGCCATTACAAAACCCTTTTGTAGTTGTTATTGTTATTTCTTCTATTTTTTTCAATTTTATCTAAAATGTCACCTTAGTGTTAATGTTCACCCTTCAGCTTCTAAGCGCAATTTACTGACCTTTTCTGGACAATGTAGTTCAAGACCAGACTGCACAGAACGTGCAGTCTGATCTTGGATCTCTCTTTTAAGATATGAAGATATTTGTCAAAAAAGAAATAAAACTGAAATCGAACAATTCGAGTTTTCATAATCATAATGACAGTTTCATTTCGCTTATTTAACCCATTACCACACAATCCATACTTTTGACGACTCTGAGAAAGAAGCCTTTAGAAAACATTGTGAGAAAAGGAGAAAATGCTGGTAACCAGCATTTTCTCCTTTTCCCACGATGTTTCTACCCTTCACAAAACAAATTTTAAATTTTCAATCACTTTTATATGTCGTCTGCAAAGGCTTTCGATTTGGACCAGTCTAAAATGTTGTCGTTTGGTAAAGAGTTAAATACTAAATACCATCAAATCAGATGTTACATTTGATCTTTTACCCTCCAAAAAATCCGGAGGTTTAACGACCCTGAGAAAGAATGCCTTTGAAAACATTGTGGAAAAAGAAGAAAATGCCGGTAGCTAGCATTCCTAAGAGAAATCATATCATTTGAACTATTACGTATTCAATTTGTCGTCTGCACATGCTTTGAACTTTGAGTAGCCTTTCATTTTATCCTGGAGTAAACGATTAACCCTTTACCACACTATGGAGAGTTTTAACGACCTTGGGAAAGAAGCCGTTTGAAAAAAAAAATTTAGGAAAAGGAGAAAATGCAGGTAATCTGCATTTTCTCCTGTTCCCACAATGTTTTCTATCTTATCGAAAAAAATATTCACCAATTTAGTCACACTGAAATTGTCGTCTGCAACTGCTTTCAAATTTGAACACGGCTAAATTTTGTGGTCTGGTAAACGTTTAACTCTTATTCTGTCACATAACCAACATGAAATTTTGAATTCGATAGTTACTTAAACACCAAAATATTGACATTTCAAAGTCATTTTTTGAGGAATAATATCTCCAAATCGGACAGGACAGTGTACATCCAAGATCAGACTGCACGTTCTGTGCAGTCTGATCTTGGATCTACACTGTCCGCAAAAGGTCAGCGAGTCGCGCTTAGCAGCCAAAGGGTTAAAAGATGGGAGATTCCTTCGTGTCGCAGTTAAAGAGGGGCGATGACAGGAGTTGTATACATATTGGAAAGAGTTTAGGGAAGTGTTCACTCCAAATAAGGTTTTATTCACACAAAAATGATAAAATTAAACCTGAGGTATGTGAAAGTGTTTTATCTATATTACTCTATCTGTCTTCCTTTCTTTCTTGGTTCGTTCGTCCGTCTATCCATCTATATTTCAGCCTCGATGTCTCTGTCTTTCTCTCAATTTATATATCCTTCGTTCTCCCTTTATCTCTTGTCCTCCCTCTGGTACAGATAAGGTTTCCCGAAAACGATTTCATTTTTCTTCGTGATATTAGCTCTTCCGCTCCAAACCCCTCTCTGTCTGTCTGTCCGTCCCTCCGTCCGCCAACCCACCCACCTTTTTTCCATTGTGTCTGTCTGTCTGTCTCTCTCTGTCTCTCTCTCTCTCTCTCTCTCTCTCTCTGCCTTGTTCTCCCCTTTTCTCTCGGTCTTCCTCTCACTCCCAGTGACTCCACGTCTGTTTGTTTGTCTGTTTATCTGTCTGTCTGTCAACAATTTGAGTCCTGCTCTTCGAACACATCTTCAATAAGTATCGACCTATGTCAGCTTCCACACTTAGCGCAGGCTGATCCGGATCGTATCTTTGTACTGAAGACAAACTTTCTACACGTTAGAAGACCATCCGATCTCATAATCATGTCCGTTTTTTGCCAAATTAGATCCATATTATGCGACTCTTGCTGGGCACGATGTGTAACATAGACAAATTATGATCACTTATTACCTGAGATCCGCAGGTTGTCTATAGTGCTATTTGCTACATTTTTTTCTCGATGCAATGATTAGTTTTTTTCAATTGTGTTTGTCGCTGTTTTCAACATAATGTCAAGTTATATCGCAACGGCTAGCGCACCAAACCAAACTTTCCTTGATTTCCTAGCCCGCCCGGGTGCCTCAGTGGTGAGCGTGTCGGACTCATGACCTGGTGGTTGTGAGTTCGATACCCGGTTGAGACGAACTTTCTTTCCGGCGTATTTTCGCCTCTCACCTCTGCTGAAGCATGTGAGAAAAGTAGTCCGTGCCTTTGGAAGGAAAGTTGTGTTAGTACTGGTATGAGAAAGCCAGGAAACACATTGTGTGTCACCGACCGCCATGATATGACCTTAGCTGTTAAAGTGGCGTTAAACCCCAATACAACCAACCAACCAACCAACCCAAATCTTCCCGGATTTCCTTTACGGTACAGCATAAACTATTCTCCCCAAGCCACTTCCTGTTTTCCTTTATTATCATCGCTGAAACAATAAATCAGAGATGAATACTAGCGCAATGACTACGTGTACCAGCGATCCTTAGAAAGACAGTAGCTTAAAAACGAGCATAGAAATCCTATCTTCAGTTTTAAGCTCTGTATCCAAACTTTTCCAAACTGTCTTTATTTCGGTTATAATATACGGCCTCTGGCCCACAATACAAAGCATAAACATACAAATATAAAGCTGAACATGGAAGAGATTGGTACAATGAGAAGTCTTACATGTGAACAAAAATTGAAAATTATAAGAATATTGGAGAAAAATATATACTAGCGGAAAAAAGTTCCTGTGCATTTCATAATAAGTTATAAAAAAGACTTGTGCAGGTAAGAAACAGCCAAGCCATTGTATAAAATTGACCTCAAATATAGGCTTGTTAAATCATGTGCGAGTTCTTCCGTGGAACCACGCGATTGTTTCTCAGACGTTAGTTTTGAAAACGTGCATTTTACGTCCGGTCGCTAAGTTTCCCAGTATTTTTATCATTCTTATCCCTGGTAGTCTTTGAGTACCTTTGTGAAAGTCAGAAAAAACACAATTGTTTGGGGTTTTTATGCACATGAGAGATGCCATGTCTATCTGAAAATGAACGTAGACGAGCCGTCGGCATGATTGAAACAGAGAAAGCACGAATTGAGGCTGCTAGACGATTCTAAGTGCACAGAAACACCGTAAAGTCTGTATGAAGACATTACAAATATTCAGGCAGCGTTCCAGATGCATAGAGGTCATGGTGACCCCCTATGACGTCAAGACGTAAAGACATCCATATGCGCTAACAGCGTCTTAGGAATCGCTTTCAGACAGTGCTCAGCATTAAATGTCCCCAGCATCCTTAATCCCTGGCCGGCCAGTGTACAAAATTTTAAAGAATTGACAAGAGCACAGTATACGCCCAATACGCCCTACCATACGCCCTATATTACGTCGTCATCAACGAGCAACACGTTTAGCGTAGTAAAGACGACGTATTCGATTTAGGAGACAAACCTGGGCAAATATCCTACTTTCCCTTTCAATAGTCTCGTTTCCATTTAGGCAGTAAAGTGCATGGGCGACGTCGTGTCGATCCACGGTTCCGTGAAAAATGTTTAGAGAAACGTGTTGTTCAACGCTTTTTTTTTCATGGTATTTTTTATCCTTTTGGGAAGAAAAGCTGTAATTCATAGACCCCAACTGTGCATTTCTATAGTAACTTAACGACATCATACGCTACAGTACTGAGACGTTATCATCCATTCCTTCGTTTTGCCGTTTTTTAAACCACTTAAACATCAAGTCCCAGCGTTACAACTGATGTATACAGGTCTCTCGCGTCAGGTGGTTTTTTTTTAGACAAAACAATATTATCCTTCCTATGCCTATATCGTCAGATTTGTCACCAAAATAACCTTTGTGGGACACTATGGAACGACGTCGCCGGCGCCTTCCCGTCCAAACTGTTACCGTGCCTGAACTGGAAAAAGACCCGTCTCACATATGGACTACTATTCCACAGGCTACACTGAAAAACTTGAAGCAATTCACGCAAAATCAGTGTCTAGAATGCATTGCAACAAAGGGTGGCCACACAAAACATTTGTTTGTACTCAGTGCTTAAACGTCACGTCATTCGACGGGCTGTAGTGCTTGCGGAGTTTTGGTAAAGGCAAATTTGCTTTATTTTCAAATTGTTCAAGCCTAAATACTTACTGAATTTCAATAGATTGCAACAATCCCCTTTTCTAATTCAGTTATGTGCGCAACAGCAATGCACAGGAACTTTTTTCCGCTAGTATACTTGGGAAAGGGTAAACGTATTGGTTACAACATGGTCATCTTGTGTACATATTGTGAACCTTTTTCGTAAGCTTTTTTTAAGCTCTGCATGTTATTGACTGAGATACAGGGCTCGATACGTTATCTTCCTCTAGATGGCATTCTATAAATACTCATCTATCTAATCTGGGCATCCAGGGTACAGAGCCGAACCACTTTCCTACGCGACAACCGTTACTTTGAATTTTAAACTAAAATAAACGTTTACTCAATAAAACGCTACCTCGTGTAAATCACTCAGCTATGATCAGCAGTTTAGAGAAATCTGGAGCTAAAGCAGGTCTCATTTCTCCTCAAACGTATTAATAAAAGCTATTTTCTACATTGCTACTTTATAGAGCGTAATATTACAGTCAGCCCGCTTTCGGGGCTAGTGATGCGTCATATAAGACAGTCGAATCTTCCAGAATATGACATGCGCAGGCAACGGGGCTCGGTAGAGTAATAATGGCCTGCAACAAGCGAAAAGGGGCATTCGGACAATTGCGTAAAGTATCATCTCGGATCAGCCTGCGCAGTCCGCGCAGGCTAATCCGAAACGACACTTTCCGTTTTTATGTGATTTATGTAATTGTGCAAGTCTACTTTAGCACAAAATCTATTGCAGTCGTAAAGTGCCGTGTTAGTATTAGCCTGCGCGGACTGAGTAGACTTATCCGAGACGACACTTTACGCAATTGTCTGAACGCCCCTTTTCGTATAATGAAAGCCAATTATTGCAACGAGTAAGATTTATGATGACAGAATCCAGAGGGTAAAATAAAAGTCCCACTTTATAAAAGAGTCCGGCGTGGCTCAGTGGTCAAGTGTTGGACTCGTTACCTTGAGGCCACTGGTGTGAGCAGGACTTACAGCATTTGGGTTTTTTGTATGAGTATCCCTTGGCAAGACACCTCGGAACCCAAGAAGCACTGGTGAAATCCTGGAGTACATGTTTATCTTAACATCTTTACAGCATCTAGTGGGTAAATGATAGCCCCACTTCGTAATAGGATAAAGTGGTGGACTTGTAACCTGGAGGCCACTGGTTTAAGCAGCACTGAAAGCCATATAATTTTCTTGTTGGTGCCCCTTCTTGTTAGTATCCCTTGGTAAAACACTTTAGAACCCCAGAGGTACTACTGCAAACCGGGATATACATGAATAATATCTCGTGTTGAGAGTACTTAGAGGGTAAATGATAGTCCCACTTTGAGATGGCTTCCTGCCTGTATCAGTGGTATAATGTACGACTCTTAACCAGGAAGTTCCAGGTTTAAGCCACACGGGAAGCTCTGGGGTTTTTTTTGTCAGTATCCTACGGCAAGACACATCAGAACCCCTGCCGAGTGGTGAAATTCAGGATGTGAATAATATCCTATGTTGACAGAATCTAGTGGGCAAATAATTGCTCCACCTTGTGAAATACCTGGCGACATGATCTCTTTAGCAAACGACAAAATTTTGGGAAAAGCGTTTGCAGACAACAAAATTTATGTCACTGAAAAAATGAAATTGGTTTACGGAAGGGTATAAAACATTGTGGGAAAAGGAGAAAATGCTGGGCACCAGCATTTTCTCCTTTTCTCCCAATGTTTTCATAAGATATCTTCCTCGGGATCGAGAAAAACATGGCTTGTTTGGTACAGGGTAAACGACTTGACGTCTCCACTCTGTCAATCAAAAGTGTTGGGGAAAAATGTGGTCCTACTAGGTTTTACGACTTTTCTCTACCCTTTAGCTTATAGCTCTGAAATGGTCTGCCGAGCCCCGGTAGCTTAGTCGGTAGCGTGCAGGACTTGAAAACAAGGGGTAGTGGGTTCGATTTCTTTCCAAGGATTGATGGTAGTCAATGCAATAGGATTCATTCCTCTCCCACAGCTGAACATCGTTTTGATTATGGTTATGTGGGAAAGCTTCCAGTGGCTTGGGGGAGGGGGGGGGAGGGCGGAGTGCTGGTAAAAGAGACACAAGGAAAGCATACATATCAAAATTACACCTGTAATGCAGAGAAATGACCCCCATTACAAAATGACCCACGGGTCATTCCTCGACGTAGAAGAATGACCCATGGGTCATTTCTCTACGTAGAAAAATGATAATGTATAATAGAATTTGAAATTAACGCAATTTATGATCTGTTAAACCATTTCTACTACGCAGAAAAATGACCCGGGTCATTATTCTACGTCGAGAAATGACCCATGGGTCATTTCTCGACGTAGAGAAATGACCCATGGGTCATTCCTCTACGTCTAGAAATGACCGTGGGTCATTTTGTAATGGGGGTCATTTCTCTGCATTACCGGCAAAAGTTTTCAGTGTAGACAACTCTACAGTTTTGTCGTCAGCTATAATGAGTAAACGTCGCATGCAACGCGTTTCTTGTTCCGTATTAATCCTTTCTCAAACAATCCCTGATTTTTACGGGTCTGGAATAGAAGCCTTTTGAAAACATTGTGGGAAAAGGAGAAAATGCTGGTAACCAGCATTTTCTCCTTTTCCCACAATGTTTTCTACCCTATCATATAGAAAAATCATCTTTTTAGCAACTGTTAATTTGTCATCTGCAAAATGCTTTGAATTTGGTGTGGTCCAAAATTTGCCGTTTGGGAAAGGGTTAAACAACTGTTGTTAACAGCCCCATTTTTATTCTCTAAAATTTTCCAAGTATGAAAGTTACACATCTTCTGAATTGCTATAGTCTAAATTAGTAAGCCAATCAAAAAATGCGTTACTTTCAAATTAAAAAAATCGTGGAGATTGATTGATTGACTGTTTGGAGTTTAACGCCATTTTCAAAATTATTTCAGTTATATCACAGCGGCCAGTGCACCTATCCATGCTTCACTGGAGTCTCTTTTACCACTACTCTGCACGATTTTCTTTTCAAGCCACAGGCTGCTTTTCCACATAACCATGGTCGAAACAATTGTCAGTTGAGAGAGAGAGAGAGAGAGGAACGAATTCTGTCGCAAAGACTATCATTAATCCTCCGTAAGAGATTGGCCGAGCCAGAGATCGAACCCAGGGCCTTCTGTTCGCAACACGGTACACGCTACTAGGTCTTGGCGTTGAGAATTAAAACTAAGAACGTATTAAATATCGGTCGGTTGATATGGATTCTGTATTCAACATTCTATACTACATTCTAAATGATAATGTAAAATAGAATTTGAAATTAACGCAATATTTGATCAGTTAAACCATTCTTTTGTGGCTATAGTGACTGCAGGCGACAAATTCTCGAAACTGACAAGAAAATGTTACGCTTCTATGACAGGCTAGAATATATTAAGGTAAAAAGGCGAAAATACTAATCACCAGGATGTTAGGGTTTTCTTTCTTTTCTCAGAGTATTTTCATGACATTCTGCTTCAAGGTCGTTAAAACTTTGGACTGTGTTGCAAAGGATATAGTACAGTAAACAATGGTCTGACAAAACAGAGGTCAACAACGTGACCAAACATTAAAACCGGATATGCAAATAGATGAAATTTGAGCCATGCTCTGTAAAAAGGGGGCTCAATGCATTCGCAAAAAGCATCGACTCAGGTCAGCCTGCGCAATCCGCGCAGGCTGACCTGCGCCGAAACCTTTTGATATCGGTCATTTTTTTAATATATGACCCGGCACGCAAAAAGGGACCTAATGGGATTTCTGTACATCAGTTAGATGAAAACAGATAGTGCAGGTTAATTTAAGTTGATAATTCAAAAATGATTGTATAACAAGGTACAATGACCACTTTTTTATGTAGAAAATGTCAATAAAGCGAAGAGTGTCAACTCTAGTCAGCCTGCGCAATTCGCGAAGTCTGACCAGGGTTGACACTTTTCGCAGTTCCCGAAGGTCCCTTTTTGTGTGATGGGTCACAATATTTCCAAAGACCTTTCTAGTTTTTATATATATATGCTCTATAAAGAGGGAAGTCAATGCACTTGCCAAAAGCATCGACTCAGGTCAGCCTGCGCAATCTGCGCAGGCTGACCTGGGTCGAAACTTTTTGCTTTTGCTCAATTTCTTTATATATTTCCAAACACCATTCTCTCTTTCGTTTTATGCTCTGTAAAGAGGGGAGTCAATGCATTTACAAAAAGCATCGACTAAGGTCAGCCTGCGCAAGGCTGGCCTAGGTCGAAACTTTTTTATATGGGTTATTTTACATGTTCAATGACAAGAAGTTACCTTTTTGCGTGATGGGTCACTTTATTTCCATTCTCCCTTTCGTTTTATGATCTGTAAAGAAGGTAGTCAATGCATTTACATAAAGCATCGACCCAGGTCAGCCTGCGCAATCCGCCCAGGCTGACCTAGGTCGAAACTTTTTGATATTGGCTTTTTATTTTACATGTCAAAGGATCATTCTACCTCCCGATCCAGACTGATGTTTTACAAAATAAATTGTATGTATCCATAATTAATGTGATGACTTGCTTGGTGTTATGCAGCACGGAAATGCGTTGAAAGCCACTGCTGAACTATGTCTCATTTTATATTTCATCAGAAAATGGCAATACAAATAATCAAAGGCCTGAAGGTACTGATATGTTTACTTTGATTTTTTTATGGTTTTAGGGTCGGTATTCACTAATTATTCCTCAAAGCATTCCAAGTCTAACTCTCAGGAATTTTCTGATTTTGTAAATGACACAATTGCTGACTGGCTTAACCAAATCCAGAATTAGACTAAAAATGCAATTTGAGATGGTTTCTGATTTGTTTTGATTTTTTTTTTGTGGCATTTGTCGAAGACAATGCCACTTTGAGTTCAGAAAAGAATGATCGGTAGTGAATTTTGAAGACCATATGTCGTACTTTGTACAAATCCGAAGCAAATAAACCCAATAAAACTCAATTTTCCCTGCACTCAGATATATAATTGGGCATGGCGTATTAAAATAAACTGCATTAGGCCATCGTTCGTGGTAATGCTTCCTTTTTATTGAAAATAGGTTCATCCCCTCATAGCCTTCAATTGCTGCAATGATACAAACAAAATTTGTCTTTTGGCCGCTTTGGTTCCAGGCTTGTTCATTCTAAAACCAGTTCAACCCGGGGCTTAGCCGTCCCATGATTGCACACTACACCATTTGATTGTGCATAGATATTTACAGGTCGAAATATGTATTGTTATGTTGGGAACTAGATCCTGACGAAGAAAAACTGCACTCCTGTAACTACCAGAAAAAAAGCTTAAAAGATATCTAAAATAGTACATAAGTGAAAATAGCATGTGTTCTAGCAATAGGAAATGTACTTCATCTCCGTGATGCGTTATAAAAAGCAAGTACATTCTATAATTTCATGCTTTCTGGTGGGATATCGAGAAATAGCAGTGAAAGTATTTTTCGATCTTACACTGGTACCACCAGTGTAAATACCGATTTTCATGTTCTTGTTGCCAAGATTAATTGCCCGTGCCTAACAACCAGATGGAAATATGACGTCATTTACTTTACATTTCTGGCGCTTGACTTAACATTGTAATGCGTTGCTATGCGGGAGGGGAATAACGGAAAAGAGCTGAACGGAATTTTGATAAAGCTCCTCCCAAAAAGGATTAAAAGAATGAAATAAATTAAAACTTTGTGTTTTTCGGTGAAAGATCGAAATTTATTTCATCTCGTGAACACCATCGGTAATATTTTCGCACGTGGCTGCGCCACTCGAGAAAATATTACCGATGGTGTCCACTGGATGAAATAAATTTCGATCTTTCACCGAAAAAAAAATATCCTCTATATATTGAACGTAAAAACCCGATTTATCTGACAACTGATGGAGTCATGGAGTATAATGGTCTTTTGACAGGCAGAAAGTTGTCCGGTAGCTGGGGATATGAACACAGGTGGACTACAATGGACACCCTTTTTCCCCTTTGTAAACGGAATGTTTAGTTTTAGGCAAAACATTGAAACCAAACCAGGACAGTGTCCCTATCCCCTTTCTTTCTTTCTTTTGGTGTCCGTTACATTTTTAAAGCATCAACTTGCGATGATTATACATTATACATCCGGAGCACGTAGAAGATGAAGAAGATGTATAGATTTCGTTCTGACACGTTCCTACAGTATCAACTTTGTTATTTTTTTTGCACTACTTTTTTTAAAAAAATGTATCACAGTGAAATAGAATATGTTTAAAACATTTTTTCAACATGTGTATATCGTCGGTTTACTTCCAAAACCTCGTAACTACAGCTGTAGTTACGAGGTTTTGTAAGTAAACCGACGATATCTGATTGGACCACAAGTTCTTTTAACTTATACTAGTCGGTCCACTCTCTACATAATTTTAACAAAATATAATCATGTCGAGCCCCTATATCTCAGTCGGTAGTGTACATGTCTTAAGAACAGATGTGTAGTTTGATCCTGGTCTACACCGTCGGCAAAAAAAACTATAATTGTTTTATGTGCTGAAATGGTTAGCTATCCAAATCCTTGTGGGTTTTGTATTACGAGATATATCTTATTAAAGTCTCAGTAGCGTCCAACTGAGTAAACAGTCTGTTTATAAAACAAAAATAAATTTCATTTTTACCATGTAAAAATATGGCGAGTATTATGACTTTCACGATATGTTAAGATGCAGTTCGCAAGAGTTTCACCAGAAAAAAAGAATTTTGAAACTAAAACAAATCCTACCATGTCGCATTATCTCTTTGTTTACATCGATGATCGCCGACGATTAGCCGACTTTTCGTCGTAAATGTCCACAGTGACGTGTTAGTGACGTATACACCACGTGATCATTTAAAGCGTCGAAACAAACCCTTCATTCACCTTCATCGTTTTGTCCCCATTCTAGGCCTGAAAAACGTAAGTTTATCGACATCATGACCAGAAACGATGACACGGACTGATCATCGCTTATTCATTTATCATAAATACAGGAAGAGTTTACTACATCTGACTTGTAAGACAGCAGATTTAGAATGAGAAATCTTACTCTTTAATGACAATGTTGGAATTGTAAACAATAGTCCTGTTTACTACAGCATAGCACTAATGAGATGCAGTGTTATCACGTGACGTTCTCGAAGACCTAGTTCGAATAAACACGAACAATAACGAAGGTTGTCTCGATCAATGGCGTCCGTGAAATCGATGGGCTGGGGCTTCTCCGTGCATTTTCGCACACGTTTATCAGTCGCAGTAACTGACACATTCAGGTTTTCTCCTATCTTAAATATGTGAGTTGTGATGGGTTATCCGATATATTTTTGAGTTATAAACGGTAAAAAATACCCATTTTTGGCTTTACCGCGGCTTTAAGTCAATACAGTTATCGAGTTTAGTCGATAACCGATACAAAATCAGATAGAGAGAAAGTTGAATTTTGTTTACTAATATTGAAAGGTTTTGTTTCGTAGAACTTGAGTTTGATAAAGATTTCACTTACAAGTTATATATTTTTTGCATATAGATCTAAAATCAAGAACCATGACGAAGATATTGTAGACATTATCAAATGGGATTTATAAGTTATCTCGTCACGGTACGTGATTTTAAACCTGTTGCCCTAAACAAAAACAAAAATTTAGACTGATAAATGATAATGAAAGGTTTATCGATCTATATGATAAATAAAATCATGGTGTGTGTTGGTAGAAATGCATGGAATACATAGAGGATATTTGTTTTTTTCGGTGAAAGAACGAAATTTATTTCATCGAGTGGACACCATCAGTGATACTAACCCTAACTCCACTCGATGAAATAAATTTCGATCTTTCACCGAAAAAAAACAAATATAATATATATTTATTTCATGCTTTTAACCCTCTCTGGGAGGAGTTTTATCAAAATCCAGTTCAGTTCTTTTCCTTTATTCCCTGTGGCGTACCCCTCCCGCATAGCAACGCATTGCTATAACTCGTATTATGTCATGCGCCAGAAATCTAAGGTAGATGACGTCATATTATTTCCCATGTGGTTGTCAGGCACGCGCAATTTACCTAGGCAACAAAAACGTGAAAACCGGTATTTTCACTGATGATAAATGTAAGATCGAAAAATATTTCCACTGCTGTTTCTCGATATCCTACCGGAATGCATGGAATACTATGCCCGGGACATCGTTTGGCTCCATTTTATGAGAACTGTAAACTCTGACCTGCAGTTGGCAATTTGATATATGCTAAAAGATACTTCTTCAGATAGTTTGGTTTAAGTGGTCAGGAATGTTTCTATATTTAACCCTTTACCCCAATAAGGCATTTCTATGGTATCTCTTATTGACCCTAAATAACGGCAAGGATGAAGTCATTTCTTATATGTATATGATACATTTTGATACCATAGAAAACATTGTGACAAAAAGTGAAATTGCTCGTCACGAGCAATTTCACCTTTTGCCACAATGTTTTCCAAAGGCTCGCACAAGCAATGCGTAGAAATGGGTATCTATGGAGTAAAGGGTTAACTCTTGTTGCAGTAATTATAAACGAAGTCTAGTAACAAAGAGAACTGGGTCAGTTTAGAAAGGATAAAGTTACATGCACTTTTAAAAGTTGAAGTCTGGTTTCGAGTTTTTCGTAAATAATAATAATAATAATAATAATATCCCTTTGAAATGAAATTATAGTGATTTTAGAAATGGAAGTGGTAATTCTATGAAGGCAATACTTCCAAATGTGGCTCGGTTAAGATACTACAATAGTGATGATTATATTGATACTATAATAATTTGTTTCCCAGAGTAAAATTAAAGTGGCTGTAGGGTAGGAATACCTTAATAAGAAAAATACACCTACACTCGTTTCAGGCAGTTTTCAGTGACTTTTTCACTCATTTCAACCTTATTAATTAAAGTCTTTACCACACAATCCCGACTTTTAACGACCCTAAGGTAGAAGCCTTTTGAAAACACTGTGGGAATAGGAGAAAATGCTGGTAACCAGCATTTTCTCCTTTTTCCACAATGTTTTCGTCCCTTCCTAAATAAAATTTCAATTCTTTAATCACATTTATTTTGTCGTCTGCAAATGCTTTCATTTGGCGTTTGGTATAGAGTTAAATAAGGAACTATATAGAGGATAATCAACTGGTTATTTTTGATATGAAAAATATCTCACGAGGATGCGTTGTTAGGCGTTGAAAAAAACGTGTGCACAGCACGACTTTTTTTAACGCCTTACGACACATCCGAGTGAGATATTTTTCATATCAAAAGTAACCAGTTGATTATTCTATTTATTATATACCCTTATTAACATTATTTTTATTTTTTCGTTTGAAAGTCGAAATCAATACTGTAGATAGAGAGAAGGAATCGGGGACATAGTGAGGATGAATACATAATTAAAAAAAAAAAAACGAGACTACTGGTTGAAAATATAGAACTTAGTGCTTAATGAAAAATAAGTAGTTCCTAAATTACGGCAGGAAGTGAAAGTGAAAGTTGATATCGTCACTAGTGATGACATAGGAAAATTCCAGGATTTCACTGGTAAATATATAATAAAACAATTTTTGTAACTCCATGTCATAACTGTTACCCTTGGTGGCAGCAAGACTGCACCGATTACAACGGTCAGGAAATGCATTTTATGTTTTGGAGGTCTTTAGAGCAATCGCTCTTATCATTTCCGGTTTTACCCATTTCCCAAACAACAAACTTTTAGACTGGTCTGGATTGAAAACACTTGCAGACAACAAAATAAATGCGACTCAAAAATTGAAATTTGTTTCCAGCAGGGTAAAAAACCTTGTAGGAAAAGTAGAAAATGCTGGTTACCAGCATTTTCTCCTTTTCCCACAAGGTTTTCGAACGGCTTAACTATCTCAGGGTCGTAAAAATAGGGATTCTTTGGTAAAGGGTTAAATGAGGACAAATCCCTTCTGTTTTTCTGCCCCGTACACCACAAATATTCGTATTTTATCTACAAGTATATTTATACATCTGGACATCTGGAGAATTCTTCACTCTTCACCTTTTCCAGTATTCATAGGGTTTTTTTCTCTCTAGCAATAAAAATATATCTTTAACTTTTTACCAAACGAAAAGATTTTGAACTAGTCCGAATTCAAAGCAATCGCAGACGAAAAAATAAATGTGACTCAAAAATTGAAATTTGACTTTGGAAGGGTAGAAAACACTGCGAAAAGTGTCAACCCTGGTCAGTCTGTGCTTTAATGACATCTTTTGTCTGAAAAGTGGTTATTATACTTTGTTATACAATCACTTTTGAATTATCAACTTAAATTGACCTGCAATACCGTTGATCCTTTTTCATCTAATTGACGTACAGAATTCCAAGATGGTCCCTTTTTGCGGGATGGGTCACGTGTAAAAGAAACAGATGGAGGTATTCTGGTCCTTTGTGTTGCAGAAAATTGACCTGCGCTGACAGAGCAATCTAACCTGGGTCGATACTTTTTTGCAGATACATTAGACCTCATTTCACAGAGCTTGGCACATATGACTTTGCATGTATTTTCCCTTTAAGCGGAAAGAAACTGGGTGGTTGCATCCACATGAGATATACAGTATTTACGGTTGAAATTATTGAATGGTCGTTCTGCTATCACTGTCAGGAACTGTCTATTCGTTTAAAATGGGAACAGTTATGACTTCATTGGACCTCAATTTGACCCTTATAATGATACAGTGATATTTATCGCGTGTCATCAAACTCTTCCGCGAAATCTAGAAAGTACATGTACAGGCTTGGTTTAGTTATGACATTGTTACTGATTACGTGAACAAACATTTTTACATTTTTTTCCGCGAAATCTAAAAAGTACATCTACAGGCTAAGTTAAGTTATTACGTCATTAAATCTAAATTTGACCTGTCATATCGACACATCTCATTGATCATGTGAACAAGCATTTTTACAAATTCTTCCGCGAAATCTAAAAAGTACATAAAAGTAATAGAAAATTCGAAAGTTTAATGTACGATAAAAATCTTAACACCCCCTTTCAAATATCCTCAGATTTGAAACATTATGGAAAATGTAATAATGCTGATAACAGGCATTGTATCCTTCCCCCACATTGTCTTCAATGACTTCAAGACTTTGAAATCGTTGTAGCTAGTTTCCTGCATTTTCTTCCTTTCCTCACGATATTTCACTTCAAAGACAAATCTGCTTATCTCATCTTCATTGTGTTTTTACAAGTCTAACATTTCAACAGTCTAACATTTTCAGTCTGATTAATAATAACATGCAACCTTGTTGACAAAATCGTCTGCTCAAAATTCGTTTAAAACTTTACCAAATGTCAGAATTTCAGGCTGGATCAAATTGAATGCATTTGCAGACGACAGTTTAAATCTAGCTTAAACGATGGAATTTTCCGCTGAGAGAATAGAAAACTTTGGTTTCTATGCTGGTAAGCATTTTCTCCTTTTCCTACAATGTTTTAAAGGTGTTCTTTTCCAGGGTCGTTCAAATGTGGGATTATGTGGTAAAGGGTTAAGGGCGTAATGATAAATCTTTGAAATATTTTGAAATCTAAAGGATGGTAAGGGGGGTAGGGGGTGGTGAAGACTCTTATGTCATTTATAAGCACATTTTTTGCCCTCCCATTATTAGCTTTACTGTTCAAGAAGTGCTAAAGTTGAATATTTTGTGATCTTGCTATGTCCGGCGTCTGGTGTGCGTCGCCACTTTATATCCATACTTTGTGTGCGCATTGTTGGTCCTATTTTTAGTCTTATACTCTTGAAACTTGGTCATACTGTTTGTCTCCATCATTTCTCAAATGTCTTCGAAAATGGGTCAGCTCAGGTTGATGAGTCGGTCACGCAGTATGCTCTGGATACCATATTTTCAGTTTGCTCATCAATATTTGTCAGAATGTTTGACTTGATGATATCTCGAGCGACTTTGAAATCGTGTCAACTCGAGTCAGATGCTCTTAAAACTTGCTCAGAAAAGTTGTATGTTGCATTTTTCCTTTTAGTCTCGGATCAGTTTGAAAACAAATCAAAAAGTACGAGAAGGTAACTACTTCAAAAGCTCAGAAAAACCCAAATGTAGATGCCATCTTCAGGCAACTTTTTTTTCGGTCTAGTTCCCATAAAACTTAAGTAGAATATTTGTCTTCCTTTGTATGTCTGCCCTGATTTCGGCAAATGGTCGTATCAGATTAAAAAGCAGGTCAATAGGTCACATTATTGAAAAACCTGCAAAGAAATTTTAGGAAACTGTGAAAAACCTCTAAGTACATTATGAAGATTACATTTCAGTTTCATGTTCATTAGATAAGTCCGGGGCATTTTTCATATCAACATCTACGACTAATTCAAAATTCGTTCACGCTGGTGAAAAAGTTGGTCAATGGGTAAACGCTTGGAAAAAAATCTTGTGAGCATTCTCGGGCTCTTATTTACTTGGTAAGAATGTATGTCTTGGCTACATCCCATAAGTATTTTACATAGGCTCTGGCGGGTACTAGGTTAGAATGTATGTCTTGGCTACATCCCATACGTATTTTACATAGGCTCTAGCGGGATTCGAATTCATTCTTTTCTCAAATAAACAAATGTCCAGGTGAGCGGTCTAGAGCAATCATGGCTCTCTTGTTAACTGTGATTAAATGTTCTGTTGAAATATCAAACCTGCGTTAAGCGATAATATACATATCTCCAAACTGCCCCTGCTATTCTTTATTTGTTCAAGAGATTTTTAAATTACATAAAGACAAACATTTAACCCTTTACTAGAGAAAAAAGGCTTTAGACTTATAAAACCTTTTACCTGCTAAACAAATTAGACTATTACAAACCGATAAAATTTCAGGCTTGTTTAAATCGAAAGCATTTGAAGACGACAAAACAAAAGTTACTGAAAATTTGAAATATGTTTTGAGAAGGGTAGAAAACATCGTAGGAAAAGGAGAAAATGCTGGTTACCAGCATTTTCTCCTTTTCCAACAATGTTTTCCAAAGACTTCTTTCTCAGGGCCGTCAAAAGTAGGGATTGTGTGGTAATGGGTTAAACTTCCAGGACGATAGTAAAGCTCAAATGTTGTTATTTTTGGTGAAAAAAAAAATCTCTATGTCGGACAATATACATGTAGATCAAGATCAGACTGCACGTTCTGTGCAGTCTGATCTTGATCTGTAATGTCCGCAAAAGATACCCAGCATTTTCTCCGTTTCCTACAATGTTTTCCAACCTTTAACAGGCAAATTACGTCTTTGCCGTCATAGGTTCATCTACATTTTGATATATACCCAATTTCACCTCTTTGATACTGAATCAACCTCTTATCACACCATCCTGTCTCAAACGACGCTGACGAAAGAACCTTTTGAAAACATAGTGCGAAAATGGGATTTGTCTGTGGAAGAATGAAAACATTCTGGGAAAAGGAGAAAATGCTGGTTACCAGCATTTTTTCTTTGTCTCACAATGTTTATCACCATATCAAATAAAGAGATATAGAGGATAATCAACTGGTTGTTTTTGATATGAAAAATATCTCACGAGGATGCGTTGTTAGGAGTTGAAACAGCACGAGTTTTTTTAAACGCCTTACAATGCGTCCAAGTGAGATATTTTTCATATCAAAAATAACCTGTTGATTATTCTTTTTATTATATACCTTCTTAACATCATTATTTGTAATTTTGCGTTTGAAAGTCGAAAAAAATGTAGTCGAAAAAAAGTAGTTCCCAAATTACGTCAGGAAGTGAAAGTGAAAGTTGATAAGATAACGTCACTAGTGATGATATCAAAATTTATTACACTTGGAAATTCCAGGATTTCACTGCTAGGTATATAATAATGTTTTTTGAGCTACAATCAAGTTGTGGACTGCAAATGCTTTTGACTTTGACAGTGCAGAAATTTTGTCATTTGGTAAAGAACTGAAGAACTAAGCAGCAGCCTGATTGTATGACTCTATGCTCCTGCTCATCCTGCTGTGACATAAAAGCAGATATTGCACATAATCAAAGCACCGGTGATACTGAGATACTGAGAGAACTGTTTTGGGTGATAAATTTACCCAAAGGCACTACTTACCCATCAGTCATAGCAGACTGACTAAAGTAAAATATGAGATCTGTTGGTCCGTATTTATGAACCATTCTTAAGAATTTTTTTTGTGTTACTCTTCAAGATTTTCTGACTGTGAAGTAACAGAACTTCTGATTGGCTAAACCGAATGGTTTAGCCAATCAGAAGTTCTATTACTTTGATACTTTGATACTGACAAAATTCTTAAAAATAAGACAAAGAATGTTCTTAAGAATGGTTGGTGAATACGGAACCGCGTTTCAGTAAATTCCAGCCATAAACCTGAATAGTTAACCAGCAGCCTGATAAGCATGACTCTATGCTCCTGTGATATACAAGAGCAGATGTTGCATACAATCAAAGCGCTGGCGATACTGAGAGAACTGTTTTGGGCGATAGATAACCACAAGGTCAATATTGACCTATCAGTCATAGCAGACTGACTAAAGTAAAATATGAGATATGGGTCCTTATTCACCAACCATTCTTATAAATGCACATTCTTTCTCTTACTCTTCAAGAATTTTCCAACTGTGAAAGTAACAGAACTTCTGACTGGCTAAACCGAATGGTTTAGCCAATCAGAAGTTATGTAACTTTCAAATTGACAAATTTCTGAAGAATAAGACAAAGAATGTTTTTTAGAATGGTTGATGAATACGGAACCAATTTGCGCAGACCCTTAGTCTAGTAAAGCCTATGAGCTAAACCTCTATCCGAGTTTCAGTTCATTCAAGCCATCTTTGGAGTTTCAGCTTATTTTGGGTTCTGAAAAGGGTTGAAAGCCCTAGCCTTGTGAAACCCAGGAAATACATGAATTTGTGATACGACTGAAATAACGTTGAAAGGAGAGAAAACAAGCATTCTGATAGTATTGTATAGCAATACTGAGTCCCCTACCGGCTGTACACATCGTTGGCTGTTATAGTTTGTAAAAGGAGAAAGAACGTATTTGACCCCCCCTTTCAGAATTATAAGCATCATGTTTATCCTTGTTTGCAATGCTTAAATGAAAGCATTTTTTTCCTCATTCACCCTTTCCCAAACAATCCCTGGTTTTTACGGGACAGGAATAGAAGCCTTTCGAAAACATTGTGGGAAAAGGAGAAAATGCTGGCGACCAGCATTTTCTCCTTTTCCCACAATGTTTTCTATCCTATCATATAGAAAAATCATCTTTTTAGCAACAGTTACTTTTAATTTGTCATCTGCAAAATGCTTTCAATTTGGTCTTGTCCAAAATTTGCCGTTTGGGAAAGGTTAAAGTAAGTTCATTGAAGAAGTTTTACTAAGACAATATGTGTTTGTGAAACACAAATGCTCCCGTAAATGCAAATTTTCAAAAATATGACCTTAATCTGCTAGCGTTTAGAAAAAAAAGTCCGGAAAACTGATTTGCCGGACTGACGGATAGACGGACAGAGAAAACCTAAAGTCCCCATCGGCTTCGCCGGTTGGGGATTAAAAATCATTCATTCAATCAACAAAGCAAGACACAGTTAATTTTCTAACGGTTTATTCTGTACATTTCCAGGTTTTCTCTTCTGGTCTTCATCACCGTGTTGTATGCAGCTGAAGTTTCTTCAAAAACAGCGTTGCTTATAATTGATGTCCAGAATTGTTTTCTGTCTGGCGGAAGTCTTGCCGTTGCCAATGGTGATGATGTGATACCGGTTATCAACAACATCCGCCAGACATACGCCGACAAATTTGACCTGGTGGTTCTTTCACAGGATTGGCATTGTATTGATCACGTGTCGTTTGCGTCACAACATGTGGGCGGAACGGTATTTTCTAACATATACCTGACTTACGATGCAAACGGTTGGTAATATTTGTTCCGTCAAAAAGGGGGGGGGGGGTTAAACCCTTTACCAAAATTCCAGATTTTTACGACACTAAGAAAAACAGCCTCTAAAAACATTGTGGGAAAAGGAGAAAATGCTGGTAACCAGCATTTTCTCCTGTTTTCACATTGTTTTCTACCCTACCTAAAACAAATTTCAATTTTTGAGTCACCTTAATTTTGTCGTCTGCAAATGCTTCGAATTTGGACTAGTCTAAATACCATAAAAAAAATTTTTTTTTGTCATCTTATGATTCTTAATTATTGATGATTTGTATTATTTTTTCATATCAATTTCAGTGATATTATATTTTTTAATTTGGTGAGATGTAAAAGTTCTAATTACCCACCTTTAACCCTGTCTGTGAGGAGCTTTATAAAAATTCAGTACAGTTCTTTTCCGTCATTCCCCGTGGCGTACTCCTCCCGCATAGCAACCCATTACAATATTACGTCAAGCGCGAGAAATGTAAGGTATATAACGTCATATTTCCCATCTGGTTGTTAGGCACACGCAATTTACCTAGGCGACAAGAACGTGAAAATCGGTATTTTCACTGGTGGTACCAGTGTAAGATCGAAAAATATTTTCACTATACAATACAATACAATACTTTTATTTAGTAATTTAGACCTCCGGCCCACAATACAAATTTTTACAACATGATTCATGCCATCAAGTTGAGTGACCGATTTACAGAGAATCTATATAGAACTGCTAGTTCTCAACAAGATTTTAAACTTGTCTGAATTGAAAGCAAATTTGTAAATGTTAAAGTCAATGTGACTTAAGAAATGAAAAAAACACATTACTTTGGAAGAGTAGAAAACATTTTGGGGAAAGGACAAAACTCTGGTTACCAACATTTTCTCCCTTTACGCCAATGCTTTCAAAAGCCTCTATTCTCAGGGTCGTAAAACCAGTATTTTTTTTTTTGGAAAAGGGTTAAAATGTTCACATCCTATAACGGACTCATAACACTGCTATCACTGCTATTTCTCGATATCCTACCGGAAAGCATGATATAACATCATCTCTTTGATGCATTACTTTTCAAGCTATTACGTAATTATGAATCCAAAGAATCTATGTACTATGACAATCGACTGTATCGGGATGCAGTACGATTCGTGGACATCCAGAATAGCAAAAGGTTTCGGTCAATGTCAGCCTGAGTGGGCTGCGCAGGCTGATATGGGTCGAAACTTTTTGCAGATGCACCAAGACCCCTTTTTACAGAGCAAGGTATATTCCTTTCTATTAGAGAGATGTTTGTAATAAAGGGAAGCCAATATTAACCCTTTCCCAAACAACAAAAGTTTATACTGGTCCACAGTCAAAGCAGTTGTGCACAGATGACAAAATAAACGCAAGTCAAAAATCAAAATTTGTTTCCAGTAAGGTTGAAAACACTGTAGGAAAAGAAGAAAATGCTGGTTACCAGCATTTTCTCCTTTTCCCACAGTGTTTTCAAAAGGCTTTTATTTAAGGGCCGTAAATACCAGGGATTGTATAGTAAAGGGTTAAATCGGAAAATTAGTCAAGGCTTGTACTTCCGATGCTAATTACATAAAATAGATTTTTTTCCTTAATTTTGAACACTGATTTCAACCGTAATTAAAGATGAAAAAAAATCTGTGTGTAGTGGTTTAGATCTTACATATCTACTCTTAATTTCCCAAACAACAAATTTTGGATTCTTCCAAACCAAAAGAGTTTGCAGGCGACAATTTTAGATTTGGAGAAAATGGCAGAAAAATCTCAAAAAGGGAAGAAAACACTGTGGGAAAAGGAGAAATTGCTCGTTATGAGCAATTTCTCCTTTTCCCACGGTGTTTTCAAAAGACACGTAAAAACCAGGGCTTGTTTGGGAAAAGGTTAATCCAACAAAATTAATGTATAAAAAATAATTTTTGAATCATAATAGTTTGTAAGATGTAATGCAACATCATCAAACACACATTTCTGGCTTCGGTGTCCTATAGGTGCTCAGTGAAATGGAGGTCGATTGACATAGTCGAATGCAACTAGAATATTCTAAAACGACCCAGCTTCGACTCATTTGTAGAAAACATTTTTGAGGCTGGGGGTGGGGGGGGGAGGAGCCCAGAAGGTCAAAGGTCTAAGATAAAGTCTACAATACATTAATTCTATAGAACGCCCTGTATACAAAAGTACAAAGGGTCTGTTAAACTGCTTCCTTATTCGAATGAATTGCAAAGCTTTTAACCCATTACCACACAATCCCTACTTTTGACGCCCCTGAGAAAGAAGCCTTTAGAAAACATTGTTGGAAAAGGAGAAAATGCTGGAAACCAGCATTTTCTCCATTTCCCAAAATGTTTTCTACCCTTTAAAAAAAAACAAATTTCAAATCTTGAGTCACTTTTATTTTGTTGTCTGCAAATGCTTTCAATTCAGACAAGTCTATAATATTGTCGTTTGGTAATGAGTTAAGTACGTATGGGCGGAAAGCGCAATTAATCTTTACGCCTTAGTCATTATGGTAAATCTGAATACTAAATTCCAATCCTTATGATTCTATGACCATTTCGTCAAAATAGACACTTGTCATTGTTACAAAAACAAGCGCTACAAAGGTCATAAGCTAATGTTTCTAATTAGAAGAAAACTGATTTTTTAAAAAACTTTTTTCAAAGCACTAATTCCTAAATAATGACCATGTTATTCTTCGTATAGGGAAGAAAACGAGTGCTGCTGTATACGAGAAACAAGAAATTTCATGAAAATGATATCCCCAATCTCCGAGCAGAGTTGTCGTTCGTTACCTCACATACAACTCTGCGATGGGCTAAATAAGAATCTTGTCAAACCGAGAAAAAGATGTTTTGTTGCTGTTTAACTGTTTCGTGTTTAAAATTATAAGGTAGACAAAGGAAATATGATACTGGATACATTATAGGTGCGTTCAAACTGATGAATTTACCTGTATAAAATGGAACTATTTTTTTCCGAGCCTCTTTACTTTTTAGAATCTTACACCAAGTTTAACAAAAATGGCTGCGCCCATGAAAGATGACAACAGTTCTGACACACCGATAAATCTTAGGTTATAAGATTAAAAAAACAAGTTATGGTCCTTTAAAAGACATTTAAGCTTTTCGGAAAATCCGTCTTTTTCACATTTCCTACCACATAGTCTAAATGGCCGTATGCTGATTCAACAGCACACAAAGTAATCGATATTGGTCTTTCTTTCACCGGCGTTTGTGTCGCCATTTTGAGTTCTGGTCATGTGACGAAAGTATCACGTAATGACGGACTACTTTCTGAGCCCACTACAGAGGTGAATGTAAATGATCCGGAGTGCAAGAGAGTGTGATATCCCCCGCCGAAAAATTTATGTAACCTCGTAACTTGAAATCGCTCTCAGTCGACCATTTTTCATCGAATCAAAAACTGTAAAAAGTGTCTGCGCAGGCTTACCTGGGTCGATAGTTTTTACAGATTCATTATAAACGCTTCTCACAGAGCACGGATTATGATACAAAGCCATAATAGAACTAGTTTCTTCGATATGTAATTATGAAATACTATCGCTGATTGGTTAAATACCAGTAATATGCGTCTCGGTTGACCCTTCTTCTGCTAAATAACTAAAAAGAAATTTTCAATTTTAAGGTTAAAAACCCAAATATAGCTATTACAACGTTATGCTTTGGGGAATACTACCTCCTTATAGAACAGTATAGATCCAAGATCAGACTGCACGTTCTGTGGGCTTGATCTATACTGTTCGCAAAAGGTCAGTGAGTCGCGCTTAGCAGCCGAAGGGTTAAATACCAGTTATCCAAGACATCGATGGATCTCCATTCCAGCTCAACTTTGTGATCCGGCAACCTGCGATGTCGCGTACAACATTTCACAAACGCTGTGGCCCGACCATTGTGTTAAAAATACAAGAGGCGCAGAATTCAGTACCCAGTTAGTAATGGAACCAACGGATATTGTCATCAGGAAGGGATACAACTGTGAAGTAAGTTCCGTCTTTTAATCCTTTATCGACAAATAAGGTATTAAAGAAACCCTGAGGAAGAAGACTTTGGAAAACATTGCGAGAACAAGAGAAAATAATGGTAACCATCATTGTCTCCATTTCCCACGATATCTTTTATCCTTTAAAAGAGAAATGTTATCATTTTAGCCAAAGTTTATTTGTCGTGCTGGAAATTCGAACCAGCGACCTCCCCGCCTCAAGTCATGTAAACTACCGACTGCACTATCAGGCTCAGCGAGATTTTTAAGTCGGTATTATCTCTTGTCCTGAAATTGAATTAAATGAAATGAAAGTTACAAGCCGATAGTAAAAAGCCGATTGATGATATTTCAAATTTATTTTCTGGAGGAAAATATCTCCTTATAGGACGGTGTAGATCAAAGATCAGACTGCACCTTCTGTGCAGTCTGATCTTGATCTACACTGTCCGCAAGAGGTCAGTGAGTCGCCTTTAGGGTTAAATTGTGTGAGAATTTCATCATTGGCATAATTCAAACCTATAGGCAGCTCAGCTACTTTACGGACAACAAAGATCAAGATCGAACTTAACCGCATGTTCACTTTGTTTTGTTTGAATGGTATTTTACGCCGCTTTCAACAGTATTTCAGTCATATCACGGCGACAGTTCATATACTCATGTTTCCTGGGTTTCACCAGTACTAGGCTAGGCTCTGAAGTGTCTTACCCAAGGACACTCCTGTGAAAAAAACCCAATGGAGCCAGCGAGGCTCGAACCTGGGACCTCCAGGTTACGAGTCCTACACTTTACCACTGAGCCACACAGGACCCATGTTCACTTTGATCTTGGATCTACACTGTCCAATGCAGTGAGACTTTCTTTTTTTAGCTAAGAGAACTTTTACTGCATTTTTTTTTTTCATGCAGTTTATATCTTACAAAGATGCTCATAACATTGATTTTCACGAAAAAACATCTAAGTAACGTCCTTTAACCCTTTCCAAAACAAGCCCTGGTTTTTACGTGTCTGCAGAAAAAGTCTTTTGAAAACACTGTGGGAAAAGGAGAAATTGCTCGTAACGAGCAATTTCTCCATTCTCCTTTTCCCACAGTGTTTTCTACCCTTTTTTGAGAACTTTCTGCCATTTTCTCAAAATCTAAAATTGTCGTCTGCAAACTCTTTCAGTTTGGAAGAGTCCAAAATTTGTCGTTTGGGAAAGGGTTAAAATAAAACATTTCGTCTAACTCAAATATATAAATCTTTAAATCAGGTGGATTCATACTCAGCATTTTTTGATAATGGCGGATTTTCGCATACAGAGCTGGACAGAATTCTGAAAGAACGAGATATTGATAAACTGGTGGTAACCGGACTCGCCCTTGATTTCTGCGTGTATTATACGTCCAAAGATGGGAAAAAATTAGGTAAGAAAAGGCCTACTATCAAGTTACGAATACATATATCGTCGGTTTACTTAAAAAAACCTCGTAAGTACATCTTGAAACAAAATGTAGTTACGAAGTTTTTTTAACCCTTTACTCCATAGATACTCATTTTGACGTTTCAACAGCAGACAGCTTTTGAAAACATTGTGGGAAAAGGAGAAATTGCTCATAATAAGCAATTTCTCCTTTTCCCACAATGTTTTCCACTCCATCAGATATTTATCCTCATTTGTCCATATTTTTGACATCATATCTTTATTTGTTGCTGAAATGGAAGAGCCTCAAATTGGCATATCAGGTAAAGGGTTAAGTAAACCGACGATATTTGTCCTGGAGAGAATACTTTGAATTTCGAATTTTCAAATACGTTGTTATTTTGCGGTTATTCGAACTATTAACTCAACCTGAAATAAAAAATAAATAAATGAATAAGAAATAAAAACGATTTCGTAATAGTTTATAATGTTCATGCCAACATTTAGGTCTGTCACTTCATCGTCTTCATTTCTTTTTCTCCCATAATGATTTCAAAAAGAAGCTTCTTATAAACAGCTGTTGTTTTCAAAGATTACATCTACTTTTCAATGGGATAACCATATCAGCTTTAACCCTTTACCACACAATGCCGATTTTTGACGCTTCTGGAACTAAGCCTTTTGAAAACATTGTGGGAAAAGAAGAAAATGCTGGTACCCAGCATTTTCTCCTTTTCCCACTATGTTTTCTACCTTATCAAAGACAAATTTTATCGTATGAGGCATGTTTATATTGTTGCCTGCAAATGCTTCCAGTTTGGACAAGTCTTAGATGTTGTCATGTGGTAAAGGCTTAATCATTTAGACTAGCAATAGTACAGGACAACAGTTTATTAGTTGAAATGATGAAAGTTTTAACTTTGGAAAGAAGGCGTGGTTAGAGTCAGGCTCCGCCTCTCATGTACGTGATTTAAGACATGCTCCTGTCCAGTTTTTTCACTATACTAGAAAATGTTCACTGAAGACAGATGTGCTAAAAGGAGCCAATCCCACATAATGCTTTTCATTTTATCTTTCTAACCACAGTGTTAGTAGTTGTGAGGTAGAGCGTCGGCCTCGTAACCGTAGGGTACTGATTTCGATAACCGTAAGCCGGTGTCAACTTTGGGATTTTTGATTGGCCCACGGATTGGGCGCGAGTACTTGTGTAGTTCCACGGAAGCAAAATCCAGAGAGATTAGTATAAGTTGTTAGAACTTGTTTCTCAATCGATGTCAAATAAATACGTTTAAAACGTGAACTAAATCCTTTTAACCTGTAGACAGCCTTTTAAGTTACGTGTATATGGAATTTTGTAGCCAAAAGTAAAACTCCAAGTATTGTTATTAAGGTAAGACCTTTGTAATGGAAAACAGCTATTTCCACTAAAATATAATCCTGCAAAATTAGCTATAATTAAAAATGAATACTATTGAACTACTTTCACCGATTCATTTTTTTCTCAAATTTTTCCTTTTTTGGATTATCATTTATAAAATCTGAAACCACTATATTCTCAATTCAAAAAGAGATAATAATTACCTCCCTTTTCAAAAAACTAACAAAAGTGTCAAAAGATAATTTCAAGATAGACATAAACGGAATTTCTGATCCGTTAGAAATGTGCATAAATATTATTTCTGCATAAATCCTTATTTATCCTTATTTATCAACCATTTAGAATTTCTGCACCAGCATGTTCACCGGAAGTGCATTACACAGGTCTTACCTTAAAGGATTCAGACAGTGCAGGTCTTAGATAAGAGTAAATTCTGATCTCCATCTACACTGTCATGCTCAGGCACAGTGAGTCACTAAAGTTCAAACCATTATTTTGCAGGCTATACAGTATATACAGTGACTGATGCCAGTAAACCGGTTGCCATGGAAACCAAAGCCTTGGCTCTAGATAACATGGGAAGATCTGGTAAAATATCTATATGATGTATGGCCTGTAAACACGCAAAAAACATTGGGACATTGGCGTAAAATGTCGTCCCGGATCAGCCTGCGAGGACTAATCCGAGACGGCACTTTATGCCAATAGTAGATTTTGTCCTACAGTAGACTTACGCAAAACAGACCTCGTTAAACATTCATTACAAGATGAAACATTCAGACCTCTTTAAACATTCATCACAACATGAAACATTTCATGTAAACTGAAAGCATCAATTCGGACTAGCCTATGCAGACTACGCAGGCTGATCCGAGACGACACTTTACGCAAATGTTCGAATGCCTCTTTTCGCGTGTTGCAGGCGTGTTGCAGGCCAATTACAATACCGTAAAACAGCGTAAAGCCAAACGCTGTCAAATCGACATTCATTACAAGATGAAACATTCAGACCTCGTTAAACAGTCATTACAAGATGAAACATTCAGACTTCGTTAAACATTCATTACAAGATGAAACATTCAGACCTCGTTAAACATTCATTGCAAGATGAAACATTCAGACCTCGTTAAACATTCATTGCAATATCATGTAGACATTTAAACCGGCATTCATTACGAGATGAAACATTCAGACGTCGTTATAAACATTCATTACAAGATGAAACATTCAGACCTCGTTAAACAGTCATTACAAGAGGAAACATTCAGACCTCATTAGACTTTCATTAAAACATGAAACATTCAGACCTCGTTAAACAGTCATTACTTTGTGAAACATTCAGACCTCATTGAACTGACAATCAACATCAAAGTACAGATTTGGACCTTGTTCAACTTCAATAAAAAAAAAACCAGTAAAACAAAAAGTTAATATCAAATACAACATTAAACATTCAAACCTCGTTAAACTGACAGTCAATTCAATATTAAAAGTGCAAAGAGTTTCGACTCAGATCAGCCCGTGCCGGCTAACCTGGGTCAATGGTTTTCGCACATGTATTGAATCGCCTCGGGGGCTCATTTCTTTCTCTCCTTTCTTTTCAGGAATCAATCTTATCACGAGTGACGATCTTGAAGAAGTGTTTGTAACATCCGGGGCCACAAGTCCAACTCTTTCCAGCTACATTATGTTTTTAACAGTTGTTTCCCTTGTATTTTGTTTTAACCCTTTGAATAACTTTCCTGTGACTTCGCGACCTTGACGTTTTAGGAAAAGAACAAAATGCTAGAAATCAGCATTTCTCTTCTTTCTCTGTAATTTCTTCTAACCCAATAAAGCTTTTTGGGTACATTTTTAACCCTAAAGCCGCTATAAATGAAATAAAAATGTAAACCCCGTATATAGTCAGGGCCCAAAGTTGCGATTGTAGTGTTGATATCAACGTGTATAAAAAAACCGCGGAAGACAGTGAAGATCCATAATCAGTCAACACTTTTCATGTCCGTCTTGTCTGATCTTGACATACATTGTTTGTAAACGCACTACACGTCACGCTTAGCAGCCTAAGGTTTAACTCTTTACCACACGATTAAGTTTTACACTGGTCCAAATTGAAAGCATTTGGAGACGACAAAATAAAGGCGACTGAGAAATAGAATTTTGTTCTGGGAAGAGTAGAAAACACTGTGGGAAAAGGAGAAAATGCTGTTTACCAGCATTTTCCCCTTTTCCCAAAGTGTTTTCAAAAGGCTTTTCTCTCAGGGGCGTCAAAAAGTAGGGATTGTGTGGTAATGGGTTAATGGTTTGCAAATACAATAAATCTGGGGCGAGTCAAGTTTGTCATTTCAGAAGGATAATAGTACAATGGATAATGATAATAATATAATACTAATTATATCGTAACTTGAATTTTGAAATCGATACTAATCATTTTGTCTTAAGACCGTCTGAATCATAAGCTAGAAGTGTCCTTTGACATGCAGAAAATTGAGCGATTGAAAAAAGTATCGATTCAGGTCAGCCTGCGCAGACAGCGCAGGCTGACCTGAATCGATACCTTTTGGCAGATGCATAACACCCCCTTATCACATGCACAGATTAATATTTTTACCATTCCTTCCTTCGTATTGTTGTTTTTACTCTCACTCTCATTTTTTCCATTATTAGTTTAATATTTTGAAAAACGTCCTTTCGATTTGATTTAATGTATTTGATATACCACGTGACTGTTTTAGGGTGAAAAACAACGTGAGTCATACCGTGTGAAAAAAAGGAGTTAAACGCATCTACAAAAAGGATCGATTCAGGTAAGCCTAAGCAATGCAGGCTGACTTGGGTCAAAACGGTTCCCTACTGGTCAATTATCTGTATGTCAAAGAACAATAATACCACGTGATTCAGTTAGCTGTTTGACAAACCGGATTTTAAAATGGATCTCTAGTGTTCCCAATCACTCGAATTGTTGCGCAAATCACCTTAAAGAATTGAAATTCACGTAACAAATTCTGGTTACAGGCAAGACCATACGTTAGAAAAAAACTTTCAAAAATCCGTTATCCGCTTTACTTGGATAAAATGACGGGATTTGAAGTTACTTGCTGCAATCATTAATAAATTTACGCGGAGAAACCTATAAACATGTAAAAAACCACGGAAACCCATGACACTACACAATGTTCCTTTTGACATTGTCCGATCAGAGTCACTTTAGACCGTTTTTTTTTCAACTTTTTTATGACTTTAAACAGTAAATTTCCACACATATCTAAATATAAAATACTAGCGTGGTGCAAAAACATCGTAATTGATTACTTAACCCATTACCACACAATCCCTACTTTTGACACCCCTGAGAAAGAAGTGTTACGGGAGACCACGCCTTCCTGCGTCCGGGAGTTCGGAGTTCGAATCCCGCTCCGATCCTTATTTCTGCCATGCATTCATTCATTTGTTTCTTTGTTACGGACTTTGTTCGTAAGAGAAGCCTTTAGAAAACATTGTGGGAAAAGGAGAAAATGCTGGTCACCAGCATTTTCTCCTTTTCCCACAATGTTTTCTACCCTTCAGAAAACAAATTTCAAATTTTCAGTCACTTTTATTTTGTCGGCTGCAAATGCTTTCAATTTGGACCAGTCTAAAATATTGTCGTTTGGTAATGGGTTAACTGAGTTTGGAACCATTATTGTCATACCTTCCAATATGAAATCTTACCTCTAGATTAACAGCTGGGCGGGGGGCGGGGGGGGGGGGGGGGGGAGAGTTTACCCTTCAAATAAAAAAATCATTGAGAACACAGCTGATATCTAATTATATGATGACTTATATGCTTGGTACAATGCATCACGGAGCTGCTTGAATGCCCATCATAATTATACGTTTACTTTCGTTTTAATCCTGCTTACATTGGTTTAACCCATTATCACACAATCCCTACTTTGACGCCCCTGAGAAAGAAGCCTTTAGAAAACATTGTGGGAAAAGGAGAAAATGCTGGTATCCAGCATTTCCTCCTTTTCCCACAATGCTTTCTACTTTTCACAAAATAAATTTCAAATTTTCAGTCACTTTTATTTTGTCGTCTGCAAATGCTTTCGATTTGGACAAGTCTGAAATATTGTCGTTTGGTAATGGGATAATGTACTTATTGTACATAATACGTGTAAATATATTTGATTACAAAATATGTTTAAATCTCCATGATTTAGACATAAGGTTTCAATTAATCGGAGATAAGTATTGAGCTTTACTTACGTTTTTGTCCAGTCTAACAATACTTTTTTCCCCTGTTTTTCATTCTGTTAACCCCTTACCACACAATCCCGACTTTTAACACCCCTGAGTAAGAAGCCTTTTGAAAACACTGTGGGAAAAGGAGAAAATGCTGGTAACCAGCATTTTCTCCTTTCACACAGTGTTTTCTTCCTTTCCCAGAACAAATTTCAATTTTTCAGTCACTTTTATGTTGTCGTCTGCAAATGCTTTCAGTTTGAATCAGTCTAAAACTTTGTCGTGTAGTAAAGAGTTATAGTGATATTTAGATAGATATCGATTATTCAGATATACGGATACAATATCTGGAGTCTAAGATAAGCAGACCTTTTCTACTTTTATTTTGTCGCTTAAACTAACCGCGGTTTCTTGATATATATGTATGTTCTAATTTACGACAAAAAAGGTTAAACTAGTGAAAAAACGAAGAAACAGACAGAAAAGGCACATACTAACAAAGCAAACCGGATGTGATGTCATAAGGGATTGTAAATGAGATGAGAGAAGTATCAGATATATCAATTGAGATCAAATAAATTGGGTATGGTATGGTACAACTGGCGATGAATATCTTAATATGAAATAAAACAGGCAGTGTATTATCCACTATCAAACTTTATTCTGTGTTCGAAGGCCTCTTATAAGCCCAAATAGCTTGAGAGGGGGAGCAAAAGACTTGTGACCGTCAAACCTCGAGTCACTTCAGGGTGTGGGCTCGATCCTCATTCCTTTTGTTGTTGGTGTTGTTTTTATATCTGTTTAATTTCAAAATGAGCATGACGACCAATGACTGCAAAGCATTTGGAGCAAACATTGTCGGTCCCGTGTTTCTCTCCTTTATGGTACAGGGAGCAGTGATTTCGGATCTCCTTTATTTTTGTCCGTATATTTCTCCCACACTGTTCTAAAATTTTAAGGCGGCGTATGAATACACTTGTCGTCGTCACTGAAGGAAGTTCCCAGAAATCCTGAACATTCTCGAGTAAAGTAGACTCGGTCTTTGCCGCTGTTTCAAATGTGGCTTTCTGTAAGTCGTCTAGTCCGTATTTGTCCGAAATATTGAGATAATAAACGACCTTCTCTGGGCTCGGTTTTGGTGTTATTTTCTCGATGTCTCGAACCAGAAATTCTTGGCATCGTGAGATCAAAGTTCGAACCTCATACTCAAATGCAAGTTGTAGCATAGCCTCGACATTGTCCCCTACAAAAGAAAACAATGATAGAATGAGCACCATTATTGCCTGGACACCTCGCAGTTCATTATCAAAACGATATTAAAGCTAATAAAGTATAATGCATGTGGCTATTAAGGACAAAAGGCCTTTAAATAGATTTCAATTTAGATTAGACTAAAATTTTGTCGTGTGATAAAGATTATGCATGCGGTTGCTATTTACAAATGGCTGGTCAATGAGGTGACACTATACCTGTTACAGGAGACAGCTTGTCCGGATAAACACAGTAAAGAAATTCTACTATTTCGCTGTACCTCTTTCTTGGTAGTACCATTTCAACGTCGCCCTCTTTTTCGTGGCTAGCAAACAATCTAAGAATTGAGAAACGAAACTTTATTAAGAAACTCATCATCATCAGCAGCAGCAGTAGTAGAATTATCATAGTAGTCACAATAACTATTGTCACTGTTTTCATAGCTTTGTAATTTTCACTATAATGAATTATTATTATCATAATTATCATCATGATGATCAACACCAACAAGTCAAAGTCAAGTCAAATCCTTTATTTGGCGAAAACATTGTGTTTTATTGCCTTATGCAAAGGCAGAACATGAATATGCATGGTATATTAACATCAATATCAAATACCAACGTGAAACTGCTTGTCCAATAACTCTTTCCCACACAAGACAGAGTTGCAACGACATTGAGTCTGATCGCCTTTGAAAACATCGCTGGAAAAGGAGAAAATGCTGATAACCAGCATTTTCTCCTTTTCCAACAATGTTTTCTGATTTTTCGCAGAAGAATCCGATCATTTAAACGACATTTTTTAATTTGCTATCTTTAACTGATTTTAAATTGGTTTCAAGCCTTTTCTCTCGTAAGAGTGACAAACCGACATACCGTTTAAAAACCGGAGACACCAAAGCCAGCACTACTTTCGACACATACAACGGTTTCCCTTCTACAATCAGTCTTAGATCTGAAGTATCATTTGAATGCTTGAACGCGTGGTCAAGGTCTTCCACGGGAGAAAGAGTTCCGTTCGCTTCTTTTCCATCTTCGGATTTAATACCAGCGATTTGCGAAGATTTATGTTCGTCTGTTTCAACGGAAACAACATCGAAATCGTCGATGACGTCATCGATAGTGTTGTCAACATCTACTAGGTCACCGTCACTCATTGTGTTCCCGTTTTCCTTTTTTGTCTTATATCTTTAAAACCATTAGTGTAAAATGTACTCGTAATAACCAATTTCGTTTCTGCGTGTATAGATCTGTACATGTGTAGTTTTCACAGTGAATTGCAACAAAGCAAAACCATCAATGTAAAAAAAATCATTACACTTCCAAGAGTTTGGTGTAAAATAGGTCGAATTTTTACGCGCATGAATAAAAAATGAGGCCTCTTCCGCAGAGCAACTAACACACACCATAATCTGTGAAATGCACTAAATGGTCTCCTTAACAATATTATGTAGCTTTTTCACACCCATATCTTTATCATATTTTAATGGTAACGGTAGTCAAATTAAGCTTTCAAAACGTATGGACTTCTTTACAAACAAGTTATTGCACCAAACAAGATAAAACTAAGCTACTCTGTCCTGATACAAAGCATATCTACAACAATGTGAAGGCACTCAATCAATAGTCCATAAATATCCAACTTCGATTCATCTGTTTATTGCTGACCATCAAAATGGATGACTGGCTACGTTTATAAACAATTGAATTTCTGAAGTATGTGTTTGCAAACCGTGCAAATCTACCATTTCCATCTAGATATGTTATAACGTCGGTTTACTTCGAAAACCTCGTAACTACAGCTTGTTACAAGCTGTAGTTACGGGGTTTTCGAAGTAAACCGATGATAAGATGTTTTACTTTGTCCGACGCAAACATGAATCTGCTGGAGTTTAATTATTCAAAATGAGTCACGTGTTCAAATGTCACCAATCAGATTACTGATTTCGTGCACCACTCCCATCGACTTTATAACCTTATTCCAAGTTATCAGGACCCTCAATCGTTAATCAATCAATATCGCAAACCCTTAACTTTTTCCCAAACGACAAATTTTGGACTCTTCCAAACCGAAAGAGTTTGTAGACGACATTTTAGATTTGGACAAAATGGCAAAAAGCTTTTTAAAAGGGAAGAAAACACTGTGGGAAAAGGAGAAATTGCTCATTACGAGCAATTTCTCCCTTTTCCCATAGTATTTTCAAAATACTTTTACTTTTTCTTTGTCCGCAATGCTTTCTTCCCTATGAAAGACAAATTTCGTATTTTTTAGTTTGTCGTTTGCATATGCTTTCAACTTGGACAAGTCTAAGATTGTGTTAAGATTTCCGTTTCGGTCGTCCCTTTTTGTAAAATCGCCTATTCAAATACACAATATTTCTGTATATTAACCCTTTATCAAACAATCCCTGATATTTACGCCCCTGATGAAGAAGCCTTTTGAAAACATTGTGGAAAAAGGAGAAAATGCTGGTTACCAGCATTTTCTCCTTTTCCCACAATGTTTTTCTACCCTACTGGAAACAAAGTTTCAACTTTTTAGTCACATAAATTTGGTCGTCTGCATTCCTTTCAATTTGGACCTGTCTAAAATTTTGTCGTTTGGTAAAGGGTCAAACATATGACCCGTGTTCTGGCAAAAGAGGGCTAAATGCATCTCTGTGATGTATTTTACTGAGCTTGCTATCACATCGTATTCATAATAGCCATTAAATAATAATATAATAAAAAAATAATAAAAAAAACAATAATATAAAAAAAAAAAAAAAAAAAAAAAAAAACCGACTTAACCCTTTACCAAACGACAAAGTTCTAGACTGGTCCAAATTGAAAGCACTTGCAGGCGACAAAATAGATGTAACTCAAAAATTGAAATTTGTTTCTCACTTTGCTCGATACTGCATTTTTTATACAAAAATTAACGATAGTGTCGTTTTTAAACTAAAATGGACGCAACATCTCAATTTAACAAATGTAAACGAATACTTTGATCATAATCACAACAAAATATAGAATACTTCAAGACGTTATAGAGTTTTTGCTTGCAATTCATTTTTATGTTATTTAGCGTCAAAAACGGCGCAAGAGCAAATTTCTTAAACCTTTATATAGAAATAAGAAGGAGAATGGGTCAGTAACTTTAAATCAAAATGGACGCAACTTCCCATTTTGCTACAGGAATTAAAATTATATTGAAGTAAAGTAGAGATATTACAGAATACTTCACGACGTTATAGATTTTAATCATTTTAGAAGAAAAATGTGTTTTAGTCGATCAAAAATTTTTCCCTTCTGAATCCTATATGACAGGCCGTTATCGGAAATCCTTTCGGACCAGATAATCGATAAGTTCCAAGGAGAGTAACTCTTGCTCGACCTGCAGCTGAAAGTTGGGGATGAACCAGGGATTGTTTGGTAAAGGGTTAAATAGTAACATGGTGGGAAAGGGATAAAATACTGGTTACCAGCATTTTCTCCTTTTCCCACAATGTTTTCAAAAGGCTTCTATCTCAGGGTCGTAAAAACCAGGGATTGTTTGGTAAAGGGTTAAATAGTAACATGGTGGGAAAGGGATAAAATACTGGTTACCAGCATTTTCTCCTTTTCCCACAATGTTTTCAAAAGGCTTCTATCTCAGGGTCGTAAAAACCAGGGATTGTTTGGTAAAGGGTTAATTGACAGAAATATTGTGTATTTGAATAGGCGATTTTTTAAAAAGGGACGACTTCAACGGAAATCTTAACACAATCTTGGACTTATCCAAGTTGAAAGCATATGCAAACGACAAACTCAAAATAGGAAATTTGTCTTTTATAGGGAAGAAAGCATTGTGGACAAAGAAAAAATTACTTGTTACCGCCATTCAGGGTCGTAAAAACCAGGGATTGTTTGGTAAAGGGTTGATCATGAGATAGACTGCTCCTTGGACATACGTAAAATCGTGAAATAGCAAAAGGCCAGCCTGGGTCGATACTTTTTGCAGATTTATTAAGCTCCCTTTTGTCAGAATGCGGCTCATATATTTTAATATCGATCGAGAAACTCGTTCTTGCGATTCTGCTTCGTGGAATAATTACCCTAGTTCTCGTCCTGATTGTGTGGACCAATGTTCAGTCCCGAAGTTGATACCCACTTCCTGATATCGAATTCGGGACTTTATGGCTACGAAACCGACGCTCTACCTCAACACCACGAACACCAGCCGACCAGCTCAGTAGGTAGAGCGTAGGACTCGTGAACATAATGTTTTGGGTCACTACAGGTTGTGGGTTCGAATCCGCAGCTGGCCAACTAAAATTACTAATAGTCTTTCGGATGAGACATTAACTGAGGTCCCGTGTGACGATGCTATACGCCGAGCACGTTAAAGAACAGGTCGAAGCTCTCAGTAGTTTCGGCCTGTATCCTTGCACTATCCCCCGTAACAACTAACTGTCTTCTGGTTGGTTGGTTGGTTGGTTGGTTGTATTGGGGTTTAACGCCACTTTAACAGCTAAGGTCATATCATGGCGGTCAGTGACGCACATGTGTTTCCTGGCTTTCTCACACCGGTACTAACACAACTTTCTTCCCAAAGCCACCGACTACTTTTCTCACATGCTTCAGCAGAGGTAAGGGGCGAAAATACGCCAGAAAGAAAGTTTGCCTCAACCGGGTATCGAACTCACAACCACCAGGTCATGAGTCCAACATGTTCACCACTGAGCCACCCGGGCGGGCTTAACAGTGTTCTGGGGGCGTCGCTCAGATGGGCAACCGGTAGAGACGATACATAAACGAAAATAACCAAACCACCACGGGCACCACAGGTCAGCATATCCCTCCCAAGTTTATTCTTCTTCTCCCTTCTTTATCTTGTTCTTCCTTTCCCATCATTATCCTGTATATTATCCATATTATAGTAAATATACAGAGTAGATCAGAGATACCATGTGTCTGGTAGCGTCTGATCTGTGTGCGCAGTATCTGTCAATGACCAACTTTGGTGTTAAGCCTATACCACAAATTACCCCTGTGAAAGAGGCCTTTTGAAAACAGTGTGCGAAAAGGAGAAAATGCTGGTATCCAGCATTTTCTCCTTTTCCCACAATGTTTTCCTACTTTCATAAAACAATTTTCAATTCTTTGGTCACATTTCATTTTGTCGTCTGCAAATGCATTCAATTTCAACAAACCTAAAATTTTGTCGTTGGGTAATGAGTGAACTCTTTACCATACGTGAAATTTTAGACCGGTCCGATTTCAAAGTATTTGAGGACGAAAAAATGAATGTGACTGAAAAATTGAAATTTGGTTTAGGAAGTGTAGAAAACATTATGGGAAAAGGAGAAAATGCTGGTTACCAGATTTTCTCCTTTTCCCACAATGTTTTCAAAAGGCTTTTTCCTCAATGTCATTAAAATTCGGGATTGTGTGGTAATGAGTTAAACCTGGGATCTCTCCAAAATCCAGGACATGAAAAAGTGTAACAGCAGGTCAAACTATCACCAATATGTAACAATTAATCTAGATGCTGATACATGTCGTTGAGGGTCAAGATACTTTGAACTTTGACCTGCCTGTCTATCACTTGCAAAGAGTCATCCAAAAGTAGGTCACGTAGGCTTTGATTAAGGTTTTTGGGAACGATTCTGGTTCCATATTCACCAACCATTCTTAAGAATGTGAAAGTAACACTACTCCTGAATGGCTAAACCATTTGGTTTAGCCAATCAGGAGTGATGTTACTTTCATATTTTGAAAATCTTGGAGAATATGAACAAGAATATTCTTACGAATGGTTGATGAATAGGGATCCAGAGGGCATTGACAATCCTGTGGATAAAGGCATATGTAATCGTTGTTGTAAAGCACTAGGTTTTTCGCAGGAATTTCATTGATCAAGACAGTTCAAAGCCCTGGCCGAATACTAATGAAACCCAAAATATACATGAATATGTGAGCTGTCACTGTGATATGACTGAAATGGTATTGAAAGCTGCGTAAAAACACTAATTAACCAACCAACTCATTACCAAACGACAATATCTTAGGTTTGTCCAAATCGAAAGCATATGCAGACGACAAAGTACAAGAGACTGAAAATTTGAAATTTGTTTTGTGAAAGAGTAGAAAAAATTGTTGGAAAAGGAGAAAATGCTGGTTACCAGCATTTTCTCCTTTTCCCACAATGTTTTCTAAAGGGTTCTTCATCAGGGTCGTCAAAAGTAGGGATTGTGTGGTAAAGGGTTAACCCTTTACCAGGCGACAAAATTTTAGCTCCGTCCAAATTGAAAGCATTTGCAGACGACAATTTCAGTGTGGCTCAAATGGTGCAATTGTTTATTGAATGGGTAGAAAACATTGTGGGAAAAGGAGAAAATGCTGGTTACCAGCATTTTCTCTTTTTCCCACAATGTTTTCTAAAGGGCTTCTCCATCAGGGTCGTCAAAAGTCAGCTTTGTGTGGTAAAGGGTTAAAAGCGACAAATACATAGTGTATCACTGAGAGGATCAAGTATCAAAGGATGATCATCATATCTCACTAAACGCTCTCGTTCTATCTGCCCTCCTTAACCCTCATCTTACTGATTATCTAAGTAACTAGTATTTTATTTTTCATTATAACGAAAACCCAAATATTTCAAAGTTTTGTTTTCAGGAATAATATCTCCTTATCGGAGAGTGTAGATCAAGATCAGACTTCACTTTCTGTGCAGTCTGATCTTGATCTACACCGTCCACAAAAGGTCAGTGAGTCGCGCTTAGCAGCCCAGGAGTTTAGGGCTATCCTGCTAAATAGCTTCAAATGAAACTAACAATCCGATCTAAAGTTTTGATATTACAAAAGGTACTTTTGGAGGAAAGGTATCTCCTTATCGAACAGTGTAGATCTAAGATCAGACTGCACGTTCTATGCAGTCTGATCTTGATCTACCCTGTCCGCAAAAGGTCACTGAATCGCGCACGGCAGCCTAAGGGTTAAGTGGACCCTTCTCTCTGTAACATATATTTCCTTCCAAATGGACCGCAGAATTTTGGGTTTATACAAATCCAAAATGAAATTGAAGAAGAAAAATTTATCAATCTAAAATCGTGGAGTTGTCTTATCGAGGGTAGAAAACGTTGTGGGAAAAGAAGAAAATGCATTTTCTTCTTTTCCTACAATGTTTTCAAAAGCCTCATTCCTTGGGCTCGTTTAAACAAGGGTTTATTTGGTAACGTAATAAGTGTCCTCAATATGAAGAAAGAATAGAAAAATAATGGAAAAGAACGGGAAAGAAGCATATCCAGAACAAACGTGTCACAAATGGTCACCTAACTTCATCCTATGGCATGCACAACCCAATCAAGCTCCCATCTGATATTTTTTTTCCCAGTAGTCTTATATCAAAATATTAATTAATGAGGAAATAGTAATGAGTGATGGGTAAACGATAAGATACATGTTTATCAGATATACTATTTATCAACCACTTCATTGTGCAGCGTCCAAACGAAAGTGCAATAGAAATTGACCCCATAAAAAAAACGCATAGCGAACGTTTATTCAACGGATTCGGTGGTGAAATTCCATGGAGCGTAAATACGCGTCTAAAAGTGGAACCGCAGCTGTCTACAAGGACGCCGATTCTCAAACTACGTTCGGATTTGCTCATTTAAACATGGGACCGAGATCAACGTTCTTCACGCGACGGAATAAATGTTTAGTTATTTCTATAATTGGGACATCCGTTTTGATATTTCTTGTAATGAGTTCTGGCTTTTATTCCAGTGGTTCTCCTCGCGGAAATTTATGTAAATTGAGTGACATCGAAGTACAAGACGATTTCGACAAATCGCGGTTTGCGGGCAGCTGGTATGGTGCTTACACTAAAGGAATGGCAAATTCCCTCATTGGAAAATTATTGGAATTCTATGATGTAAAAATAAAATTTGTCCTTAAAGATGATGGGAATTTTGACATCGTCTCAGGTACTTGTACTTTTTGGTCAATAAGTATTTTTTTTTTAAATTTTTTCTTATACATGTCTGTCTCACACTGCTTCAGCACCATTTTCCTTACTTCTTTCGGTCTCTCTCTCTCTCTCTCTCTCTCTCTCTCTCTCTCTCTCTCCTGTTTCAGCCTTGTTTGACTCTTCTATACACTACTTCATCACCAATGTTTTTCTTGCATTTCTCTCTCTCTCTCTCTCTCTCTCTCTCTCACACACACACACACACACACACACACCCTTGTAAAACACTTTTACAAACTTTCTGAGCATCAAATTTATACATGGACTAAACCCCCTTCGACCATTGAGAAAACAATCTACTGATAAAATTTCATAGTATATGCTTGACTATATCAACAGACGACGTTGATGCAAGATCAGACTTTATCTTGTGTGCAATCTGATCTTGATTTTTTCTGGCACTAAATTTTTTGATTACCAGAAAGAACGGTATATTAGGGATCTGACTAAATAACAGGTGGTATCCACTGCGCAATCTATATAATCTTGGACCCATACTGTATGCAGAGCTCTTATCTTTTTGCCTCTGGTACTTAATCCACTGAATATCAGAATGATTTCATCTGACATGCTTTGACGGTGTAGATTCAAGATAAGAAAGCACACTCTGTGATGTCCGATCTTGATCTTTGCTGTCTACAAAGCCTTTGTATTCGCATATATTGCTGAAATCGTTAGCAAAGAAGTGTATCCATACTGTAAAGAAACGGTGGAGAGAACGAATAAATAAACAGCTAGGAAAGGGGTTAAAAAGGCATCTCCTCGTTGCATATATTCCTGGCAAGTCGCACACAGATAGATCAATAAAATTCACTTTGCTTCACATGCAAATGAATAATGAGGTAGCATGACCTTTGGGCATGCAGAAAATTTTCAAAAGGCAAACATTTTCGACCAATGTCAGCCTGCGTGAAATGCGCGGGCTGACATTGATCGAACATTTTTGCTGATACATTGACGCCTCTTTTTCACAGAGCATTGCTCAGCTGTAATATCTATCTATTTATCAGCTCTCGAAACAATCTGTATTAACCCTTTACTCCATAAAGCTTTTCTATGGTATCACTAATTGACCCTAAATAACAGCAAGGATAAAGCCATTTCTTATGTGTATATGACACTTTTCGATAGCATAGAAAACATTGTGACAAAAGGTGAAATTGCTCGTCACGAGCAATTTCACCTTTTGCCACAATGTTTTCCAAAGGCTCCTATAAGCAATGTGTAGAAATGAGTATCTATGGAGTAAAGGGTTAATTGCATCACTACAGTTGAATGAAGTTATCTGACCCCCTTTTGTCACGACCCCTAATACTAGTAATCAATCTGGTACGGAATCTTGAGAATCAAAATGAACCAGCGTCACCATAGGCACTCGGTTTCCTTGTCTTTTAGTTTTGTACCGTACCTCTTCTATTTATGCATATCTTAGCTCTTTACCAAACGACAGAATTTTAGACATGTCCAAAATGAAAGCATTTGCAGACGACAAAATAAACATGACTCACAAATTAAAACTTGGATTTAGAAGAGTAGAAAACATTTTGGGAAAAGGAGAAAATGCTGAGTACCAGCATTTTCTCCTTTTCACACAATGTTTTCAGAAGGCTTCTTCCTCTGGTCGTAAAAACCAGGGATATTTTATTAAAGGGTTAAAGTTCTAGTATTTAAGATACGCAGAAATACAAGAGGTATGTTACGAAATTAAAAGGCAATGAAACCGAGTGCCTATGAGCGTCACATGTAAGTCTAAATCATAGAGTAAATGAGTAAATGTGTGTTAAACAAAAAAACGTTTACAGGGTTAACCTTCGACTAACAACCCCGAGTTTTAACGACTCTGAGGAAGAGACCTTTTGAAAACATTGTCCGAATCGAAGAAGTACTGATTGCCAGCATTTTCTTCATTTCCAACAGTGTTTTCGACCGTTTCAAAAGCCAATTCTATACTTTTAGCCACGTTTGTGAAAGACAAGTGCTTTTCAATTTTAACCACAGATTCCTGTGTTTTAACAATCCTGATTGAGAAAGGTTTTGAAAAAAAAATGTGGAAAAGGGAGAAATGCTGCTATCCAGCATTTTCTCCTTTTCCTATAATGCTTTCTTTTAATCAAGTCAAGTAACATCGTTCTACGCACTTTGTCATTTGTGGTGTGGTAGTACTTTCGATATGGAAATAGGTCTGAAATTTTGCCATCTAACTAAAGATTTTAATAGTTTCAGGCTATATTACAAACTGGTCACGAAAGCTTCCATGTATAACAAACAGCTGCTCCATGGTACACCATGACGTACAATAATGCTTAGAGATAAGGGTCCTATTACAAACTGGTCACGAAAGCGTCCATATATAACAAACAGCTGCTCCATGGTACACCATGACGTACAATAATGCTTAGAGATAAGGGTCCTATTACAAACTGGTCACGAAAGCTTCCATATATGACAAACATTTGCTCCATGGTATACCATGACTTATAATGAAGCTTAGAGATAAGGGTTCTATTACAAACCGGTCACGAAAGCTAACATATATAACAAATAGTTGCTCCATGGTACACGATAACTTATAATAAAGCTTAGAGATAAAGGTGCTGTTACAAACTGGTCACGAAAGCTTCCATATACATGTATAACTAACAGTTGCTGCATGATACACCATGACGTATGATAAAGCTTAACCCATTACCAAACAATCCCTACTTTTGACGACCCTGAGGAAGAAGCCTTTAGAAAACATTGTGGGAAAAGGAGAAAATGCTGGTAACCAGCATTTTCTCCTTTTCCCACAAAGTTTTCTAGCCTATCAAAGGAAAGATGCATCATGTGAGCCACTGTGAAATTGTCGTCTGCAAATACTTTAAATTTGGATAGGTCTAAAATGTTGCCATGTGGTAAAGGGTTAAGAATGAAGGTTCTGGTACAAATTGGTAACGAAAGCTTCCATATAAAGCAAACACTTGCTTAATGATACACCATGACGTATGGTAAAGCATGGAGATGAAAGTTCTATTACAAACAGGTCACGAAAGCTTCCATATATAACTTAGAATTGCTCCATGAACCACCATGACGTATACCGGTAATAAAGAATACAGTTATTGATTCTGTTACAAAATGACCTGAAAAAGCTTCCATATTAACTCGAGAGTTGCTCTACGATACACATATAACAACCGTACAATAAAGCGTATAGTTCTGGTTTCATGGAAATGGTCTCCATCAAGTAATAACAACAGTTTCGGCCAGGCCTTTTTAAGTAACAATAACAATATACATTCGAAGGAATACGGGGCTACAGGGAAAACAACCGTAACGTTACTACTTTCGAGCTAATTTGGGAAATAAACCCAGTCCACGGATACTTTTTTTTGGGGGGGACAGACTGTCCTCTATAACGTAATACATTTATGAGAACTCTTATTTAGCAGGGTAGAGACAGCGAAGTCTGTCAATAAACAAGTGCCCGTGATGGAATCCACATACCAGATGCTAGTGAAATTCGATCATCGGGTAACCTTACCGAAAATTGCACTTTGGCGCATCGCACCTATACGGCATTCAGTAACAAGACATTGTATACAACATAGATACACCGATGTGCTATCTTTAGTAACAGTGTTCGATGATCAACTATTGAAATTTTCAACCATCCGTGATATCAACAAAGCATCAAAGGCCTGTGGTAAGGCAAACGCTCATTTTACTGATTATGTCCGTTATAGGCCGATATCGTATTTCACTAGCAATTTGAACAAAATGAGTTATAAATCTGTAGATGCACAGGTTTCCTCTTCTTATATAATTATGTTGAAAAAATTATAAAAAAAAAAAAGTTGGAATATATCATCTTTAACAATTTCAACCTTTTTCGCAATTTTTCCACCAATTTACACATGTTAACCCTTTACTCCATAAGGCATTTCTATGTTATCTCTAATTGACCCTAAATAACAGCAAGGATGAAGCTGTTTCTTATGTGTGTATGACACCTTTTGATAGCATAGAAAACATTGTGGCAAAAGGTGAAATTGCTCGTCACGAGCAATTTCACCTTTTGCCACAATGTTTTCCAAAGGCTCCTACAAGCAATTCGTAGAAATGAGTATCTATGGAGTAAAGGGTTAAGTCGGATTCAGGGGCGCTTTCCGTAACAGATCAAAATACCTTGTAAATCAAAGGACCAAAAGTCCTGAAAGCAGGCTTGTCGATCAGCTCAGTAAATGATGGAGGGATGCAAAATTGGAGCTTTTTTTTCACATCTAACTCATACGAGGCAAGTTAAGGCAAAAGGGTATTTGATACTATGTCTATATAAGCAAACTGAGCATTGCCTAGTTACAAAAAGGTAAAAAGCATTACGGTCATTTTCCCCATTTTTTGCATCAAATGTATAAAAAGTATTCGACTCATGTACAATTCCAGCAAAGTTCACCAGTTAAGCATTCATGTTTTCTTTTTTCAGTTCCAAGTCCTAAATGATTTTTTAATGTGATTTATGGGTCGAATACCTTAAAAATTAACTATAAATGATAAACTTCATAACTTGATGAACTGGGGATGGGTTACTACAAAGGCGTACTCACCGCCTTGGCGCCTCCTACGTGTTCATACTCCTGTTCTTGCATGTCTTGGAGTCCTAGTGCGATCACTGCTCTTCTCAGTATGGTTTAGCCAATCAGAAGTTGTGTCACTTACAAATTTAGAAAACCTTGAAGAATAAGACTAGGAATATTCTCAAGAATGGTTGGTGAATATGGGCCCTGGTACACTTACTGCTCTTCTCAGTATGGTTTGGGGTCTTGTTGATTTTGAAGTGATTTGTTCAATTTGATTATGGTAACATCAGACGTGTCTTGTAGAAAGAGGTGTAGCAGCATTTATGTATGTCACATGTTGCACATACGAGTAACAAGTACTCCCGATTAGCTTTCTGACCATATTTATCTCTTGGATTTATTGGACAAACTGACCAAAATTACATGAAGGTCATTTGAGGATTAATTCGATAACGGTATACTTTAAAAATACGTAGATACTCACAGCTCACTGGTTCGATTCACAGCTCGATCCAATTGTGGCCCAGAATTAGCCCTTTGGCTGCTAAGCGCGACTAGCTGACCTTTTGCGGATAGTAAAGATCAAGATCAGACTGCACAGAACGTGCAGTCTGATCTTTGATCTACACTATCCGATAAGGAGATATTATTTCCGAAAACATAACTTTGAAAAAGCAATTTTTTAGTTATTAATTTCGAATTGAAAATTTAATTTTAGTTGTACAGCAGGACAAAGGATAATGGTAGTCCGACAAGACTGATTCCTCTTTCAACGCTTTACATTTTTTGGTAACCAGCATTTTCTACTTTTTTCACAATGTCCTCAACCCTTTCCAAATCAAATTTCAATTTTTTAGTCACATGTATTTTGTCGTCTGAAAAACATGCTTTCAATTTGGACTAGTCCAACTTTTTCGGGATTCAAATTAAGATGCGCGGCGTAAATGTAAATATGAGCATATATATTCATTTCCATGAATATACGTGTAAAACAGAGGACCAGATTATTAGGCATAGTTCAGTATTCATAGAGCAACCAATTACTGATAAGGCTATAGTTGAACTTCCAAAACTGAGTTTAAGAATTTATGCCAACGAACATTTGGAAGGTCATATTGTTACGAGTACACATTATTCAAACTATGTTTTCCAAAACGCTGTCAGTTGTAGCAGCATGAAAAACCGCTTATGTACAATTTTTGGTAATCTTTTTATCGTAGACCAATGGGCATGCATTACATTACATGTATGCAATCGTCTCTTTTTGACGCTTCCAACAAGTACTAGCTACACAAACGTAGAAATAAACGCTGCTTTCAGAACAAGACCAAACCTTCTAATCTGAGTCCGATTATGAGCAAATCGCAACTAGAACGGTTAGCCCTGAGGTTTGCAATTCACCTATTATTCTTAATAGGTAAAAAGTGCATACAAGTTAATTTACTTTGCGAATTTTATAAATATTACCACTATCTCTATTCAATAACTTATTAAATCTATTTAAACACTTCTTTCCATGAACATATGAATCGTTGATTTGCGATTTGCTTTCGAGTATCCGATCCCAAAACAGCCCAACACTATGGTAATGCACCATGAAATGTTGTTTATCAAATAGGAATATTACTTATTTGTTTTTAATCGAATTTTGGACCGTGTCAGTTTATCTAGGGCTCGGATACTCTTACACTATAATAAATAAACAATAACATATAAACATAACAAAGAATTTAACTAGGTGGGGTGATACGAAAGGTAAACTCACTGGACTTCTCATTCTTGTCAGTGCTTTGATTCTTGCCCTCTTTTTCTTGCAAATTCTTTTCGTTGTTACGATGGTATGTTGGTCTCAGCATCATTTGGGTTGATGAATCATACGGTATCCAATATGAATCACGATTTAATTCCATGTAAAGTAAGTTAAAGTTTAAATGAATCACGATTGAAGACCCATTGCATCATTATCACAGATCAAACGGGTCACGATTAAATTCGACATCAATCACCATGGAACTTCAGATGATACGTGATTAAAGTTCATTTAAACCTTTGGCTGCTAAGCGCGACTTAGTGACCTTTTGCGGACAGTGTAGGTCAAGGTCACACTGCACAAAAAGTGAAGTGTGATCTTTGATCTACACTGTCCGAGTAAATGATATTATTCCCCAAATCCTATCTTTGAAAAAGTAATATTTGAAGTTTTACAATCGAATTGAAAATTTCATTTCAGTTATTTAGCAGGATAAGGGTTAAATCATTTTGTCATTTCATATAGGCACGATTTAAATCCATATAAAATCATTATTGAAGTTCACATGAGTCACCATTAAAATCCACGTAAATCACTGAGGGAATTCATATAAATCACGGTATAAATCCACAAAAATCATAATAGAGATTTATATAAGTCACGATTAAAATCCACATAAATCATAGCGTCAACATTTAAAGTCACATATATCACTGGCTATACTTATTTATTAAGACCCATTAAATCATTAAGATAGATCGAACGGGTCACGATTAAATCCTGCATTATTCAACAACAAACTTCAGATGATTCGTGATTAAAGTCCATGTAAATCACTTCATATATACACGATTTAAATCCATATAAGTCATTATTGAAGCCCACATAAGTCAGTATTAAAATCCACGTAAATCATTGGAAATTCTTAAAAGTCACGGTATGAAACCACAAAAATCATTACTGAAATTTACATAATTCACGATTAAAATCCGCATAAATCATCGCGTCAACATTTAAAGTCACATATATCACTGGCTATACTTATTTATTAAGACCCATTTTATCATTATGAAAGATCGAACGGGTCACGATTAAATTCTACATTATTCAACATGGAACTTCAGATGGTTCGTGATTAAAGTCCATTTAAATAACTTCATATATGCACGATTTAAATCCATAAAAACCATTATTGAAGCCCACATGAGTCACCATTAAAATCCATGTAAATCACTGAGGAAATTCATACAAGTCACGGTATAAATTCACAAAAATCCTTATAGAGATTTACATTTAAGTCACGATTAAAATCCACATGAATCATTATATCAACATTTAAAGTCACATATATCACTGGGTATCCTTGTATAATGTTAGATTAAAATCCACATAAACCATGGAGGATACTCATGTAAGTCACAATCAAATTCTTCGATCAAATTCTACATACATGTATCTCACACTGAATAAAGATGCCTGCAGAAAGTTCGTCGTTTCATTTTAAACAGTAGGCAAAAATCCGTTTCTTCTCCTGGGTAAATTTAGGAAACGTCCATATCGTGTGATCGGAGGAGATCTGAAAAACAAAGATTATACTCAACATAAGGGCAGTTTAGGCAGGTATCAATTTTAGAACTCACGTATTAGAATTTTAAACAATCCCTCTGCTCACCATTATGTTTTCATGTGGCACCCAAAGCAGATCGACATGTGTCAACCTCCTCTAGATCTACCCTCGATCAGAACGTATCATTTTATTTATTTCACAAAACTTTCCCGGGCTTATAATACACAAATCATTGAGACAATTTTGCATTCCATGAACAGAATGTTTTTTGTCAAAACATCGCTTTCTACAAGACCTCAGATATTCGGAAGAGTGTTTAAAGATCTTGACGAAGAATAGTTTTGAGAACATAATGCAGCACGGAGAAAATGCTAGTAGATCTACTATTCAATCGTTTGTGCCGTCTGCAAACGCCTTAATTTGAACGAGTCCATACTTTTGTGATTGCTCAACCCTTTACCAAACGACAAAATTTTAGACTTATTCAAATTTTAAGCATTTACAGGCGAAAAAAATTATTGTGACTCAAAAATTGAAGCTTAAGTTTACAAAAATTGAAAAATAGAAAACATTGTGGGAAAAGGATAAAATGCTGGTTACCAGCATTTTCTCAATTTCCTACTATGTTTTCAAAAGTCTCCTTGCATAGGGTCATAAAAACAAGGGATTGTTTGGTAAATGGTTAAAGAGTTATATATCGTGATATAGCGGGGGTTCTGCACGAATTGACAATATTGGGCAGCAGAGGCAGCATGTACACCTTAAAACTTGAGACTTTGTTCGGGGGGAAAATACGAAAATAACTATTGAAAATTTTTATTGCTGAAACCTATATAAGTTTCATGATAACATGGCGGTCAGTTTGCTCCATGCAAAAATGAAAATTTGAATTTAATGATAAATCATCTATTTCTGAGTTATCAAGGAATACTGTTTACGAAAAATAGCAAAGTTTTTGGATTTTTTCGTATTTGTCGAAGAGAACATCACTATGAGTTCAATTTTAAAGAATTTTAAAGCACGTGTATCGTATTTTGTGCAAATCCGAAGGAAATAAATCCAATTTAAGTCACTTTTTCACAGGCATTTTTTTTCGGTAGTACGCAGATATGTAATTAGTAGTAGCATGTTAAAATACACGGTGTGAGGTCATCGATCGTGAAAATTCTCATTTTTGACTGAAAATAGGTTCACTCGCTTATAGCCTTCTATTGGCGCAATGATACATAATTTGTCTACCGATCTCTTGGTCTTTGGCTTTTTCGTTCTAAAACCAGTTCGTCCCATGGCTTGTTCATCCCATGATTTCGCGCTACTCTATTTGATTTGGCATGAATATCTATAGATCAAAATAATTGATTGTAATGATGGGAATTAAATTTTTACTGCAAAAGATATTTCAAAATCATAGTTTTCAGATACAAACTTCATTTTATTCGATTTCGCACATGGTTTCTCTCTCTATCTGCCATGCATCGTACTGTCAAGGGACGTTACTCCTGACTCCCCTAATGATCAATGGGAGACCACCAATACACAAATAATTCTAACTTTGTCATAAGTACTCTTCCTTCAACCAAAGAGGTATTCATTTGTTTAGTTGGTTGACTTTCAAGCAAATATTTGAATAATATTTCTCTTCTTCAAATTATAAATTCCACACAACGGCTTCCTTGACAAATACCACTTCAGCGTTCTCAACGCTTTGATTAATATCAGCATTAAAAGTTAATTTTACTTATTTAGTAGGTTCAGAGTTAAAAGTCTTCTGCATTAACTATGCAATTTTAAGCAATGTCATATAGATAAAATAAAATACATGTATATGTATGTAGGCTACATGGTTATTTACATAAATGCGATATATAGAGGCAACATGATTATTGTATGCGATACATGTTGGCTACGTGATTATCTTATGCGATACATGTAGGCCACATGATTATTTTATGTGATCTTTAAATAGATTTCTGGATCAAAGCTCGTTGATAATGTGAAATGTTTATTTCTTCACCAAACATCTAAGAGATGACCCGAACGATGAATTCTATTGAAAACATAGTGGAAAAAGAGGAACATGCTGGTAAACAGCATGTTCCCCTTTTCCAACAATGTATTCAACCATTTCAAAAAGAAATCCAATTATATGAGCAAGATTCTCACGTGATATATGTCTGTAAATTTTGGAAGTGTCCGAAATTTCGTCAATAAATATCGGTATACAGCTAAATAAGATAACCGATATACGATATCTGTTCTTTTACCTATATGTCCTTCCAATCACATGATTATTCGACAGCACTCGTAGACCTTTCTATCAACACCCTCCTACTCACACCCACACATACATCAGTACATGTACTGTTACCCGTCCGCTCAAATATCAGTCTTTCTGCCGGTCGGGTGGTCAATCAGTCACTCAACTACCTTATCCATCCATCCATCCATCCATCCATCCATTCATCCATTAATCAATCTGCCAATCAGCCAATCAATCATTCAATCAATCAGTTAATCGTTTCTAATCTCCATTCATCCATCGACCAATAAATCAACCAATTGTTCATTAATACCCCTTCATGATCAGCAACTCCATACGATACGAATACAGTTGTGAAGAAGCTTAGAAAAGCAGAAACATGCCTATCTAACTGACCTTTGAAAATGGATGAACCATAGAACTTACATTCTTACCAAACAAATTTGTTGTTGTTGTTGTTGCTGTTGTTTTTGTTTGATTGATTTTAAATATTGATAAGTCATGTTAAGAAGAAAATCAAAAAATTTGATTTCCTTCTTCTTTCGTCAATTAAGTCACCTTTTTTCTTAAATATTTTTTAGATTTTTTGTCAAATCACATGGAAGAAAAAAACGAGAATAAAAAAAACGACACCTCAAGTTCTCTTAGCCCTTTCCCAAACGACAAATTTTAGACTCTTCCAAACTGAAAGACTTTGCAGACGACAATTTAACTTTCATAACAATGGCAGAAAATTATCCGAACGGCAGAAAACACTGTGTGAAAAGGAGAAATTGCTCGTTACGAGCAATTTCGCCTTTTCCCACAGTGTTTTCAACAGACTTTTATTGCAGACACGTAAAAACAAGGTCTTGTTTGGGAAAGGGTTAAAAACCTATGATGGCTTTTTCAGGCATAGCTCATACATCTTTGTGCAAACCAAATCGTTTTGCCTCTTCTGAGATTTTAGTGTTAGGACTGAATGTACATAAGAGCAGAAAATTAACTGTATGGTATTGTACTGAAATAATTGTCTTGTGATCAAAATCGAGGATACAAGTTCCTTCACTTATTTAGGAGTGCATTATAGCCAAAGAATGCTAGATGGAACAATGGGATATAGAAAGATCTAAAAAGAAATGACGAAAGTGACAAAAATAGAAATGTAAAAGACAGTTTTTTTTTCTGTACGTAAGGTTTACGGCAAAACAGATAAACGTGGGAATGCTGAACTCATATCCTGCTAATTAACTTAAACGTTCGAGCCAATAATTTATCAAGCTGGAATAATGCTTCGGACAAAAAAAAAATCTCCTTATCGGACAGTTTGGGCCCAAGATCAGACTGCACATTCTGTGCAGTCTGATCTTGATCTACACTGTCTGCTAAAGGTCAGTGAGTAGCGCTTAGCAGCCTAAGGGTTGAAAAAAGCGTTTAAGTACTCGTACTTGTTATGTACATGTAACTGAAGAGCACTTAATTTGTTCCCTTATATTCGGTGTTTTCTTTAACCCTTTCCTCCATAAATACTCATTTTGACGTATCAACAACAGACATCTTTTGAAAACATTGTGGAAAAAAGAAAAATTTCTCGTGACGAGCAATCTCTCCTTTTCCCACAATGTTTTCCACTCAATCAGATATTTGTATCCTCATTTGTCCATATTTTGACATCATATCTTTATTTGCTGCTGAAATGCAAGAGCCTCAAATTGGCATCTCAGGTAAAGGGTTAACTCTTTATCAAACGATAAAGTGTTAGGCTGGTCCAAATTCAAAGCACTTACAGACAACAAAATTTACCAAACTCAAAAATTGAAATTTGTTTCCAGCAGAGAAGAAAACATTGTGGGAAAAGGAGAAAATGCTGGTAGCCAGCATTTTCTCCTTTTCCCACAATGTTTTCAAAAGGCTTCTATCTCAGGGTCGTAAAAACCAGGGATTGTTTGGAAAAAGGTTAATGTATATTCCACCGTAAACTAATTAAGAGGAACAAAAATAACTTTTTTTGCCCCTGCAAAAGACATGCTTTGAAACATTGCAAAAAAGGGAGTCAATAATCAACTGTGCATTTCAAGTGAGAGGACATTTTAACAATTTTGTCATGGAGTTTATGCCTTTACAGAGCAATGCCGTGTTTTTTCTACACTTGTAAAGAAAGTTTTCTGAAAAGCATTGTGGTAAAAAGAGAAATTTCTAGTACATAGCATTTTCTCCTTTCCCACCATGTTTTCAATATTGTAAGAGAAGTAAATCTCAGTGCATCAATTAAGAATTGGTGGCATGTGGATTCTTTTAATGTGGGGAGCGGGAAAAGGGTCATCTTCGCAAGCCACGTGATATGCATTTTCATTGGTTGCAGCCAGCTCTAGCTGCACCGTATCAAATCGCTCGTAGCATTTCATTTTTGATAAAGATAGAACAAGGTCGCGACCTTTCGACTAAAAGTAGACGTTAAAAATGGATAACTCCGTGGATTTGCACAGTATCTGTAATGATTTATTACCAAATAAACACAGACGAACAATATTTAAGTGTGACCAATCAATTATTGGAGGTTTTAGGCTATATTCAAACACCTTACCATGGAATGTCGAAGTACGTTTTGGTTATTAATTCATGTTAAATTATTGTATTCGTATGCTGTTTGTAAAACGATGTTTCATTGGCTACCAGAAATATGATGTAAAGGGGGATAATAACTAGCATCCAAGGGCGTATCGCCGGAATCTCGAAATCGGACTCGATTCGCCAAGGTAAGATCCACGTAGTGATCGTTACCTTGGCTTGCGAAGGTGGAAAAGGGTGGATAAGGTTAAATTGCTTCATTGACTGCATAGTATTTTACGTCGCTTTCAACATTATATCCTTCATATTACGGCAACATCTCACATATTTATCTATGTCGATGGTTTACAAGTTCTAAACTATGGCTCTTTAGTGTCTTGCAACGGAAAGTGCTTAAACAAAGTTGTCTAAGTGATGGATAAGAGACGAGTCCTTAGTATCTCATTTTGCACCTCTTGACCTTTCTCCCGAGAAAGAGTGCAAGTTTCAGAGGTAAAAGGCCTTTGTATTGAACAATGTACTCGTGTGTTTGTATGTAACAATCTCTCTCTGCCTGCCTCTGACTCTATTTCTGTCCGTCCGTCCGTCTGTCTGCCTGTCTGTCTGCATCTCTCTCTCCCCCGCCTCCCTCCTTGTTTCCCCTTCTCTCTCTTCTCTCTGCCTGTCTCTCTGTCTCTATCGCTGTCTCTCTGTCTCCATCTCTACCTACCTACCCTGCCTACATACCTACCCATCTCCCTACCTACCAACCTATCAACCTACCTACCAACCCACCTACCTACTTATCTACCTACCTAACAACCCACCTACCTACCTCCCGTACCTACCAACCTACCTACCTACCTCCCTATCTACCTACCTACCAACCTACCTACCTACCTACCCTACCTACCTACCTACCCTACCTTCATACCTACCCATCTCCCTACCTACCTCCCTATCTACCTACCTACCAACCTACCTACCTACCTACCCTACCTGCCTACCTACCCACCTTCATACCTACCCATCTCCCTACCTACCAACCTACCTACCAACCCACCAACCTACTTATCTACCTACCTACCAACCCACCTACCTACCTCCCGTACCTACCAACCTACCTACCTACCTACCTATCTACCTACCTCCCTATCTACCTACCTACCTACCTACCTACCTACCAACCTAGATACCTATCTACCTACCTACCTACCTACCTACCTACCAACCTAGATACCCATCTCCCTACCTACCAACCTACCTACCAACCCACCAACCTACTTATCTACCTACCTACCAACCCACCTACCTACCTCCCGTACCTACCAACCTACCTACCTACCTACCTATCTACCTACCTCCCTACCTACCTACCTACCTACCTACCAACCTAGATACCTATCTACCTACCTACCTACCTACCTACCTACCAACCCACCTAACTACATCCCGTACCTACAAACCTACCTCCCTATCTACCTACCCACTTACCTACCAACCTAGATACCTAGATACCAACCTACCTCCTACTTACCTACCAACCTATCTACCTACCAACCTACCTAACTACCGACCCACCTACCTCCCTACCTACCTACCTACCTTCACGTACCTACCTCACTACCTACCTACCTACTTAATTATCGGGGAAAAAACTTAAAAATCATAATAATTATACAATAAGTTGTCTACTTTTAACGTATCTTACAGTTGGGGGCAAATTTCTTGGTGTATGGTGCCCAGAGGGTGAAGGTCACGCAGTGGTTTTATCTGAAGATACTCCGCAAAAACTCAAAGTGTTTTTTGACACACCTACCGGCAAAAAACTGGGAACAAAACCAGGTTGGGTGCTGAAAACAGATTATACCAGGTAAACTGATTGATTTTCTTATAAATTGTCGCTAAAGGCGCTCTCTCACGTGTCTCTTGTGTATCGGCTTGCGTATGTATGTCGTATTGCGATAAGGAAGAAACGCAGCGACAAGGCAGCAGTAACGTCAACTTACGTAACTTATACTCTTTGGTGCGTAGATCTCCTTGTACGCGGAGGTGCAACATATTTTTAAGTCTGCACTTTAAAATACGTAACACGTACGTACTAGCATGATACGTTTGACTTTCTTTAAGAATGACAGCAACAAAATGAGCAGAACTGTTTTCCATCAGTGACCGCCGTATTTACGCAACAGCAAGGCTGCACATAAGAAAGGAACGTCGTGCTAGCGAAGCGTTTACGTCACGGCAACGCGTCATACGCCGTACTTTACGTCCCTCGAACTCCATACGAAAACAGATACACCACAGGAACGCCACAGAAATGTCGTAGATAGCCAAGTCTTCAATTTTGAACAAAATACGCCTCAGTTCTTGGTTTTTGACCCGCTTAAAAAAATATTGTTGCATACGTCCGCTGATACGCTATACTGAGAGAGTAGCATAAGATTGCCCATATGGCTCCTTGGGGAAGCCGTAGTTACGAGGTTTTTGAACTAAACAGACAAACTGTTGAAAGAATTGGCTACTCCTATTTTTCCAGACCCATCTTTATATTAGAGATACCGTTCTTTATCAGGTGAACTGTCAGGGGTCTACGTTGCTCAACGATTGAGGTAGTTGAAATCTGGTTTCGATCCTTCTTTGCAACAATGATATGTTGTAGAAGTGTCATTGCCGGACGACATTATAGAGCTTCTGTAGACTACCGATCGAAAGAAAATGTAGCAACTTATGAATGAGTGATCTGTCACCCTAGGATAACAGAGATAAAGATGAAGTGACTTTAAACATGATTTAACCGTTTCTCATACCATACCCCGTTTTAACGACCATGATAATAGAAAGATATTTGAAAATATTGTGGGAAAGGGAGAAACTGATGGTCACCAGCATTTTTCCCTTTACCAAATTTTTTTCTATCCTGTCAAAGACAAATTCAATTTGTTGAACCCTATGTAATCTGCCGTGAGCAATTAGTTTTAGTTTTGACAAATCTAAAGTGTTGTCATTTCTGTAATGTTTGTTTCCTTGATCAGCAAAGATTTAACCCTTTCCCAAACGATAAATTTTGGACATTTCCAAACCGAAAGAGTTTGTAGACGACAATTTTAGATTTGGAGAAAATGGCAGAAAGTTCGCAAAAAGGGTAGAAAACACTGTGGAAAAAGGAGAAATTGCTCGTTACGAGCATTTTCTCCTTTTCCCACAGCGTTTTCAAAAGACTTGTACTGCAGACATGTAAAAACCAGGGCTTGTTTGGGAAAGGGTTAACGAAACAATGTTGAAAGACATCAGTTTAATCAGCCATCTTGGCATCTTCAAGAAAACAACAACAACAACAACACTATCAGGGATCTTTCATTATTTGCCCAGTCTTAAAGGATCAGTTATGATAAAAGGATACCACAATTTCGCAAACTGTAAACGAGATCAATTATTCTAATTTCAGTTATGCGGTGATTTATTCCTGCTGGGAAGAGACACCAAGTGGCCACTGCGCGGCGCCATATGCAATTGTCGTCACTAAAACGACAAAGAAACTTCCGGAGAAAACTTTGAAAGAAGTTCACGACGTCATTTCCGGTGCTTGCATGGATCCAAAAACTCTGAAGCCTATTCAACATGAAGGATATTGCAAAAAAATCAGGGATTCGTATGACTGATCTCTATGAGTGATATACAAAACTTTTGAATGCAAAATGATTTCATAACCCCAATTTTGTAAGATTGTGCACTTGTGCGCGTGTGTGTAAGGGTAAAGAGGGACTTAATGCTCGCAAATACATACAGAATATTATATGCAGTAACTTTCTTAGTTCTTTTATCTGATTCTGTATCTGTGAGAAAATTGGATATCGCGTGAGACGGATAAACAAGCGAGATGTCAAAATTTTGATACGCATTTAGAAACAAATGTCTAAAGTTTCTACATTTATAATATTCCTTTCATTATATAGGTCTACACCTTTCAACGAAAAAAAAATGCAACTATTGACATTTTATTCGAAAACCGTCTACAGTATGACAGAATTAATGTTGTCAAGGATAATAAATTCGTTTTTATGAATGGCTTTTAATTATCAAAGCGTAACATTTTGACTAATTTAACCGTAATAAATCAATGCATGCTCATTCTTTGCGTAAGTTACGTCATCCTACCGCATTTGGAACCGTATTTGAGAGTGTACATGTATGTATGGATTTTTTTTTAAAGCACGTTCAATGCACATATTTGAGTTGGAAAGTTAACTGGGATATGGCTTGCAACATGGGAAAAAGGACATTCAGACATTTGCGTAAAGTGTCGTCTCGGATCAGCCTGCGCAGTCCGCGCAGGCTAATCCAAGACGGCACTTTACGATTGCATTTGATTTTGTGCTATCGTACACTTGTGCAAAACAGAAAATTGCATAAAAACGGAAAGTGTCGTTTCGGATTAGCCTGCGCGGACTGCGCAGGCTGATCCGAAACGACCTTTACGCAAATGTCCCAATGCCTCTTTTCGCGTATTGCAAGCCAATTATGATAAATGCAGTCAGTGATCGTTCTTTATTTATTTATTCAAGGACTAAACAGTTGATATTTGTTCACATCAATGCAATATTTGTTTTTATTTAAAGAGATTTTTATTTCTTGACAATACATGTATGCGTATATTTCCTCTTCTTATTGTGTTTTTTTTTTTCCTGCCTATTGTTTGTTGGTCTATTGACTTCCTTTGGGTTGCTGTGTTGTTGCAGCATCATATTTAACCCTTAACTCCGTAGATACTCATTTCTACGCATTGCTTGTAGGAGCCTTCGGAAAACATTGTGGCAAAAGGTGAAACTGCTCGTCACGAGCAATTCACCTTTTGCCACAATGTTTTCTGTGCCATCAAAAGATGTCATATACACATGAAAAACTGCTTCATCCTTGCTGTTATTTAGTGTCAATTAGAAATACCATAGAAATGCCTTATGGGGTAAAGGGTTAACCCTTTACCACATACTCCTGATTTATAACGAACCTTAACTCTTTACCAAACGACAGAATTTAGACTTGTCCAAATTCAAAGCATTTGCAGGCGACAAAGTAAACAAAAAAATTGAAACTTGACTTTAGAACTGTAGAAAACATTGTGGGGAACGGAGAAAATGCTGGTTACCAATGTTTCAGAAGCATTCTTCCTTGTAAAACTTAGCGACTGTTTGTTAAAGGGTTAAAGAAAAGGCTTTAAAAAAGAAAAAAAAAACTGCGGGAAATGAGAAAATTCAGGATTGCAGCATTTTCTCCTTTTCCGACAATGTTTTCTACCCAACCAAAGAAACAAATCATCATTTAATTTTCATTTAATCTTTTGTCTGCAAATTCTTTCAATTCGGCCAGATACGAAATTTGGCGTTTTGTAAAGAGTTAACCCTTTCCCAAACGTCAAATTTTGGACCAGACCAAATTGAAAGCATTTTGCAGATGACAAATTAACAGTTGGTAAAAAGATTAATTTTTCCATACATATATGATATGGTAGAAAACATTGTGGGAAAAAGAAGAAAATGCTGGTTACCCATCCCCATTGAAAAAGACCTTTTTTAATACAAACATAATTATTAGAGGTATTGTGTTTTGCATGTACATGTGGCTTATTAGTTATTGGTCCATGATGAAATTATACATTAAGCTCCTTTTTCCATGGCAAGCATTTCATTACATAAAAAAATATATAAGAGGTCCATAACAGGATTATTCATTAAGTATCCTTTTTACAGAACTTGGCATTTCATGTAATGAAAAGAAACAAAGAAAATACATGTATATTCATCATTATATATATAGAAAAAATTGTATCAAAGGACTATCCAACAGAGGGCATGCATGAAGTTCGATCTATATTTGTTAAGGACTTTAGAAGATATCCCTCTCACAATAATTATTTGATGTAGTCAACTGCATAACTTATAATCGCCTTCAGTCGGCCATTTTGCATCGAATCAAAAAACAAAAAAAGCATCTAGGCAGAATCGGTTATTCTACAGGTGTATAAAAGTTTCATGAAACTCCGTTCAAAGGTATTTGAGATATTTACTAGGACTGATACAGGGACGGACAGACAGATGGATGGACGGACATCGCTAAAACTATATCCCTACACCTACGGTGGGGGATAATAAAAAAGATAAAAAATAGAGTAAACAGAAATTATGGATACTGATCTATTCAGCCCAGTTTTATCACTAATTCATGTGTTCGAGATAAGCCCTAAATAATAATTGCAATGCAAAATAACAGCTAAATACATGTGCGCATTTTATCATTTTACTCTTTCCCACACAACAAACATGTAGACTTGCTTAACTCTTTACCAAACGACAAAATTTGGATTTGACAAATTTAAAAGCAATTGCAGATCACAAAATGAATGTGCTTCAAAACTTGAAATTGGATCCTGGCAGGGTAGAAAACATTGTGGCAAAAGGAGAAAATGCTGGTGACCAGCATTTTCTCCTTTTTCCCCAATGTTTTCAAAAGGCCTCTTTCTCACGGTCATCAAAAGTAGGGATTGTGTGGTACTAATGGGTTTAATTAAAAGCATTTGCAGATCTATATAATTCGAATATGACTCAAATGATGAAATTATTTTTGAAATGGTAGAAAAGAAATTTGGAAACAGGAGAAAAGGCTGGTACCCACATTTTCATCTTTTCCAATGATTCCTCTACCTCAGGGTAATTAAAACTTATTTTTGTGTGGTAAAGGTTATACTCTTTACCTGATAACAGAATTTAACCCTTTACACTACAGTCTTGTGATTTAATGTAAGACCTGTGTAATAGAAAACAGCTATTTCCACTAAAATATCATCCTGCAAAATTAGCTGTAATTAAAGATGAGTATTATTGAACTACTTTGACTGATTCATTTTTTCCTTCTTTGAATTATCATTTATAAATCTAAAACCACTATATCCTCAATTTAAAAAGAGATAACAATTACCTCCCTTTTCAGAAAACTAACAAAAGTATCAAAAAATAATTTCAAGATAGACATAAATGGAATTTCTGATCCATTAGAAATGTGCAAAAATATTATTTTTGCATAAATCCTTATTTATCCTTATTTATCAACCAATTAGAATGTTCACCGGAAGTGCATTACACAGGTCTTACCTCAATGAGAATTGGCTTTGAGAACATTGTAAGAATGAGAATATGCTGGTCAACAGCATTTTCTCCTTTTTGTTATAATGGTTTCTATCTTTCAAAAGACAAATTTCATTTAAACCTTAGGCTGCTAAGTGCGGCTCATTGGCCTTATGCAGACAGTGTTGATCAAGATCAGACTGCACAGAATGTGCAGTCTGATCTTGTATCTACACTGTCTGATATTTTTCCTCCAAAAAATACTTTTGAAATGGTAAATTTGAGTTATTTGCTTTCTGCATGAAAATTTCATGTGAGTTTTTTAGCTGGGGTTAAGCCATATCTTAACCCTTCGACTGCTGATCGCTACTCATTGACCTGTTGGGGACAGCATAGATCAAGATCAGACTGCACAGAACATGCAGTCTGATCTTAGATCTACACTCTCCGATAGGGACAAATTATTCCCAAAAGCATATCTTTGAAACAGCAATATTTGGGGTCTAACTATCAAAATGAAAATTCCATTTTAATTACTTAGCTGGATAAGGGTTAATTGTTGTCTACAAATGCTGTTACTTTGCAAATGTAAGTCTAATGCTTTGCTGCCTGATATGAAGATAAGGCTCTAGATTGAAAGCATTTGCAGGACTTCTTATCACATGATGTCACAAACTATTGGAATTATTTTGGAAAGGGTACAAAACATAGTGGAAAACAAGAGAAACTACTGGTTTTCACCAGTTTTTTTTCCCCCGCGATGTTTTAAATAGCACTCATCTCAGGGTGGTTAAAATTCAGGGTTGATTGTTAAAGGTTTGTCACATTCTGGCCTATGCTATAGTCGTTTACTGAATTTGGACATGAAAATATTAATGAAAAAAATGTTTTCTTTAAAAAATGTCCGGTAAATGCTCCATTGAAATTAGAAAAAATAACTGACCGAATAAATTCTCTTGGGCCAAGGGAGGTAACCAATGAAACCCTCCATTAAAGTCTCTTGGACCAGGGGAGGTAACCGAAGAAATTCGCATCACAGCCCTTTTATATTGGTTTGAACAGCTAACGCTAAAAATTCTGTGAAGTCTGAAAGATAATACCTCCACATCCTAAATAAAAACTCTCTCTCTCTCTCTGTCTCTCTCTCTGCAACATTCAACTTTGCACATTTATTACGAAGAAGGTGCGTCGCTAATTGAAGCGTTTAATTGGATTTTAAATTAAAACTTCTATCGACTGAAAATATGATACACAATGTAGATACGGCCTTTCAACCGTTACCTTTCACAAGTCTGATTATCGTCTATTTATTAGCTGATAAAAGATTTAAAAAAAAAATGTTTAAGGCACTTACTGGTTTGAGTTTCCGATCCTGCAGACGACAATTTTAATCTGCATCATCCACATGCATGACTTATCGGTTTTTGAATAATGACAATCATCTAGCTGACACAGATCATAAGGAAAGTACTGTAAGTATTGAACACAATAAGATTTGCTTTAAGTGTTCCTCTCTGATACGCAAAGTGTGGGAAAAATAGGCATTTTGCAAGCCTATCTTTGAACCTAGAGGTTCCAGATTTAAATACCGTCGTGGGCAATCTCTTGAATAATCTATAAGAATTGCTTTCTAAGGTCCCATTTCGTTTCAAGAAGCAATAGCGGAGAGGGGTCGCTCTTGAAAGATCACAGTGTTGAAGAAAGGTCGACGTTCTTCTATAGCTTCTTTGACACCTTGTGAAAGAAGAAAAAGAAAGAGCAGAAGAAGAAGAAGAACAACAACAACGACAATATGCATCAGAAAAAAAATAGACCGAATAAATTGCACTATTGTTTAATGACACAAAAAGGCGCAAACATTATGCTATGACAAAACCGGACAGAAATACATACTCACTCAGTTCATGATTACTCTCTTTTTTTTTCGTTATTAATTTGGAAAGTTACTAATCCATAGGCCTTAACCAAGCAATTCCGTGTTTTCAATAACCCCTAAGGAAGACACCTTTTGAAAACATTGTTGGAAAAGGAGAAAATGCTGGTAACCAGCATTTTCTCCTTTTCCATCAATGTTTCCTACCCTTTCAGAGACAAAATTCGTTGTTTAACCCTTTCCCAAACAATCCCTGGTTTTTACGGGTCTGGAATAGTAGCCTTTTGAAAACATTGTGGGAAAAGGAGAAAATGCTGGTAACCAGCATTTTCTTCTTTTCCCACAATGTTTTCTACCCTATCATAGATAGAAATCATCTTTTCAGCAAGAGTTGAATTGTCGTCTGCAAATGCTTTCAATTTGGACTGGTTCATAATTTTGTCGTTTGGTAAAAAGTTAAGGCACATCTATCACATGCAAGTACTTTTAACTTGGGCATGTCTAATAATTTGTCGTTTGGTTTACAAATGGTTGACGGACGTCTGTAGATACTTGTACCTTTACAGAACAGATAGATCCAAGATCTAGCAGGTTCCAGTTTTATATTGTGCTTTTATCTTGGGCATGTCTAATAATTTGTTGTTTGGTTTACAAAGGGTTGTACCTTTACAGAACAGATAGATCCAAAATCTAGCAGGTTCCGGTTTTATCTTGTACTTTTAACTTGGACATGTCTAAATATTTGTCGTCTGGTTTAAAAAGGGTTGACGGACGTCTGTAGATACTTGTGCCTTTACAGAACAGATAGATCCAAAATCTAGTAGGTTCCGGTTTTATCCTGTGCTTTTATCTTGGGTATGTCTAATAATTTGTCGTTTGGTTTACAAAGGGTTGTTGGACGTCTGTACCTTTACAGAACAGATAGATCCAAGATCTAGCAGGTTCCGGTTTTATCTTGCTTTTATCTTGGGTATGTCTAATAATTTGTCGTTTGGTTTACAAAGGGTTGACGGACGTCTGTAGATACTTGTGCCTTTACAGAACAAATAGTTCCAAAATCTAGCAGGTTTCGGTTTTAACTTGTGCTTTTAACTTGGGCATGTCTAATAATTTGTCGTCTGGTTTAAAAAGGGTTGACGGACGTCTGTAGATACTTGTCCCTTTACAGAACAGATAGATCCAAGATCTAGCAGGTTCCAGTTTTATCTTGCTTTTATCTTGCGTATGTCTAATAATTTGTCGATTGGTTGGTAAACGGTTAATGTACGTCTGTGAGTATTAGTGCTGTTACAGAGCAGATATATCCAAGATCAAAATCCGATGAAATTTCAGCCTGGTCTCCAATACACGAAGGCCTGTCTGTGTGAGATATTGTAGGTCTTTAAAATTGAACTTAGGATCTCTTCTAACGATGTATAAATTCGCCCATTTCAGCTACGTAAGGTGGGAGTTACAGGTAAGTTTTAAATGGCATGTTATACTCTGGTAACTCATCTTAATCGTTTTTTTTTTTTTTTTCAGACTTCCACTTTGACACCCTGATTCGATTTTGTTCTGTAAACGATTGATTTGTCTTTGAGTGTAGTAGTTCTAAAGAATATAGGTCTATTGGGAAAAGGAGAAAATGCGGGTTATCAGCATTTTCTCCTTTTCTCTAAACAAGAGGACCATGATGGTCCTATATCGCTCACCTGAGTACCAAGCAGTAAAGATTTACAATGAAGATAAATACCAAATATCGAAGTGCAAGGCCAAAGCTTTAGGTCTTCTTGGTTTAGATAAGAAGATAATCTTTCTTAACCAAACCCGGTTATATAAATATTTAAGAGAAGTTTGAAAGTGCTCAGGTGAGCTAACTAGAGCCTTAATTTGAAGTATTTTGGTAGAGGGCCACTAGATGATGCTACATGCCAAATATGAAAGCTCTAGCCCTTAAGGTTTGGGACAAGAAGATTTTTGAAGATTTCCTTCTTTATCTCTATGTGAAATCTGAGAACCCACAACATAGGGCCAATTTCCACACTAGGGCCATTATTTGAAGTATTTTGGTAGAGGGCCACTAAATGATACTACATGCCATAATGAGAGCTCTAGCCCTTATGGTTTGGGACAAGAAGATATTTAAAGATTTCCTTCTTTATCTCTATGTGAAATCCGAGAACCTACAACATAGGACCATTTTCCACACTAGGGCCATTATTTGAAGTATTTTGGTAGAGGGTCACTAGATGATGCTACATGCCAAATATGAAAGCTCTAGCCCTTAAGGTTTGGGACAAGAAGATTTTTACAGATTTCCTTCTTTATCATTATGTGAAATCTGAGGACCCACAACATAAGGCCATTTTCAACACTAGGGCCATAATTTGAAGTATTTTGGTAGAGGTTCACTAGATGATGCTACATGCCAAATATAAAAGCTCTAGCCCTTAAGGTTTGGGACAAGAAGTTTTTTACAGATTTCCTTCTTTATCTCTATGTGAAATCGGAGAACCCATAACATAGGGCCAATTTCCACACTAGGGCCATAATTTGAAGTATTTTGGTAGAGGGCCACTAGATGATACTACATGCCATATATGAGAGCTCTAGCCCTTATGGTTTGGGACAAGAAGATTTTTAAAGATTTTCTTCTTTATCTCTATGTGAAATCCGAGAACCCACAACATGGGGCCATTTTCAAACTAGGGCCATAATTTGAAGTATTTTGGTAGAGGGCCACTAGATTATGCTGCATGCCAAATATGAAAGCTCTAGCCTTTAAGGTTTGGGACATAAAGTTTTTTACAGATTTCCTTCTTTATCTCTATGTGGAATCGGAGAACCCACAACATAGGGCCAATTTCCACACTGGGGCCATTATTTGAAGTATTTTGGTAGAGGGCCACTAGATGATGCTACTTGCCAAATATGAAAGCTCTAGCCCTTAAGGTTTGGGACAAGAAGATTTTTGAAGATTTCCTTCTTTATCTCTATGTGAAATCCGAGAACCCACAACATAGGGCCAATTTCCATACTAGGGCCATTACTTGAAGTATTTTAATAGGGGGCCACTAGATGATACTACATGCCATATATGAGAGCTCTAGCCCTTATGGTTTGGGACAAGAAGATTTTTAAAGATTTCCTTCTTTATCTCTATGTGAAATCCAAGAACCCACAACATAGGGCCATTTTCAACACTAGGGCCATAATTTGAAGTATTTTGGTAGAGGGCCACTAGATGATGCTGCATGCCAAATATGAAAGCTCTAGCCTTTAAGGTTTGGGACATAAAGTTTTTTACAGATTTCCTTCTTTATCTCTATGTGGAATCGGAGAACCCACAACATAGGGCCAATTTCCACACTAGGGCCATTATTTGAAGTATTTTAATAGGGGGCCTTAAGATGATACTACATGCCATATATGAGAGCTCTAGCCCTTATGGTTTGGGACAAGAAGATTTTTAAAGATTTCCTTCTTTATCTCTATGTGAAATCCGAGAACCCACAACATAGGGCCATTTTCAAACTAGGGCCATAATTTGAAGTATTTTGGTAGAGGGTCACTAGACGATGCTACATGCCAAATATGAAAGCTCTAGCCCTTAAGGTTTGGGACAAGAAGATTTTTAAAGATTTCCTTCTTTATCTCTATGTGAAATCCGAGCACCCACAACATAGGGCCAATTTCTACACTAGGGCCATTATTTGAAGTATTTTAATAGAGGGCCACTAGATAATACTGCATGCCATATATGAGAGCTCTAGCCTTTATGGTTTGGGACAAGAAAATTTTTTAAAGATTTCCTTCTTTATCTCCATGTGAAATCCAAGAACCCACAACATAGGGCCATTTTCAACACTAGGGCCATAATTTGAAGTATTTTGGTAGAGGGTCACTGGATGATGCTACATGCAAAATATGAGAGCTCTAGCCCTTACGGTTTGGGACAAGAAGATTTTTAAAGTTTTTTCTCTCGGTTGCCATGGCAACCAGAGTTCTCCATGGAATTCAAATCTTTGAAGTATTTTGAAAGTGCATCACCTAAGGATTGTTCACGGACGGACGGACGGACGGACGGACGGACACACGGACGGACGCCGGACAACGATCGATCACAATAGCTCACCCTGAGCACTATGTGCTCAGGTGAGCTAATAATTCAAAAAGCTGTCTTTATCTGGGGAACGAAAGCACAGTATTTTTTTGGTTTGACCCTTTTCCAAACACAAACTTTTGGACTACACCAAATTGAAGGCATTTGCAGACGAAATTTCACCTCTTGTTGAAAAGATGATTTCTGTCTATGATAGGGTAGAAAACATTATGGGAAAAGGAGAAAATGCTGGTTACCAGCATTTTCTCCTTTTCCCACGATGTTTTCAAAAGGCTACCATTCCAGACCCGTAAAAACCAGGGATTGTTTGGGAAAGGATTAACCGAACTCTATCATTTGAAAAAAAAAGTATTGATGAAAAAGTTTGATTAAGTTCTGTATATCCTACAAGTCTACGTCTCGATCTGGGCAATAACCATAATGAGTAACTTCTGCCAGTCTGTTCGGGTCCACACAGGCCCTTTTGAGAGCGTTGTTGATCTCCGTACGTTTTGATTGTTTCAGGGGCTGCGGTTTTCTCTGTATAACACCAACATAAGCATTATCCGAAACGCAGGTACCATCCGAATTCTCTTTCCAACAGGAGTAAATAATGGCATAGCTGAAAGCAAAGGGAACATTTCTTTTCTTGTTATTTCTGAATGTTTACAAGACGATAAACGTTTCAAACTCTCACACATGAGCCATTATACGATATTAACCACTCAATCCCTACTTTTGACGACCCTGAGAAAGAAGCCTTTAAAAAAATGTGGGAAAAGGAGAAAATGCAGGTAACCAGCATTTTCTCCTTTTCCTACAGTGTTTTCTACCCTTCACCCAACAAATTTCAAACTTTCAGTCACTTTTATTTTGTCGTCTGCAAATGCTTTCGATTTGGACTGGCCAAAACTTTTGTCGTTTGGTAATGAGTTTATGCCTCTCTTTAATTCGCTATACCAAGCCAGCCATCCCATATTTATGGATCCAAATTTTATGTAGGCCCTAGGCCTATCATCTGGTCGAATCCTGAGATAGACTGGACATTGGACATGCCTGCAGAAACTTTTCACCGAAAAGCCTTGACTCGGGTCGGACTGCGCAAGCTGACTTTAGACTATACTTTCTGCAAATGCATTTGTAACCTGTCACACAAAAATGGACCTCCTGGGAACTGCGAAAAGTGTCGAGCTTGGTCAGACTGCGCAGAATGCGCAGGCTGACCAGGGTCGACACTTTTCGATGTTACAATATTTTTTGTATGAAAAGTGGTCATTCTTCCTTGTTATACAATCATTTTTGATCTATCAACTTAAATTGACCTATATTTGCGTACATGTTTGTAAGTGGAAGGACAGATCTCGACATACAGGCCGATTCAAAAACTTTATTTTCGTCTAGGGGGAGTAGTAAGACACAAACGTATACACAGATAAGGTAATTGCAGGTGAGACGATTCTGAGACGAAGAAAAAAAGTTTAACCTTATATAATCAGTTTTCAGAATCCAGCCTGGCTTCATACCAATCTGACGTCCAATTCTGGTGTCAAAGTACATCGTCATCTTTTCCGGTTCCCCTGGTGACGGCATTTTGGCGTGACCTTTGCCCTTTGGGCACCAGCCTCCGTAGAACTTCGAACCATCTGTTAGGGGGGAAAAACAACAATATTTTGAAGAAAACTTAGCGAGGGAAAAACCTCCACGGGTGAATGGTATCTTTGAGATATATCAAGAAACTATTTAAAAGTTGCAGCTGAGGGTATACATACATGTCGTAGGTTTACTTCAAAAACCTCGTAACTACAGCTTGAAACAAAATAATCCCTGGTTTTTACGACCCTGAGATAGAAGCCCTTTAAAAACATTGTGGGAAAAGGAGAGAATACTGGTTACCAGCATTTTCTCCTGTTCCCAGTTTTCTACCCTGCTGGAAACAAATTTCAATTTTTGGCTTACTTGATTAAATTTTGTCGTCTGCGAGTGCTCTCAATTTGGACAAGTCTAAAATTTTGTCGTCTGGTCAAGAGTTAAAATACTCACAAGCTCTAAGGTCAAACGACCCGTCCGTGTTGAGTTTAAAAATGATTCTAGGATCGTAGATCTCTGTAAAATAGGACAGCAAAGAGTCCCCCATGCTTGTCTTGAACGTACCATACCATTTGCCTGCAAAAATAATGGGTAAAAACTGAAATTAACCCTTAGGTAGCTAAACGCGACTCACTGACCTTTAGCGGACAGCGTAGATTAAGATCAGACTGCACATAACGTGCAGTCTGATCTTAGATCTACACTGTCCGATGAGGAGATATTATTTCATGCTCTCCGGTAGGATATCGAGAAATAGCAGTGAACTTTTTTTTTTTTCGATCTTACACTGGTGCGACCAGTGAAAATACCGATTTTCGTGATCTCCTTGCCTGGGTAAATGTCGCGTGCCTCACAACCAGATGGAAATATGACGTCATTTACCTTAGATTTCTTGCGTTTGACGTAATATTGGAATGCGTTGCTATGCGGGAGTGGTGCGCCACGGGGAACAACGAAAAAGAACTGTGCTGGATTTTTTGATAAAGCTCCTCCATGAAAAGGTTAAAAGCACGAAATAAATAGAATTTTTTTTTCAGTGAAAGATCGTTCATCTCGTGAACACCATCGGTAATATTTTCACGAGTGGCTTCGCCACTCGTGAAAATATTACCGATGGTATTCACTCGATGAAATAAATTTTGATCTTCCACCGAAAAAAAAAAACAATATCCTCTATTTATTCCCCTAAACATAACTTTAAAATAGCAGTATTTTTTTATGTTTATTATCGAATTGAAAATTTCAGTTTAGATATTTAGAAGGATTAAGGTTAACCTCTTAGGCCTTCAAACAGGAACATGCTTTCAATTTGGACGGGTCGAAAACCTGTTGTCTGGTATAGAAATAAGGGAAGATGCTTCTATTTGCACTTTTGGTGTGTCATCAAATCAGGGACGTTTTCTATAAATTGTTGTGAGTGTGAAGAGCGGGGGGGGGGGGGGGAGGGGGGGGAGAGAGAGAGAGGAAGAGAGAGACAAAGAGAGAGAGAGAGAGACTGGCTAGTTGGCATAGAAAGAAACTGTGAGTTGAACAAAGACAAAAAAAAAATGAAAACTCTGTAAGTGAAATATGGGGAATTACACGAATGTATACCTTAACATTAACATTATTTGAGGAGAGAAAGAGAGAGAGAGAGATGCACAGAGAGAGGGGGAGAGTGACACACACACAGGCAGAGAGAGAGGGAGAGAGAGACACACACAGAGAGAAAGGGATAGAGAGAAAGAGAGAGTAGATAGAGAGAAAGAAAGAGAGAGGGGGAACGCTGAGAAATACAGAAACGCTGAACAAAAACTCTGGAGTGCAATAAGATGGATTAGCCAGGACGACTGCCTGAAAGATAACAACGTTATACAAACGGACAGACGAACAATAGTAAAAGCAACAAATATACACACCTTGAAATCTTTTCAGATCAAAGTTTTTCTGTAGCTGCAGGTCGGCCAATCTACATGATCGATCAGACGATGGTTTATGCATACTCTTAACATTTCTAGAGTACGTAAATACAAAACACGTTCCAAGTATTAAAACACAGAAAAACTTGTTCAATTCCGTCATTTTGCTATATTGACAGCAACTCGCACTGACTTTACCCAGTGACTCTGTACCAGACGACAATTGTTTTGGACTCATCCATATTCAAAGCACTGCAGACGAATAAGTAAGTAATGCTCAAGTGTTGTAGTTTGTCTCTGAAACGGAAGAAAAGACTGTGGGAAAAGGAGTAAATGCTGGTGACCAGTATTTACTCCTTTTTCCACAATATTTTCAAATGCCACAGTTTCCCGGATTGTAAATACCCGGGGATGTTAGCAAAGGGTTTGGGTGTCTAGTTTCTAATCTTATCGGTATCGTCCGATATTAGTTGTCCGCTCTCGGCAAATTCCGCGCATCGTCGCCTTCCTTCGGTATTTTCCGTTTGAAATAGTCAGAATTGACATCACATAATCATGATCTATAATTCCCGCAATCCGACTTTTTATAAAGTCAACAGGCGGGAACAATACCTACTTTATTTTCAGCGTCTTCCTTCTAGTCAAAACAAACCGTTTATCTAGTTTTCTGATAAAATTTTGACTTAAAACCCATAGATCACTGTGAAAATAAATGGACTTATATACCATAATTCACCAAAAACCTTTGCCACACAATCCCGAGTTTTAACGACCCTGAACAAGAAGGCTTTTGAAAACATTGTGGGAAAAGGAGAAAATGCTGGTAACCAGCATTTTCTCCTTTTCCCACAATGTTTTCAAAAGGCTTCTATCTCAGGGTCGTCAAAAACCAGGAACTGTTTGATAAAGGGTTAAGTACACCGTCTGATAAGAGGCTGAGCAAAGTCCATTGTACGACAACTGAGGTTTTTGTACCTAATTAACTCATTACCAAACGACAACATTTTGGACTAGTCCAAACTGAAAGCATTTGCAGACAATAAAATAAACGTGAATCAAAACTTGAAATTTCATTTGGAAAAGGTAGAAAACCGTGTGGGAAAAGGATAAAAAGCTGGTTGCCACAATGTTTTCATAGGCTTTCTTTTTCAGAGTCGTTAAAAGTCTGGATTGTGTGGTAAAGAGTTAACTCATTACCAAACAACAAAATTTTTTGGTTGTTTAAATCGAAAGCATTTACAGATGACAAGATAAAAGTGACTGAAAATTTGAAATTTGTTTTGTGAAAGGTAGGAAACATTGTTGGTAAAGGGGAAAATGCTGGTTACCAGCATTTTCCCCTTTTCCCACAATGTTTTCTAGAGGCTTCTTTCTCGGGTCGTCAAAAGTAGGGATAGAGTGGTAATGGGTTAATCCTTACCCTCGTAAATAACTAAAATGAAATTTTTAATTTGAATGTAAAAACCTAAATATTTTTAATTTCAAAGTTTTATTTTCCTCATCAGACAGTGGAGATCCAAGATCAGACTGCATGTTCTGTGCAGTCTGATCTTGATCTACACTGTCTGCAAAATGGTCTGCAAGTTGCACTTACCAGTCAAAGGCTCAACCCTATAGGGCGCTGAATAAACCTTTCAGACATTTTTCATCATACACATACAACCCAGATAAATTTAAGGTCGAGGTTCCATATTCACCAAACCACTCTTAATAACCTTCTCAGTCTTATTCTTCACGATTTTCTGACTGAGAAAGTAACAGAACCTCTGATTGGCTAGACCAAACGGTTTAGCCAATCAGAAGTTCTGTTACTTTCACGTTGATGAAATTCTGAAGAATAAGACTAAGAATGTCCTTAACCCTTTACCAAACAATTCCGACTTTTAACAACCTTCAGAAAGAAGCCTTTTGAAAACATTGTAGGAAAACGAGAAAATGCTGCTAACCAGCATTTTCTCGTTTTCCTACAATGTTTTCTACCCTTCCCAAGACAAAGTTCAATTTTTGAGCCATACTTAGGTTGTCGTCTGCAAATGCTTTCAATTTGGACTGGTCTACAATTTTGTTGTTTGGTAAAGGGTTAACCCTTTCCCAAACGACAAACTTTTCGACCAGACCAAATTGAAAGCATTTGCAGATGACAATTCAACTCTTGCTGAAAAGATGATTTCTGTCTATGATTGGGTAGAACACATTGTGGGAAAAGGAGAAAATGCTGGTTACCAGCATTTTCTCCTTTTCCCACAATGTTTTCAAAAGGCTACTGTTACAGACCCATAAAAACCAGGGATTGTTTGGGAAAGGGTTAAGAATGGTTGGTGAATACAGAGCCTGGTTGCTTTTGTCCACAGTGTTACAGCAATGACAGTGTAGATCAAACATCAGGCTATATATTTTCACTCTCCGATCATGTAGGATTTTCTGTTTCACGCAAGTCTACTGTAGGAAAAAAATCTAATATTGACGTAAAGTGCCGTCTAGGATAAGCCTGCGTGGACTGTGCAGGTTGATCCGAGACGACACTTTATGCAAATGTCGGAATGCCTCTTTTCGAGTGTTGCTAGCCATATTTTGACAGTTTAAAGTTTAGATTTGTCCAAACTGAAAGCAATTAGTTGACACATTTAATGCGACTCTTATCATTAAATAAATCTTGAAAAGGGTAAAAAACATTTCTGGAAAAGAAGAAAATGCTGGTTTCCATTGTTTTCTCCTTAATGTCAACCCTCAGGTTGTGAAGAGCGACTCACCGACCTTTTGTGGACAGTGTACATCAAGATCAGACTTCACATAACATGAAGTCTGATCTTGGATCTACGCTATACAGTAAGGAGGTATTTTCCTCAAATAAACTAGGTTTACATAGCATCACTCATGTGTGTTTTTACTATCAGGTTGAAAGTTTCAATTTTTGAGTAGGTTAAGGGTTAAGCGAAAAAAGTAGGGGAAATAGTGTAAAATTATAGAAATATATTTATACCATAGATCTATAGAAACATATTTATACTATAGATCTATAAACTATCTATATAATAAATAAATGCTCAACAAATACAAATGAACAATACTTTGTTAAAAGTGTGTTTAGCACAGCTGAAAAAAGTCATCTTTTCTGCAAGATAAAAGCCCAGTCTACCTTATGATTCAATCGTTTTTTTTTGTGACCTTGAGTGTGAAAGATTTGGAAAACATTGCGAGACAAAGTGAAGATGTTGGTCACAAGCTTTTCCTCCTTTTCCTTTGAAGTTTTAGAAAGCTTTTTACCTCAGGGTCTTTACACAGACCTCCAGATAAGACGGAGTAATGGTATTCTAAAGTCATTATTTCTCTTTGAAACCCTATGTTGTGGGTACTCATTAGAATCATCTCAATGCCACGATTCTAATAAATACCCTATTGGATGATTCTAATGAGTATTCCTAACATTAGTGGAGAATAATTAGTATTTTGTATTTTCAATTCTGAAATCAAAATTACTCCCCCGATCTGCAGCTGTGTTTACAACTTCGGATTGTTCAGAAAAGGGTTAACCCATTACCACACAATCCCTACTTTTGTCGTCCCTGAGAAAGAAGCCTTTTGAAAACACTGTAGGAAAAGGAGAAAATGCTGGTAACCAGCATTTTCTCCTTTTCCCACAGTGTTTTCTACCCTTCCCAGAACAAATTCATTTTTTCAGTAACCTTTAATTTGTCGTCTGCAAATGCTTTCAATTTGAACCAGTCTAAAATTTTGTCGTGTGGTAAAGAGTTAACTCTTTATCACACATGAAATTTCAGACTTTTCCAAACCTACAGTGTATGCAAGCAACAATAAAACGTGGGTCAAACTGTGAAAGTCGTCCAATCGACAAAATTTTAGACTGGTCCAAATTGAAAGCATAAATGTGATTCAAACACTGAAACTTGTTTTGGAAAGGGTAGAAACCTTATGGGAAAAGTAGAAAATGCTGGTTTCCAGCAATTTCTCCTTTACCCACACTGTTTTCGTAAGCTTTCTTTCTAAGGGTCGTTAGAAGTCAGGATTGTGTGGTAAAGGGTTTCCCTGTTCTTATGTCAGCATTGACTTGGTTTTCTGCAGAGCCATTTGAAGTTTGGCTATGTTAGCATCTAATGTTGCAATTCCATTCCTGAAACGTTTGTCATCTACTGTATTTGCTGTGGTCACAGAAGACATTGACACCGATGACATCTGATCGTCGTCAGGAATTGCGCTGATGGTAACGTCATAATTCATTCCTTTGAAAAGAGTTCGTTGTTTAACATTAAAGATTCCAGGCATATCTACTGCTTTCCCTGTAAGATCCTCTATTTCACTTGAAGTTTGAAACTGAGACTGGGGCCTAGGAGGTTTTGCCCTTGATATATTTCTCCCAGGTTGAAGTCTATCTGGATATGGCCTCTGACCTTGAGGCACAAATGACCTTGGATCATCTAGAGATGAACTTTGACCTTCTAAAGATGACTTTGGATATTTCCTGAAATATTCTGTCACACTATATCTGGACTGTTCATCACTAATTTCAGTCCTGTTACTTGAAACCTTGTGATCTTCATTTGGCCTTGAGATTCTTTTGAAGGTCGGTGAGATGTCACTGTATCTTGGCCTAGTTTTACTAGCAGGCGAATTCTCACAGCTTTTACTTAATCCTTGCCTTATTCTAGCTGATGATCTGTCAATTGGAATCTGTTTCTCACCATGCTTTTCATATAGCTCAAAACCTGAAGTGTCCCTTAAGTTACCAACCTTATCCTTTAGATGAGAATAAAAAACCTCATCCTTTTGGACACGGGCACCATCTTGGGGAGACTTTCTTAACCTCACTGGTGAAGAGCTTGAAGTCCGTCGACGAACTGGTTGTGTAAACATGCTATTATCAGTTTGTTTTGAGGTTACCTCCCTTCCTCTCCTATGCAACTCTACTAAAGTATCTAATTCTGATTCAGAAGCAGGTCCCTGTCTCCCACTGGCCCCTATTCTGGCCCCATCAGGAGTGTGTCTTCTGTCATGCTTGGCAAGGGCTTCGCGTGTAAGTTTGCCTGTTGATGTGGACGAATCTGTGGTCGAGTTGAAGTCAAACTGACATCGCTCTGGAGTTCTTTTCCGAGCTCCCTGAATTCTATCATGAATAGGCTGCTTGCGTGAATATCTGAAGAAAAGAAGTAATTGACAGAAGATTAATTGAAGGTCTTCATCAAAGCAGCTGTTTGTCCAGAGGAAAAAAAATCATTTCATTTTACGAACCTTTTACCAAACAATCCCTAGTTTTTACGACCCTGAGATAGAAGCCTTTTGAAAACACTCTGGGAAAAGGAGAAAATGCTGGTAACCAGCATTTTCTCCTTTTCCCACTATGTTTTCTACCCTGATGGAAACAAATTTCAACTTTTTAGTTATGTTCATTTTTGTCCTCTGCCATTGCTTTGAATTTGGAACAGTCTAAACTTTTATGGTTTAATAAAGCGTTAACAGCCTTTCTATCTCAGGATCTTTAAAGCCAAGGATTATATGTAAAAAATTCAACCTATTCCTTTCAGAATGATTATGAAACAAATTATCGAGACTTTTATTCCTCACTCTCCATACTTACTTCTTAGACACCATGATCAATATGCTCTCGCTGTTATGATGTTGTTCGCTGAAAAGTTTGACCCCCCCCCCCCCACCCCCCTGCATCAAAGTATACAAACCCAGAACTTTTGAAAGAGAGGGGGAGAGACAGAGAGAGATATAGACATACAGAGAGAGAGAGAGAGAGAGAGAGAGAGAGAGAGAGAGAGAGATAGAGACTGAGAGAGAGAATGAGAGAGAAAGGGAGAAGGAGAGAGGGAGAGAAAGGGAGGAGGGATGCAGGGAGAAAGAGAGGGCAATACTACAAGAAAGAACGCTATCACTTCAAAAGCTCACCCCATTTCCTCTTCCTCCATTATCCTCATGAGTTTACTTAGCCCATAACTCTGATTCTGATCCCAGCCTTGTGCATCAGAACGACTTTGCTCAAGTTCTTGCAGTAAGTCTGTTATGCTTTCTTTCATGGTTCTAGGTAAAGTAGATGAAAAAATTGCTATTTACTCTTTTTGTGTTATGATGATCCTGGGGAAGAGGCTCTCTAAAACATTGTGGGTGAAGGATAAAATGTTGCCTTTACCTTTTACCAAACAATCCTAAGTGTTAACCCTTAACCCATTACCGCACAATCCCTACTTTTGACGCCCCGGAGAAAGACGCCTTTTGAAAACACTGTACAAAAAGGAGAAAATGCTGGTAACCAGCATTTTCTCCTTTTCCCACAGTGTTTTCTACCCTTCACAGAACAAATTTCAATTTTTCAGTCACCTTTATTTTGTCGTCTGCAAATGCTTTCAATTTGAACCAGTCTAAAATTTTGTCGTTTGCAGATGACAAACTAAACATGCCTAAACTCTTTGCCAAACAACAAAATTTTGGACAGGTCCAAATTGAAAGCATTTGCAGATGACAAAATAAATTTGAATCAAAAATTGAAATCTGACATGGAAATGGTAGAAAACATTGTGGGAAAAGGAGAAAATGCTGGTCACCAGCATTTTCTCCTTTTACCAGTGTTTTCAAAGGCTTTCTTTCTCAGGGTCGTTAAAAGTAAAGATTGTGTGGTAAGGAGTTAAATAAGGGGACTTTTCTCTAAAAGATAAAAACCAATGTAGAAAAGGAGAAAATACTAGCTACCAGCATTTACACCTTTTCCCACAATCTTTATGATTTCTTTCTTTATCAGGGTTGTTAAAACTCAGGATTATGAGGTAAGGGTTACTGAACAAAAACAACCACTCCAGTAAAGCTACAGTATATACATTTGTCAGCTTGTAAAATTGATGATCAAAGGAAAATAACTCAAAGAAAAGATAGAGTTACAATTCTTGTGCACTGCAACTCCAAACATGGCAACAAATAAGCATACCATATTTCATGTCATTCCTAATTAAGATGACAAAGTTTTGCTCCAGAGAAGCAAAAAATGCTATAAAAATGAAGATAAAGGGGGAGTAACTCAAAATTCGTGCTAGGAAGTAATTTTTCAACAATCATGCATACCCAATTTGAAGATGTTCTGGCTAGCTATGACAAAGTTATATTCCGGACAAGCAGAAAATGCTGTAAAAATGATTATCGATAGTAAATAACTCAGGGGCAGCACAAGGTAAAAATTATGGTTCTCTCACGATTAACTTCACATTAATGCAACAAACATAAATGTCAAGTTTTAATTCAATACAACTGAAGATGACATAGTTATGCTTCAGACGAAGAATTGAATGCTGACTGCCCTCTCCCGCTCAGACACCCATATGCCATGAGTGATCCGGTAATACATCCTGTCTTTGAAGGACATAAAATAATGCAGCACAACCATGGGACTCGATCAATAGATTATCAAATGGTTGTGCTGAGCCCTGATAGCTCAGTCAGTAGTGTGCAGGACTTGAGAATAGGGGCTTGTGGGTTCAATCCCTAGCTTGGCCAATTTCTTTCCAAGGATTGATGATTGTCAATGCGACAAGATTTATTTGTCTCCCACTGCTGACCATTGTCTCAATGATGGATATGTGGGAAAGCAGCCAGTGGCTTGGAAAGCAAATCTGCGAAAAATTAGTAAAAAGATACTCAAGGAAAGCATGGATATGTGAACCAGCCGCCACGATATAACTGAAATAATGCTGAAAATGGCTTTAACCCTTTCCCAAATAACAAACTTTTAGACTAGACTTAATTGAAAGCATTTGCAGACGACAATTCAACTCTTGCTGAAAAGAGGATTTCTGTCTATGATAGGGTAGAAAACACTGTGGGAAAAGGAGAAAATGCTGGCTACCAGCATTTTCTCCTTTTCCCACAATGTTTTCAAAAGGCTACTATTCCAGACCCGTAGGCTTAAAGGCTTAAACACCATGCAATCAATTAACCTGTTACCACACAGTAAAATTTTAGACCTATCCGAATTGAAAGCATTTGCAGATGACAATTTTAAAGTCACTCAAATAATGCAATTTTGCTTAGATAAGGTAGAAAATTTTGAGAGAAAATGCTGGTTACCAGCATTTTCTCCTTTTCCCACAATGTTTTCAAAAGGCTTCTTCCTCATGGGCGTTAAAAGTCGTCATTGTGTGGTAAAGGTTTAATCAATCTAATGACTGCCCTATGACCCAACACTTACCCCACCACCTCATGCTGTCTCTCTATTTCAGCGTCTCGCTGTTGAAGGGTAATCTGTAGAATGTGGTTCTCTTTCTCCAGAGCATCTAACTTATTTGCCGAGGCTTCTTGTTCCTTTTTCATCATCTGTACCTCATGTCCAAGTTTCTGGGTTTCCATCAAGGTTTCTTGTCGGAATTTAAGATTTAATGTTTCCTGGAAAAGACACAGAATTTGTTCGTTTATTTGTTTGTTTGTTTATTTGTTTGCTTGTTTTGTGTAAACCCTAACCAAATAGTTCAACCACAGAAAACCCTGTTACAATGCATTTTGTAATAAACCTGCAAAGTTTAATAAGTATTACAAAATGCACTGTGATTACATGAAATGTAATAAAAAGTTATGCAATGCATTTTGTAATAAACTTGCAAAATGTAAAAATCTTTGATCCCTGTGCCCCAGTTCTAAGATGTTGAATAGGAAGACAGACTTCTTTTAACTTTAATAGATTAAGGTTTTATTTTGCAAGTTTATTACAAAACGTGTTGCATAATTTTTTATTACATTTCATGTAATCAAAAGACATTTTGCAATACTTATTACATTTTGCAGGTTTATTACAAAATGTGTTGTAACAAAGCCCACCAACCCCGATGGTACAGGCTTTTGAAATCCCTTGCACCCACGGCTTTCTGAGACTATTTAATAACCTCATGCAGTTTCAAGTTTTGGGTTGCATTTTAGAATTCATTGGCTGGTTACCAGCATTTTCTCCTTTTCCCACAATGTTTTCACAAGGTTTTTTCCTCAGGGGTTGTGTGGTAAAGGGTTAATTCCATATTGAAAATGTCTGATAGGTTTATCTGGCATTCTACCATTTACTAAAGACTAACAATTCAAATTTCTAGACGCAAAGATAAAAAGCTTAACTACCTTTTCACTGACTTCCGCTATCATTTTGGATCGTTCCACTCGCATTTTATGAAGTTCAGCATGCACATGTTGTACCTCAGCAGCCAGCCTCGTCTTGATCTCCTTCTCCTCTTTCAACACTCTCTGTAGAGTTTCATTGCTGGTTTGCAGGTGCAGTTCTGTTAGGGAATGTATTGGAGTTATCATAATGTTAACCATGCTCTTTGAAAAGGGGGTTTAATGCATTTGTAAAAAAGTATCAGCCCAGGTCAGCCTACACAGTTTGCACAGGCTGACCTGGGTCTGAACTTTTTACTATTGGTCAGTTTTCTGCCTGTCCAGGGACCATTCTATCCTCGGATGTTAGACAAAACTTGTTTGGCTCTTTACCAAATGACAAATTTATAGACTGGTCTATATTTTGAAAACATTTAAAGACGAAGAATCGAAATTTGATCTGGGAAGGGTAGAAAAAATTGTGGGAAAAGGAGAAAATGCTGGTTGCCAGCATTTTCTCCTTTTCCCACAATGTTTTCAAAAGTCTATTCTGTCAGAGTATGTTAATTGTGAGGCACAGGATAAATAAAAAATTTAAATAGGTCATTTATTTGAAGTCAATTTGTACATTTGTTTTATAGCTTTTATGTAATAAGTTATATTTGAGATAGACAATTACTATAGATGTAGTGGCAACAAATTACAAATACTTGTACTCCTTACTTTCAAAGTTTATATCCTTGTTGCTCTCTTCTTCCTTATCTTTTAGCTGTTGGTTAATTAAGCGGAGTTTCCTGATGATGAAAAGAAGGAAAAGTTTAATCAATACTAAATGAGTCGAGAAAAATTCAACAAGAGGGCCATTGGCCCTGGAACGCTCACCTTAGACTATAGCTTATGAGTAAAATTCAATTCTTTGAACAACTTTGGTAAAGCTTCACCCAAGGAACATCCCTGCCAAGTTTCATCAAGATTGGCCCATTGGGTTAGGAAAAGAAGATGTTTAAAGAAATTGTTGTCGGAAGACGGACATAAGGCAATCACAATAGCTCACCTTTAACACTTCGTGCTAAGGTGAGCTAATAAAAAAGGTACAACTGTATGATAGTAATGATAATGATAACAATAATAATGATGATAATGACGATGTTGATGATGATGATGGTGATAAAAACTAGCACTGTCATTGAATGTGACTTACAATCCCCGCCAGCTCTTTTGACAGAATAGGCAATTACTATTATTTTGTACACAGACAGTCATGCGGACACACAGACAGACAGGCTGATTCCAGTATACCCCTAAAAACATTTGCTTTGCAGGGCTATAGTAATACAAATAATGATAACATTAGTGACAATTAAGTTTGTATTGGTGTTTAACCCATTACCACACAATTCCCTATTTTGGATGCCCCTGAGAAAGAAGCCTTTTGAAAACACTGTGGGAAAAGGAGAAAATGCTGGTAACCAGCATTTTCTCCTTTTCCCACAGTGTTTTCTACCCTTCACAGAACAATTTTCAATTTTTCAGTCACCTTTATTTTGTCGTCTGCAAATGCTTTCAATTTGGACCAGTCTAAAATTTTTCTCGTGTGGTAAAGATTTAAAGCTGTTTGTTACAGCTTAGTTCATATCATTGGGATCAGTGCCCATGTGTTTCCTCACTTTCTCACACCTGTACTGACATAACTTTCTTTCCATACCAACATAACTTTCTTTCTGTACCAACATAACTTTCTTTCCAGACCGACATAACTTTCTTTCTGTTCAACATAACTTTCTGTACCAATATAACTTTCTTTTCATACTGACATAACTTTCATTGCCATACCGACATCACTTTCTATCCGTATCAACATAACTTTCTTTCCAAGCCATTGGCTACTTTTCTCACATGCATCAGGGGTAAAAGGCAAAAAAATTTACAAAACACAAAGCTTTTTGCCATGTGGTGACAAATGATATACGAACAAACACCAAATAACGTATATGGCTTAACCCATTACCACACAATCCCTCCTTTTGACGCCCCTCAGAATGAAGCCTTTAGAAAACATTGTGGGAAAAGGAGAAAATGCTGGTAACCAGCATTTTCTCTTTTTTCCACAATGTTTTCTTCCCTTCACACAAAAATTTCAAATTTTCAGTCACTTTTATTATGTCATCTGCAAATGCTTCCAATTTGGACCCGTCTAAAATTTTTTCCTTTGGTAATGGGTTAAGCCTTCGCTGCATCACAAAATTTTGGTGTCCGTGGCTGAGAGGTGGAGCCTCGTAACCATAAAGTCCTGAGAGTTCGATACCCAGTAGCGGGTGTCAACTTCGGGATTTTATTGGTCCACACATTCGGTGCGAGTGCTGGTGTAGTTCCCAGGAAATAGAATTGAAAGAGATTAGCTAAAGTTGTAAGAACTTGTTTCTAAATCGATGTAAAATGATTATGTTTAAGCTAAACAAAATTTTGGACTCATCCATATTGAAAGCATTTGTGTAGAACAAACTAAACATGCCTCTGAGCAAAAAACGTTGTGGGAAAAGGAAAGTTCCCAGCATTTTCTCCTTTACCCACAATGTTTTCAAAGGCCACTTTCTTCAGGGTCATTAAAACTCGAGATTGTGTGATAAAGGATTAAAGGCCTTCAATTTGGATGATTCTAAAACTGAGTTGCCTGGTAAAGAGTTCAATTATAATTACCCTAACCCCCACCACCACCAACTCCCGCCAACAGCATGATAATCAACTATGCATACCTTCTAAGCTGACTATTTTCACTTCTCAGCGGCTGCATAGCAAGTTCAATTTCAGTGTGTATGTTGAAGGTCAGGGAGAGTTGTGGAATAGAGTTTACTGTGGAATCTATCTCTGTGACAAGTCTGTTGATCTCTACATCCTCTGCAATAAATAATTTAATTCACCCTTTAACTCTTTACCAAATGACAAAAATTTTGGGCTTGTCCAAATTGAAAGCATTTGCAGACGACAAAATAAATGTGAATCAAAAATTGAAAATTGGTTTGGAAAGGGTAGAAAACATTGTGGGAAAAGGAGAAAATGCTGGTTACCAGCATTTTCTCCTTTTCCCACAATTTTTCAACTTTAGGCTTTCTTTCTCAGGGTCTTCAAAAGTCGGATATTGTGTGGTAAAGAGTTTATACATAACAGAGCTCCAGAGAGAGGGAGTGACTGATTTCAAAATTGAAAATATCAATTATCCTCCACTTAACTCTATGTTATAGGTGCTGATTAGAATCGTCTCATTGAGACGATTCTAATGAGTACCCACAACATAGAGTTTGGAAGAAAAAATAATGGATTTAGGACACTGTAACTCCCTTTCATCTGGTACTCTGTACATAATCTCAAGTTTTAATGACCCTGAGAAAAAAAAATTTTTAAAACACTGTTGAAAGAGGAGAAAATGCTTGCAATTGGAATTTTTTCCTTTTTCCAACAATTTTTATAATCTATCTGAGACAAATTTTATCAGCTGCAAATGCTTCAAATAAAGTTAAACATATTTATTTTAAATTGATTGAGGAAAACATTTTTTACAAGTTCTACCAATCTCTCTTGATTCTGCATCCTGGGAACTACACCAGTACTTGTGCTGAATGTGTGGGCCACTGAAAAATTTCAAAGCTAGCACCCACTCCCAGGAATCAAACTTGGGACCTTATGGTTATGAGGTTGTCCCTCTTCCTCACGGCCACAGACACCACTATGCTTCCAATTTGAGCATGATGCCACTGGCGTAAGTGCCAACAGCCATTGAAGTTATTTTGCAAACACTTCCTCAACTGTGTTATTCCTTCTTCTGTTGCACTGTTATAACATAATTATTTTCATGTAGAATCCCTTTTTTCTACACGATCCCGACTTTAACAACCCTGAGAGAGAAAACTTTTGAAATCATTTTGGGAAAAGAAGAAAATGCTGGTAACCAGCATCTTTTTCCTTTTTCCATAATGTTTTCTACCCTTCCCCCAAAAAATTTAATTTTTGATTCACATTTGATTTGTTGTCTGCAAATGCTTTCAAATTGTAAAAGTCTAAAATTCTGTTGTTTGGTAAAGAGTCAATCATGTAAATAATCAATATTTCAGAAGAGTGCTTTCAAAGCTGTCTGCAGCGTTTGTTCAACTCTCTACTACTAACTCACAAGTTTTAATTCTTTACCAAGAGACAAATCTAAAGACTGATCCAAATTGAAAGCATTTGCAGACGACAAAATAAATGTGACTGAAAAAATCGAAATTTGATTTGGGCAGGGTAGAAAACATTGTGACAAAAGGAGAAAATACTGGTTACCAGCATTTTCTCTGTTTCCGACTATTTTTTTAAAAGGTGTCTACTTCAGAGTTGTCAAAAGTTGTAAATGTATGTTAAAGGGTAAACCACCCTGAGAATGAAAGCTTCTGAAACCATCGAGAGAAAGGGAGAAAATTCTGGTACCCATTTTCTCATTTTCCCACAATATATTTTACAAAAAGAAAGACAAAAGTCACAATTTAAGCTACATTAAACTTGTCCTCTGCAATTGCTTTCATTTTGGTCTAGACAAAATTTTGTGGTTCAGAAAAGACTTAACCATTTCTGAAATTGAAAGTATCAGAGGACAAATTTTAAAATTTGTACAAAGGAGCTGGTATTCTAACAGGGTAGATAACATTGTGGAAAAGCAAAAACTTTTAGTACACACACTTCCTAGTTTTCCCACAATTTTTCTGACCACTTCTCCGTAAGGGTTGCTAAAACAGGACTGTATAGTAAATGTTTTATAAATCTTAATAATCTTACTTGTAACCTTGTTGCATTCCTTAAGCTCTTTCAAAAGGTATCTCAACTTTCTCACACCAATATCTCCAGCTGCAATGGTGTTTGCTTGACTGCTGCTATGGTAACCAGATCCTGAAATGTTCTGAGATGTGACTTGTGATGTTGTCTGCATAGTTGCTTGTCCCTGATTGGCTCCTGTTACTGATGACAAAACACTTCCATCAGGTGCCAATTCATGTGTAACAGGCCAGTTGATTGGCTGATTTAGGCCTGTTGCTAAAGGAATTCCTGGAATGTACCCAATCACATTTTGAGATCCTGAATTGTCATTTGGAATGAAAACAACCCTTCCAGACTGACTTACTCCACTACTGGCTCCTGAATTGTTTTGATTTCTTGGTGTAGAAACATCGGACACATTCTGAGATCCATCTTTTTGAGAACCTGCAGTTTCTTTTCCCTCAGGTGTAACAGAGTTTATAGAAACAGGTATCCCTTGCTGCTCTGCCCTAGGAATATCTTTCTCTGGAAGATCTTGTGCAAAATTATCTTTTTCAGAGTTTATCACAGACCTATCTGAGATTTTATCTCGGTGATCATCAACCCTATGAATCTGATACAATCCATTTTCTTTTGTCAACTCTATCTCGTCATCATTTCTTACCAGAGTGACATGTGATTGACCTATACCCTGACCTTGATCCTGACCTTCAGCAACAGGTCTAGGAACTCTTGCATATTCTGTATTATGGCTAAAACCAGTTGAGTCTGTTCTGTTTGTGGTGTGTCCCTCCCTATCTCCATCAACAATGTCAGATAATAACTTCAGCTGTTCAACCTGACCTTGACCTGCATTACCATGGTTACCTGAATCTAAATCCTTTATTGCTTTAAGAGCTTGTTGTTGAAGTTGCTGTTTTTGAACCTCAGTTAACCAGCTGGAAGGGGGCAGAGCTTGATCAGATGGTGATTCCAAGTATGGTTGGAAACCACTGATACTACTTCCCCTTCCCATAAGCCCATTTTCAGAGCCCAAATCTAGGGATCCATGGAGCCCGCTGTTTGCATTTGATAGCTGTGAGGCATCAGCTGGAATTGGTTTGAAAGCTGATGGGACTGTATCTACAGCGGTAAACCCTAAGCTGCCTGTTCCAGTAAATCCCCCTGATTGTCTTTTGTCCTCTATGTTATTGAACACTTGACCTTGACCTGCCACAGACTGATGACCTTGACCCACAGAGACTGACCTTTGACTGGTGTAGCCTTGACCTGTTAAAGCAGGGTCCAAATCCGATTCATGAGACAGTTGAAGATTTTCATTCTGCTTTGACTGTAACTTTTCCAACTCTGCCATCAATGTTGCTTCCCGAAGTTGCTGGTACTTTCTCAGCTCAATCCTTCTATACATATCCACCATGTCCGCCATATTTTGCAAGTGATTGTAACTTGGTGGAATCGATGAGGATGCAGAAACATCCTTCTCAGGTATATCCTGAGTATCAGAATAATTCATGTTGCCTGTTAGTTTACTTTGTGTTCCACCACTATTTCCCTGGACCTGTGACACCTGGTCCAGGTTACTGGGAAGCTTGAATGATGACAAATCAGCTAAAAGCTTTTCAGGATCTGGAGTTGAAGAGACCAGTCTAGAATTGTAGACTGGGTTATTAGTAGGGTCTTGACCTTGAAGATGTTTAAGATATAAAGCTGTACTGAAAGGCAATCTGTAATCTGAAATAAAGAAACCGAAAAATAGCAAATTTATTGTAATTATCTTATACCCCTTGCATTAAGGTCTACAGCCCCTTACTCTCATATTAAAAGATGGATACCAAGATTACCTGCCTTTATAAAAACGTCAATGTTACACGATATGTACCAATGAGTTGGGGGTCATAAACCTTAAAGCTGGTCAAAACATGCAAAAAATTTTATTTTATCTCAGAGCTCCAGGCAGAGGGAGTAATCTTGATTTCAAAATTGAAAATACTAATTATTCTTCACTAAACCATATGTCATTACGATTCTAATGAGTACCCACAAGATAGGGCTTTGAAGAGAAATAATGACTTTAGAAAACCATTATTCCGTCTTATCTGGAGCTCTGTCATCTCTGCAGTCAGTATGGTTTACTATTCTAGTTGAGTTCAATTAACACAATTAAATTAAGGGATTGCAATATTGTGGGAAAAGGAAAAAATGCTGGTTACCAAATATTACAATGATTTACAGATCAATTTGCCTAATCTTTATCTCATATATGCAAGTTTAAAATTTACCGGGAACACTGGTCAGTTGTGAGACAGGAGGTCTCTCATTTAATGGGTTTGGCTTTGGTGACTCCTTTTTCTTCTTACTTTTTGGCTTTTCTGAAATATAAAGCAAGAGCGTATGTTCCTTAAAACTGTCACATTTACCAAACAACAATAATATAGACTTGTTCAAATTGGAAACATAAGCAGACAAAATAAATGTAGCTCATACGATGACTTCTGTCATGAATAAGGTAGAAAACATTGTGAGAAAAGGAGAAAATGTTGAATACCAGAGCATTTGAAAATATTATAAGGAAAAGGGAAAAACATTCTTGAGAACATTCTTTTTCTTATTCTCCAGAATTTTCTACATCTGCTAGTAACATAACTTCTGATTGGCTAAACCATTCCGTTTAGCCAATCAGAGGTTGTGTTACTTGCAAATTTGGAAAAGCTTAAAGAATAAGACTAAGAATATTCTCAAGAATGTTTGGTGAGTACCAGCCCAGTATTTTCTCCCTTTTCCCCACAATATTTTCAAATGCTTTCAAAATGTTTTCAAAAGGCCTCTTCCTTAGGGTCATTAAAAGTCAGGATTGAGTGGTAGAGTTAAGTGAATTAACTCTAAATCCGATGTAGAATTTCAGAAATGTCTATGTAGGGCGTGTTTGCTAATCACATGTTAATTATGGCTTAAATGAAGAGATTTATTCTTGATGGGGAGCAAAGCATTCTGGGAAAAGAAGACAATCCTGGTTACCTGCATTTCCTCCCTTTCCCATGATGTTTTCAAACATCTTATAGGTAAGGAATGAGTTGAATTTCCACAAAGTAAAAGAATAATGATGTTGAAATATAATGTGCATCAGGCATAATCACAAAATTTTACAATCTACAACAGGAAGGCTTCTGAAAACTTTGTGGGAGAAGACAAAATGCTTGTAACAAGCATTTTTTCCTTTGAACACAATGTTTCCTGCCTTTTACAGGTTGTTTGGCGAAAAGTACTGGATAATCTTTTGTTTGGCAAGAAAAAAACTATCAAACTCAACATAACCAGATATGAGACCTTTCTGCTTAGATTTGAGTTGTGTCAAAATTCTTTCACAAGTTTCCATTTCCGTAAAGGCTGTAGCCACCTGATCTTCGGAATCCGTGGAATATAGTGAGTACCCTGCATCTTGTCTGGGTGCTGGTTTTGGCTTATGGACCTTGCTGTCTGTTTTTGCTCTGTCAAACAACAACATTATTATGTAAGCCATCCTCTGTGAAAAAGGGGCTTAACTCTTTACCAAATGATGAAAATTTTTAGACTTGTCCAAATTGGAAGCATTTGCCAACCTCAAAATAAAAGTGACTGAAAATTTGAAATTTGTATCGAAGAGGAGAGAAAACATTGTAGGAAAAGGAGGAAATGGTAGTTACCAGCATTTTCTCCTTTTCCTACAACGTTTTCACAAGGGTTCTTTCTCATGGCCATCAAAAATTGGCATTGAGTGGTATAAGGTTAACTCTTTACAAAACGATAAAAAAATTTTAGACTTGTCCAAATTGGAAGCATTTGCAGACAAAATGAATGTGACTCAAAAATTAAACTTGATTTAAGAAGAGTAGAAAACATTGTGGGAAAAGGAGAAAATGTTGGTTACTAGCATTTTCTCCTTTTCTCACAATGTTTTCAAAAGGCTTCTACCTCGGGGTCGTCAAAGTCATCACTTATTGCAGAAAACAGGGTAGAAAACATTGTAGGAAAAGGAGAAAATGCTGGTTACCAGCATTTTCTCCTTTTCTCACAATGTTTTCAAAACACATCAATCTCAGGGTCATTAAAGTCATCATTGTGTGATAAAGGGTTATAACATCTTCAAACTGTTTCAACCCATGACAGCTGACAGAGTCAATGCAGGCTGACATGGGCCGATACTTCTGTACTATTATTAAATTTTCTGCATGTCAAAGGACCAATCTATGGCCAAATCCAGTTGACTGTCAATCATTATAGATTTCATTTTGGATCAATAATTAAGTGATGTCTTGCTTTTTATAATGAATCACAGAGATGCATTAAGTCCCCTTAACCCTTTACCACACAATGACAACTTTTAACGACCCTGGGGAAGAGGTCTTTTCAAAACTTTGCAGGAAAAGGAGAAAATGCTGGTAACCAGCATTTTCTCCTTTTCCCACAAAGTTTTCTTCCCTATCAAAGAAAACTGCATCATTTTGGCCACTATGAAACTATCGTCAGCAAATGTTTTCGATTTGCATAGGTCTAAAGTTCTGCCATGTAATAAAGGGTTAAGTGAGAGCTTGGTCCATACACATCCTGTGCTGTATCAATAGGTGATTCTAATAATATGTTACAGTTTCAATACAATTGAGCCATGCTTTCTGAAAAGTAGACTTAACTCATTACCAAACAACAATATTATAGACTTGTTCAAATTGAAAGCATTTGGAGACGACAAAATGAAAGTGACTGAAAATTTGAAATTTGTTTTGTGAAGGGTAGAAAACATTGTGGGAAAAGGAGAAAATGCTGGTTACCAGCATTTTCTCCTTTTCCCACAATGTTTTCTAAAGGCTTCTTTCTCAAGGGCGTCAAAAGTAGGGATTGTGTGGTAATGGGTTAACTCTTTACCACACGACAAAATTTTAGACTGGTTCAAATTGAAAGCATTTGCAGACGACAAAATAACGGTGACTGAAAAATTGAAATTTGTTTTGGGAGGGGTAGAAAACATGGTGGGAAAAGGAGAAAATGCTGGTTACCAGCATTTTCTCCTTTTCCCACAGTGTTCTCAAAAAGCTTCTTTCTTAAGGGCATCAAAAGTAGGGATTGTGTGGTAATGGATTAATGTACGAGGGGTGTTCGAAAAGTTTCGGGACAAGTGCTGCCATTCATTTATTTTTTGATATTATTAGCTATAACCAAATTCCATAGGTTAGTTGAAACAAATAAAAGAAGATAACACCAGCGCGTGATTTATTATTGCCATAGCAACACCAAGTCGAACACCCCTCGTATATGCGAAAAGTATCAAACCAGGTCAACCTGCGCAATCCACCCAGGCTGACCTGCACCAATCTTTTCACGATTGGTCAAAAGACTACTCTACGATGCCTCATGGTAGTCATCAGTAAATGCTTTCAATTTCTAAGTCTAATTTTCTAAAGTCTAAAATTCAGTTGTTTGGGAAATATATGTACTTGATAGGAGGATGGAAGAAATTTTGAAACTAAGAATTAAGCAAACTTACTTCTTAGCCATGGGAGCTTTCACACCTGTCTTCAAACTTACTGTCTTAGTTTTGTTTGCTACCTACATAAAGATACACAATACTGTAATAAGAGTCTAATGTTGTCAATATTTTAGACTTGCCCAATTTGAAAGCATCTAAACACAACAAAATTTAGATGTTTAACCCTTTACTCCATAGATACTCATTTCTAGGCATTGCTTGTGGGAAGCTTTGGAAAACATTGTGGCAAAAGGTGAAATTGCTCGTCACGAGCAATTTCACCTTTTGCCACAATGTTTTCTACACTATCAACAGGTGTCATTTACACATAAAAAACAGCTTCATCCATGATGTTATTTAGGGTCAATTAGAGATACCATAGAAATGCCTTATGGTGTAAAGAGTTAAAGAGATTGGATCTGGCAACTAGAGGACAGAAAAGGTTGGTGGAAAAAGGAGAAAATTTGGGTTACAGACATCTTCTCCTTTTCTCACAACTCTCTCTACTCTACAGAAGATAAATTCCTTTTATGTTATTTGACCCACATTTTAACTGCCATTATGCAAGTGCTTTTGAATTGGAAAAGTCTAGAATTTTGTTGTTTAGCAATGACTTTTGGATTTAACTGGTGCTCTAAGAATAAAAATATACTTTTGATTGGTCCAATACAATACTATGGTTTAAAGTTTTCTATGTTACAATCCATGAAAAAAATGCTAAATTTACTGAAAACCATCGAGTAAAAAAAAAGATACTGTGAAAGCTGTAATCAAATAAACCAGGAGAAGTTAAAGGGGGGATGTCCAGTGCACAAGATGGTCCTTTAACTCTTTACCAAACAACAAAATTTTAGACTGGTCCAAATTGAAAACATTTGCAGATGACAAAATGAAAGTGACTGAAAATTTGAAATTTGTTTTGTGAAGGGTAGAAAACATTGTGGGAAAAGGAGGAAATGCTGCTTTCCAGCATTTTCTCCTTTTCCAACAATGTTTTCTACAGGTATCTTTCTAAGGGTCTTTAAAAGTGGGGATTGTGTCGTAATGGGTTAACACAAGTCAATTCAGTAGGGTAGCAAAGGGATATAGAGTCAACCCATTTTCTTTTGTCAATAGCCAAAAGTTACTTATTAAAAGTATTCTTTAAACATTTTTTAACTCTGTAGTCAAATACAATCAAACAGCTAAAGACAGGATCAGTGGGACAACAACTGAAATAACTTCAAAATTCTGAATTTTTTCAAGTTTGAGAATTGCAACATTGGCATCCAAGGCCAGACTGGTTACTGATATTGAGGTGACCACTATGGTAGGATTGAGATTGATTACCAAAAAGTCTTCTATTAACCCTTTACCATACAATGACGACTTTTAACGATGCTGTGGAAGAAGCCTTTTGAAAACATTGTGAAAAAGAGAAAATGCTGGTAACCAGCATTTTCTCCATTTCCCACAAAGTTTTCTACGCTATCAAAAAATAAATGTGTCATTTGAGCCACTTGAAATTATCATCTGCAAATGCTTTCAAATTGAATAGGTCTAAAAATCTGGTATGTGATAAAGGGTTAGAAGACTTTGAGGAAAAAGGCTCTTGAAAACATTGTGGGTATAGGAGAAAAATGCTGGTGACCTGTATTTTCTCCTTATCCTATAATGTCTATGACTCTATCAAAGTCAAGCCAAACCAGTCAGCCCGCCCAGGTGGCTCAGTGGTGAGCATGTCAGACTCATGACCTGGTGGTTGTGAGTTCGATACCCAGTTGAGGCAAACTTTCTTTCCGGCGTTTTTTCACCTCTCACTTCTGCTGAAGCATGTGAGAAAAGTAGTCAGTGGCTTTGGAAAGAAAGTTGTGTAAGTACCGGTATGAGAAAGCCAGGAAACACATGTGTGTCACCGACCGCCATGATATGACCTTAGCTGTTAAAGTGGCGTTAAACCCCAATACAATACAATACATTACCAAACCAGTAAAATGAAAATAAATTTGTCTAAAATTATGTTGTTTGGAAAGCACTAAAACAATAATGTACATACCTTTGGTTTACTAGTGGGAGCACCAGGCTTCTTTGCTGGCTTAGCAAACATTTTACCTTTTCACACTGACAACCTCAAAGAATTTCACAGTGAACATTTACCTATTGAAAGAAACACAAAAAATCAGAAGGGAACAAATTTACATTCGATTATGATATTTTTCCTCCAATATCTATAAAAAACACATGTTTTGCATCACTCTCTCCCCTTCAATTTAGGCAAAAAACTGGAGCTTTTGTATTAGAGTCATTCCGGATAATTCTGTATATACCTTTGGACAAAGCTGAAAATTACATCGTCAGCTTTATAACAGTGATCATGAAAATATAGTTATCAGGAAAATCAAACCTTCTTCTTTCAAATACCATCACTACAACATGTTGATTTGATAGGTTGTCATACCAGGGGCTGGAATTATGGATAGATGGTGAGATTGGCTTATTAAGTACACCTTGCGGCTAAATCTGTACACACCTTTGGGTAATTTATTTGTTTTATTCACTCCTCAGAACATGTTATGGTTTTACCAGAGATGAATGTTTGTTTATACATTATTTCTATATACAGGGTTGTATGTAGAAGTAGGTGAATACAAATTTTTGTGAAACGGTGATGTCATTTCTTTATGTGTACAAAGTTTGCCAATTGTACTGATTTTGCCATATCAACTCTATATCACTTCTTTAAAGAAAATTCAAATGTGATTTGTGAAGTTGGTGAATGCTGATGGTTAAATAAGTTTGTATAGTTATAAATATTTGCACTATGATTCATTTTGAGAGTAAACAAAATTCTTGCGGAAAATATAAGAGTCGATCAGTAAAAGAAGCTAATATGTAATTATTATGCATGGTGGATAAATCTATCTCCACGAGTTAGAATATCATCTTGGAATAAGGTAAAAAACCTTGAAGACGGGTATTTTTTATCCTGTAAACTAAATTTTCCCATTTGGAAACATGTTTTAACATGCTCGTGTCACACTTGCCCGGTATATTTTTCTATTCAAAGCAACGATGCTTGAATCAACATTTGCTATTAAAAAAAAAAAAACAATAAATTGTTGAATAATGAAGCTTCTTCTAATTACTATTACCAATAAGAGCTTGAAACTTTCGAATGAAAAGTCACCTCTCTTTTTTGACAGTTGAATTTGGAACCGTTTTTGGAGCCTTACAACACCCTGTATATTATCCTTTCGACTTCCGGTGTCTGGGACTATATCTTTGGTATTGAAACTCTTGTATAATAATCTGCTAATTAATACCCATCTATGATTTTCTTGAAACTTACGAATCGTTTTTTTTTTCTTTCCCATGAAAGAAATTGTCAAATTGTTACATAGGTTTTAATATAATGAAACAAGCGCAATGATATTGTCCATGCATCAAAATCACAAAGTTATATTTTATACAAATTACATAGGGGTTCCATCTTTTTTCCCCAACGTCTTTTTTTTTTATTATTATTATTATTGGCTGAGCACTTTGTAAAGTATTTTCTATATAAAATAAACTTTGCCAAACTATATTCCAAATTTGCACATCTTTTCCCTTCTTTTCTAATGCCGTTTTAAGGGGGGACTATACTTACAACGGGTCCATCATTTACGGGCGAAAACTTGGGCTTTTTGCGGTAAACACAGAGTCAGCATGAAGTCCACCAAGATAAGACACAAAACAATGCGGTCTGATCGCATATTTATAAATTCTGCTTATATTGTCAACCCTATAAGATTTAAACAACATCAAAAACAACACCAACAAAAAGCTTTATGGGTTTCAGTTGATTATATTTGAACCGTCGATAGAGGCCGAGTTTTTATTTTCTTAGATGGGGGATCTGGAAAAAAAGGGATTTTAGCCTTTTCGAAGCGACAAATTTTAGACTCGTCTAAATTCAAAGTGTTGTGTACGACAAATTAGATGTGGTTCATCTGGTAAAATTTGTATCTGAAAGGGTAGAAAATATTGTGAAACAGGAAGAAAATAATGGGTCCTATTCACAAAACCATTCTTAAGAACATTCTAAGTCTTGTCCTAATTAATTTTCTACCTTTGAAAGTAACACAACTTCTGATTGACTAAACCGTTCGGTTCAGCCAATCAGAAGTTGTGTTACTTTCTTGTCTGATTATCAGCTGATTATCAGCTTAAAATCCCCTTATCCCTCAATGCTTGAAAAGGCCCCTCATCGAGAGTCGTTAAAACACACGAGTCTCTGGTAAACAGTTTCAATGCATCTTCGTTATTCTTATAGGAAGAAAGTCATTCCGTAATGGGAATAAATTCTAAATCTTTGAGAAATTCTGGCGTAAAATTCATAGAGTTCTACGTCGACCATTTAGGACACCTCCACCCCCACCCCTACCCCGAAAAAAAAGTTTTACTTTTGTCTTTCTTCATCACTGGTGGATGTCTGTTATTGCTTTAGATCTACTGCTGACTACATTCCGATAAAAAATTTATCATAAGTTTTCGTTTTTAAAATCTTAACCTGCGTGCAGATGCCTCAGGGTTAAACCATTACCACACAATCCATTGTTTGTACGACCCTGAGAAAGAAACCCTTAAAAAACATTGTGGGAAAAGGAGAAAATGGTAGTGGCCAATATTTTTCCTTTTCCCACAATGTTTTATTACCCTCAACAAAAAAAAACTACTTTTATTTTGTCGTCTGCAAATGCTTTCGATCTGGAAAAGCTTAAATATTGTCGTTTGGTAATGGGTTAATCTATTAATACAAGTTGTCGGCTGTCATTTGCTTGGATATAAATTTACGTTGCACCGCTTGTCTCAGGTTATGGTTCGCTGGCTGATGTTCTGTGATGGTCAGTAAAAAGCGGCTGCCCTGGTCGAACTAAAATATTCAGGCGATAATTTTTTTTTTTCATTTTTCGATGGTTGTACGGTTTAAAAGAAATTGAATGCGGCTATATAATATTGTTAGAAGTATACAGTGTAATATATTTTCTTGTAGTTTTAAATTCAAGACGTTATGCAAACTGTTTTTCATCTTGGAAACATCAAAGAACACATGTTCAACATGCGAACTATTTTTCGTCCGCTACAAAAAAAACCCGGGAATTCCTAGCAGGGGAATCTCACAAGGCCGTGAAATCTGATCTTTTCAAAAATTTCAAACAAGAGGGTAAAACAGTACAAAAAAAAAAATGAATTTCAAAAGTCTTTACCATTTTAGTGAAAATATTTTGCTAAAATGGTTGGGAGTTTCTGCTCATTTGTTTTTTTTATGTCTTGAAACTGCAATAATTATAATGTAACAGGATGCATTGCTATGTACTATAAACACTGAGGAAAAAAAGATCTTTCAAACAATAGGGTAAAACAAAAAACAAAAAAACGGATTTCAAAAGTCTTTACCATTATAGTAAAAATAGTTTGGTAAAATGGTTGGAAGTTTCTACTCACTTGCTTTTTTCATGTCTTGAAATTGGAATATAATGTAACAGCATGCATTGGTAAGTTCTTAAAACACTGGGGAAGAAAGCATTTTCAAACATGAGGGAAAAACAGTACCCCAAAAAATGGCTTTCAAACCTCTTTACCATTTTAGTGAAAATATTTTGGTAAAATGGTTGGGAGTTTCTACACATTTGCTTTTTTATGTCTTGAAACTGCTATATAATGTAACAGCATGCATTGCTAGGTACTATAGACACTGAGGAAGAAAGCTCTTTCTTACAATACGGTAAAAAGCTTAGAAAAAAATTGATTTCAAAACTCTTTACCATTTTAGTGAAAATATTTTGCTAAAATGGTTGGGAGTTTCTGCTCATTTGTTTTTTTTATGTCTTGAAACTGCAAAATAATGTAACAGCATGCATTGCTAAGTACTATAGACACTGAGGAAAAAGATCTTTCAAACAATAGGGTGAAACAGTCCCAAAAAAAAATAATAATTTGAATTTCAAAACTCTTTACCATTTTAGCAAAAATATTTTGCTAAAGTGGTTGGAAGTTTCTGCTCATTTGCTTTTTTATGTCTTGAAACTGCAATATAATGTAACAGCATGCATTGCTAAGTATTATAGACACCGAGGAAAAAAGATCTTTCAAACAAGAGGGTAAAACAGTACAAAAAAAAAAATGAATTTCAAAAGTCTTTACCATTTTAACACCCCCCCCCCCCCCACAAAAAAAAAAAAAATGGATTTCAAAACTCTTTACCATTTTAGTGAAAATATTTTAGTGAAAATATTGTGGTAAAATGGTTTCTGATACTGTTTATGGAGTTAATGCTTATTATGGATTTGAGTCATTTCCTTTGTTTTCAGTAGTTTTGTTCCTGCTGTTTTAATAGCAACCAAAATTGAAAATGTAATGAGGAAATTTTGCAGCCATGTGAAGCAAAATACATCCATTTTCCTATTTATTTACAAATATTGATTTCTTTTTCTCCATATTTTCTCATGTATTTGCTTCCCTTTGTGCTCTTTATTCGAATAAAACCCGAATCAAGTTCTGTGTTTCATTATACTGAAGACTGGAGAAATTGCAAACATTTGTGGTCTAAGGGAGAAAACTCGTACTTTCTAAAATCTGCGTAGGTCCAGAGTCGTCTCCCTTACAATTATGAGCCGACTAAAACCAAAGACGAATAAAATATGGTACACGCTCATAGTTCGTGGAGACGATCGGCATAATGAAAAAAAAAAAAACTCTTACGCTTACTTATAATGGATTATATAATGTTTTCATGATGGTAACGTAAATATTTACGTTTCTGAAGGATTACTGTATAATCCAAAATCAAGAGAGGCGTAAAAGAATGAAAGAATGATAATATTTTTAACCAGTCGGTAGTCTCCCTTGCTTGTCACCTCGTTTGTAGACGCAACAACCGCTACAATTCGAAGTTGTACGTGACGATTTATTTAAACTGTTGAGCAGAATGTATACATAATTCGGTTTATTAAACATTCAAACAACATATAAATGTGTAGACGAAATTCTATCTAATAGATTATTGCACGTATACTTAAATATTTATAAAGTAAATGGGGATTCACATTGTCTAGGTCATGGTTGAACTATAATGGCAAATCGTTAAAAATATTTTTTACTATATACCGATATCCGTAGACCCCGGTATCACCATATATACACCGGTACATTTGAGTGGCCGGAACTACTTTTACGTCAACCTCACTGCCATCTACAGTTAAAACTGTACAACCATTTTAGTTCAAGCTGTATTCAATGAATGAATGCGATAATCACTCGATTAACAACTTTTAAATAACGAAAATGTAATAAGTAGGCAGAACAATTGAACACGCAAATTGTGGAAATCATGGTACAAATTTTCGCGTGTGCAACTGCACTTCTCTCGCCTGAGTTTGTCGAAGGCTTCGAGCCGGAAACCCTCGCGTCAAAATTCATAAAAGTTGAGAAAGAATACAGCGTCAAATTTAAGAAGACCAAGTCATCATTCAACATCACTGGTCATTGGAAATCCGTCCAGGACGCTCACTGCAGTCTGTTACAACTCATACCCGACAAAAGATCCGCCTGTGCCCAGAAACCTAGGTCGCTGGACAAATGCACTGCTTCTTCGGACCCACGACTTGTCGACCCGGCGTCAGATGGTTCGAGTCGGGTGACAGCAGTTGATGAAGAAGATCACCATGAAATAAATCCTGCTGAAAACTCTGCATGCCCTGAACCATTCTACAGCATTAAGGGTATTTTTATCTTACTGGATTTAACCCTTTACCAAACGACACAAATTTAGACTGGTCCAAATTGAAAGCAATCGCAGACAACAAAATAAATGTACCTTAAATATTGAATTTTGTTTCCAGCAGGGTAGAAACAATTGTGGGAAAAGGAGAAATGCTGGTTACGAGCATTTTCTCATTTTCCCAGTGTTTTCAAAGGGGACGTATCAAAAGGTCATGAAAACCTGAGATTGCTTGGGAAAGGGTTAACTTAACTGTTTACAACACGAAAAATTTTTAGACTGGTCCAAATTGAAAGCATTTGCAGACGACAAATTAAAGATGAATGAAAATTTGAAATTTGTTCAGGGAAGGGTAGAAAACATTGTGGGAAAAGGAGAAAATGCTGGTTACCAGCATTTTCTCCTTTTCCTACAGTGTTTTCAAAAGGTTTCTTTCTCAGGGGCATCAAAAGTAGGGATTGTGTGGTAATGGGTTGAATGGGCAAAACCACATAAGCTGCCAAGAGGTTTCGAATTGACTAATATAAATCATGACAAAGTTAAACACAATGCAAGACATTTATTTTAAAAAAAGTATTGAAATGATACAAGTATGAAAAAAAAATGGTTACCAATATTTTCACCTCTTCCCACAATGTTTTCAAAAGACTTCTCTCAGGTTTGTCAAAACTTTGGACTGTGTTACTGTAGTTCCAAATTAAAAAGAAAAGTTTTGTTTTGGCTTGTCTTTGAAAAATAATTGTCTTGCTAACAACTAGAAATGTACCTCACCTGTATTTTAGTCTACCATTTGTTACCAGACAATAAAATTTTAGTATTATCCAAATTGAAAGTATCCAGGGACGAAACTACCTATAGTTTAGACTTAAACATAATTACACTCTCAAAAAGAAATAAGCAAATTTACCGAAACATTGTCGCCAGAGGTCACGAGATAAGTTCTATACTTTTTGATTCAGTTATTACCTTTGATTATTGGTTGTTACACCCTTGTCATCGTTAGGTCAGTCATGAAGGGCAATAAACTCTTCACCAAACAACAAAATTTTAGACTTTATCAAACTGAAAGCACTTGCAGACAAAAATTTCAGTGTGGCTAAAATGAGTGACCTTGTAAGAGTAATTCATTTCTCTGTTTACCCAGCAACAAAATTTTAGAATGGTCCAAATTGAAAGCCTTTGCAGACAAATAAATTAACGTTACTGAAAAATTGAAGGTTCGACTAGGAAGGGTAGTCTAGAGAACATTGTCGGAAAAGGGGAAAATCCTGGTTACGAGCATTGATTCCTTTTCCCTTAATGTTTTCAAAAGGCTTCTTTCTCAGAATCTTAAAAACCTGATATTGTTTAGTAAAGGATTAAAGCATTTGTGAATAACAAATTTAATTTAACTCAAATGGTGATTTATGTCCTTTAACCTTTTGCCAAATGACAAATTTGAGACTGCGCCAAACTCAAAGCGTTTGCAGATGACAATTTTGAATTTGATGAGAATGGCAGAAAGTTTTCCGATAGGCTAGAAAACACTGTGGGAAAAGGAGAAATTGCTCGTTACGAGCAATTTCTCCTTTTCCCACAGTGTTTTCTGAAGACTTTTACTGCAGACACGTAAAAACCAGGGCTTGTTTGGGAAAGGGTTAACTCATTACCAAACAACAATATTTTAGGCTTGTCTAAGTTGAAAACATTTGCAGACCACAAAATGAAAGTGACTGAAAATTTGTAGTTTGGTTTGTAAAGGGTTAGGAAAAATAGTTGGAAAAAGAGATGTTGGAAATTTCTTTTGTGAAGGGTAGAAAACATTTTGGGAAAAGGAGAAAATGTTGGAAATCTGTTTTGTGAAGGGTAGAAAACATTTTGGGAAAAGGAGAAAATGCTGGTTACCATCATTTTCTCCTTTTCCCACAATGTTTTCTAAAAGCTTCTTTTTCAGGGTCGTCAAAAGTAAGGATTGTGTGGTAATGGGTTAAGTTTTAGGAAACATTGTGGGAAAAGAAAAAAAAAAACATGGTGGTAACAGGAGAAAATTCTTAAGTCATTTACTTTTGGGGGGTTACTTCATTACCAAACGACAATATTTTAGGCATGTCCAAATCGAAACCATTTGCAGATGATACTATAAAAGTGACAAATTTGAAATTTGTTTTGTGACGAGCAGGAAACATTGTGGGAAAAGGAGAAAATGCTGGTTACCAGCATTTTCTCCTTTTCCCACAATATTTTCTAAAGGCTTATTTCTCAGGGTCGTCAAAAGTAGGGATTGTGTGGTAGTGGGTTAAAACCCTGGATTGGATGGTAAAAGGAAAGGTACCGAATCTCTTTACAGGTAACCCTAAAAGAGGCAGACATGTGGCAGAGAAAAACCAAACAAGCAATGTACCAGAACCATATTTCTACATTCATTTTCAAGACCAATCATTTGCAGATGAGGATAGTGTTAACATGGAAAAAGTATTGGACGAGTTCGAAAAGGGGCCGTCTTCGAATAACGTAACAAAAGAAGACCTGAAAAAGGTCCTTGAAAAGAATATAGAGCAGATGGGCAGGCCTTTAAATAAAATCACAACAAAAGGAACTACCCTAGCGGGGAATAAAGAAATGCAGGTTCCTGTGTCACATCACTCAACAGCCAATCAGGGTATGAGCAGGATCACGGCTGATGGCACACAATTTGGAAACAATATAAGTTTTGAATCACATGCAAACGGGGAAAACATTGTACAAGGAGACCTGAACCAGACCAGTTTGACACTGACAAGTGAAAACTCCCAAATTATTAGAAATATTCAACCACAGATCAGAACAATGACATTTTCAAGTGATGTGACAACACTAGGTAATTCCAAAGAGAACATTTCAAGTATGGATGAAAGTACTGCTGCCAGATTGTACTCAACAAGCCTGAATACTAGCTCTGAGTAAGTGATGTCATCCCTGTAAAACACAAATTCTGTGTTAAAATAACAGTGACAAAGAGAGCTTTGAAAACATTGTAGGAAAAGGTACAATGTTCCCACAATGTTTTCTTCCCTTTTAACCCATTACCACACAATCCCTACTTTTGACGCCCCTGAGAAAGAAGCCTTTTGAAAACACTGTGGGAAAAGGAGAAAATGCTGGTAACCAGCATTTTCTCCTTTTCCCACAGTGTTTTCTACCCTTCCTAGAACAAGTTTCAATTTTTCAATCACATTTATTTTGTCGCCTGCAAATGCTTTCAGTTTGGACCAGTCTAAAATGTTCTTGTGTGGTAAAGAGTTAAAGAAAATTTTAAATTTTTGAGTGACATTTAATTTAGTTCATTTTGCCATCAAATAATGCTTACAGCGATACTTTACCACTTTCCTAAAGAAGAAAAACAAAATACTTATTTTGATTGATGATGTAATTCTACAACTGTACAGGTTTTTTTTTATTGCCAACTCTATTTTAACTCTTTACCAACTAGCACAGATTTTCATGACTGAGAAAGATGCCATTTGAAAATATGTGGTAACCAGCATTTTCTCTTTTTCCCACAAGGTTTTCCACTCTTCCAAAACAAATTTCAAATTTTGAGTAGCTTTAATTTTTTTTTTCGTCAGCAAATGCTTTCAATTTTGACCCGTCTAAAATTTTTGTTGTTTGGTAAAGAGTTAAATTCAGATTTCATAGAATTTGAATCAGTTCAGGGTCATGTGGAAGGACGGTTTCCTGGAAGATTTTCTCAATTTGAAAAAAAACCAAAAAGTTGTGATTGCCTAAAGCATGTAGTTTAGATAGTCGGAAGTTGTGTTACTTTTAAATTTAGAAAATTCTAGAGAATAAGACCAGGAACCTTCATAAGAGTAGTTGGTCAATACAGACCCGGGTCTTGCTGAAGAATAATCTTTCTTAACTCTTTACCAAACGACAAAAGTTTAAACTGGTCCGAATTCAAAGCACTTGCAGAAGACAAAATAAACCTTAGTCAAAAATTGAAAATTGTTTCCAGCAGGGTAGAAAACATTGTGGGAAAAGGAGAAAATGCTGGTAACCAGCATTTTCTCCTTTTCCCACAATGTTTTCAAAAGCCTTTATGTTGGGTTGTTAAAAGTCGGGATTGAGTGGGAAAGAGCTAAAACAGTGATTACGTAATCACTGTTTGAATAATATTGTTTTTAATGTGATATTCTTGTTTCAATTTCTGGCCTTTGCAGGGCAACAGATGTGTTACAAAGCAAAACTAGAACTGAAGGGAAGCAAACGTGGGGGAACACTCTACATGTGGACAGTGACCACCAAAATGTAACATGTCAACAGGTCAAGGTATTATTCATGGAAGCTATTTAACCCATTACCAAACAACAAAATTTTAGGATTGTCCAAATCGAAAGCATTTGCAGACGACAAAAATATAATTGACAGAAAATTGGAAATTTATTTTGTGAAATGTAGAAAACACTGTGGGTCTGGCGGAACAAAAGTGACAGCATGCATGTCGTAAAAGGCGACAAAAGGGGCATCATTTTGTGTTTCGTCCATTCCCCATTTATCATGTTTGTCTTATGTTGTTGCACATGTATGTTATTTCCACCTCGCATTATTGTTTACTAAGTAAGTGCGCCCAATATGACCTAAGTTGTCGACGGGCCTTAAAACGCCATTCATTCATTCACTACATTGTGGGAAAAGGAGAAAATGCTGGTTACCAGCATTTTCTCCTTTTCCCACAATGTTTTCTAAAGGCTTCTTTCTCAGGGTCAAAAGTAGGGATTGTGTTGTAATGGGTTAATCCATGTCCACTTGACAAAACTTCTGACTTGTCTCAAATGAGTACCCACAACAAAGGGTTTGGTGGAGAATAATTAATATTTTCAATTCTGAAACCAAGATCTCTCCCTCTATCTGGAGCTGTATTAAAACATCAAATCATTTTTGACCCTGTTATGCTGCTCTTTCGACTTAGAATTTCACTTATAAGCATACAGTGCTCTTGTCATTTTTTTCTAGGAGTTTACAAATAATCCAGCAAACAAAATAGCAGACCTACACACTGCAAGAGCAAGAATTGAACAAACAGAGCTAGATGACAGTAATGTCCAAGAACTGAAAGTTCATATACAGAGCCAGGCATCTGACCTTGGTTATATTAATTCTAAAAATATGGATAGATTTGAAAGAACAGACAGTCAAGAAATATCGGATGTGGTGAAGGTAAGTTAGTTTAAACATATTTATTTTACATCGATTGAGAAACAAGTTCTAACAACTTATACTAATCTCTCTTGATTCTGCTTCCTGGGAACTACACCAGTACTCGCGCAGAATGTGTGGGCCAATGAAAAATCCCAAAGTAGACACCTGCTCCCGTGTATCGAACTCAGGACCTTATGGTAACGAGGCCGACGCTCTACCTCACAGCCACGGACACCATGAGACATGGCAGGGCAGAGCAGGGCAAGTGCAGGGCAGGGCAAGGCAGGGCAGGGCAGGGCATTCATATATTCTGTCCGTGTTTTTTCGGAAAAACAAATATTATTGGTTACTGGGGCTTGCATGTATAATGAAAAAATTAACATTTTACTCCTTCGTCCACAATGATTTTTACCATATCAAAGATAATTTCCATCTTTTGAAGGTTGTCTGTAAATCTAAAGTTTGTGTCTCAAACCCTCTATGTTTTCAAAAGTTGTCCGCCAAAGGGTCATTTAGGGTCGCAATTAAGTAAGGGATCAGACCAAATTAATTTATATATAGAGGATATTTGTTTTTTTCGGTGAAAGATCGAAATTTATTTCATCTCGTGAACACCATAGGTAATATTTTCACACGTGGCAGCCATGTGTGAAAATATTTTATTATATACCGAGCAGTGAAATCCTGGAATTTCCCAGTGTAATAAATTTTGATATCATCACTAGTGACGTTATCAACTTTCACTTTCACTTCCTGACGTAATTCGGGAACTACTTTTTTTTTCGACTACATTATTTTCGACTTTCAAACGCAAAATTACAAATAATGATGTTAATAAGGTATATAATGAATAGAATAATCAACTGGTTGTTTTTGATATGAAAAATATCTCACTCGGATGCGTTGTAAGGCGTTAAAAAAACTCGTGCTGCGCACTCATTTTTTCAACGCCTAACAACGCATCCTCGTGAGATATTTTTTCATATCAAAAACAACCAGTTGATTATCCTCTATACCTACGGTGTTCACGAGATGAAATAAATTTCGATTTTTCACCCACAAAAACCCAAATATTCTATTTATTTCATGCTTTTAGCCCGTTTTGGAAGGAGCTTTATCAAAATCCAGTACGGTTCTTTACCGTTATTCCCCGTTGCGTACCCCTCCTGCATAGCAACGCATTACAATATTACGTCAACAAATGTAAGGTAAATGATGTCATACTTCCCATCTGGATGTCAGGCACGCGCAATTTACCTAGGCGGCAAGAACATGAAAATCAGTATTTTCACTGGTCGTACCCTTGTAAGATCGAAAAATATTTTCACTGCTATTTCTTGATATCCTACCAGAAAGCATGAAATAAAATTAGAAATTATCACGGCTGGGAATCACGTGACACAACAACATCAACAATGACCGATATTTGAAAAAATTCCCCGACTTCAGGTAAGAAAATCTTCAGTAATTCTGTTAATACATGACCGATTGGAATTTGGTTTGAAGCAGAGAAGGCTGAAGGACTCCAGGGATTCGCTTGATGTGTTAGATTTTTTAAACAACACCTGATAAAAAAGTTATTGATGAGCAAACAAATTATCCAGGATAAAAAAATTTGTTTGCTCGTCAATAACTTTTTTATCAGGTGTTGTTTAAAAAATCTAACACATCAAGCAAATCCCTGGAGTCCTTCCGCCTTTTCTGCTTCAAACCAAATTCCAATCGGTCATGTATTAACGGAATTACTGAAGATTTTCTTACCTGAAGTCGGGGAATTTTTTCAAATATCGGTCATTGTTGTTGTTGTTGTGTCACGTGATTCCCCGCTGTGAATTATGCTCCTTTGATATATGGAGAGAATGCTTTAGAACTTGCATCACAATGCAATTTAGAGTGGCTGATTGATAAGATCCACTGGCTTTCCATACAGAAATAAGGATTTTTGTCTTTAAAAATAATAGTTTCCCTTCACTTTATTGGGTAAGTTTTTCAGAGCTCCAGATAGAGGGAGTTATTTTTATTTCAAAATTAAAAATACTAACTATTCTCTGCTAAACCCTATGTTGTGGGTACTCATTAGAATTGTCTCATCGAGATGATTCTAACAAGTACCCACAACATAGGGTTTCGAAAAGAAATAATGGATTTAGAAAACCATCAATCCTTCTTATCTGGAGCCCTTGTTTTTCTTTTCTTTTTATCAGAAGCCAACGCTGACAGTAAACAAAGAAAAAGAAGGAAGAAAAGTCAAAATTTAAAAAAATAACCCTTTACCAGATCACAGCATTTTAGCTTCCTTCAACTTGAAAGAATTTTTAGACAACAATTTTAATGTGGCTAAAATGGTGCAATTTTTCCTTGATAGGGAATAAAAGATTGTGGGAAAAGGAGGAAATGCTGGTTACCAGCATTTTCTCCTTTCCCCACAATCTTTTCTACCATATCAAAGACAAATTCCAACATTTGAACCAAACTGAAATTGACGCCTGAAAGTGCTTCTAATTTTGACAAGTCCTTTTCCTACAATGTCTTCAAAAGGCTTCTTTCCAAGGGTTGTTGAAAGTCATCATTGTGCGGTAAAGGGTTAACTATTCTTTACCAAACCCTATGTTGTGGTTACTTACCTGAATCCTCTTTTGGAGATGATTCTAATGAGTACCCACAACATAGGGTTTCAAAGAGAAATAATGAATTTTCAAACCCGTCACATTGTATCTGGAGCTCCAGTTTTTCTTTACATTTTATTAGAAGTCATTGCCAACAGTAAATAAAGAGAAGAAAGAGAGAAAGGTCAAAGGTCAAGGAAACAAGAACAGGAAGAAAAAGAAATCATCGGAGGTTGAACAAAAGATACAGAAAGATGAAGGATCAAAGGTCACAGCAACTGAACTGCAGAGTGATCAGGTTTTGACAGACACAGGAAATCCGAAAGTAGATAAAAAAGGTACTAGTGAAGTCTGTTTACTCTACCAGCCAATATTTCTCAGTAGGTAGAGCGTAGGACTCATGAACTCTATGTTTCAGGTCACTTCAGGTTGTGGGTTGGAATCCCGGGCTGGCCAACTAAAATTACTAATAGTCTTACGGATGAAACTTTAACCCATTACCACACAATCCCAACTTTTGACGACCCTTAGAAAGATGCCTTTAGAAAACTTTGTGGAAAAAGGAGAAAATGCTGGTAACCAGTATTTTCTCCTTTTTCCACAATGTTTTCTACCCTTCACAAAACAAATTTCAAAATTTCAGTCACTTTTATTTTGTTGTCTGCAAATGCTTTAGATTTGTACAAGCCTAAACTATTGTCGTTTGGTAAAGAGTTAAACAGAGGTCCAGTGTGACGGTGCTATACGCCGAGCACATTAAAGAACCGGGTGAGGCTCTCAGTAGTTTCGACCTGTATCCTTGCACTATCCCCAGAAGACTAACTGTCTTCTGGGGGCGTCGCTCAGATGGGCAACCGGTAGCTATGATAAATAAATGGAAATAACCAATCTGTTTACTCTTCACCATCCGAAAAGATTGGATATGGCCAAATTGAGCAGGGCCCCTTAGCTCAGTCAGTAGTGACTGCTGCGAGCAGGACTTACTTGAGAACAGGAATTGGCCGATTCATTTTCCAGCTCAGTCAATTTCTTGCCGAGGATTGGTGATTCTCATTGCACCAGTATTCAGGATTCATTTCTCACCGCTGACTGTTGTTTCGACATTGGTTGTGTGGGAAAGCAGCCGGCAGCTTGGATAGGGGAGAAGATTGTGCAGAGTAATAGTTAACTCTTTACCACACGAGAAAAATTTAGACTGGTCCAAATTGAAAGCATTTGCAGACGACAAAATAAAGGTGACTGAAAAATTGAAATTTTTTCTGGGAAGGGTAGAAAACACTGTGGGAAAAGGAGAAAATGCTGGTTACTAGCATTTTCTCCATTTCCCCCAGTGTTTTCAAAAGGCTTCTTTCTCGGGGGCGTCAAAAGTAGGGATTGTGTGGTAATGGGTTAAAGTGACTCTGGGGAAAGCATTGATAGGTGCACCGGCCGAAGTTATATAACTGAAATGATGTTGAAAGCGGCGTTTAATACCGTACTATCAATCAATGGGCAAATTGATAGCATATTATAGACGATTTATGATGTATCTCTTGATATATGGGAAGTTTGTGCTTGAAAGGGATAAAAACAATTTAACCCTTTACCACACAACTAAATTTTAGACCTGTCTGAATTGAAAGCATTTGCAGATGACAGTTTTAAATTTTAATGTGGTTTATATGAAATTATTTTTCTTTGATAGTGTAGAAAACATTGTGGAAAAAGGAGAAAATGCTGGTAACCAGCATTTTCTCCTTTTCCCACAATGTTTTCAAAAAGCCCTCTCTTTCAGGGTGTTGAAAGTCGCCATTGTGTGGTTAAGGGTTAAGAGCAGGAGACTGCTCGTCTGGTGATAAACTTCATTCTCAATATTATATTAGTTATATTGGGTTGGTCAAAGAAAGAAGAAAATGCTAGTCACTAGCATTCTCCCCTTTTCAAATAGATGATAGTATTTTTAGAGGCTGTCTTTCCGGCCAAAAAAGGAGAAAGTGTTTTTAGAGGCTGTCTTTCCGGCCAAAAATGGAGAAAATGTTGATTACCAGCATTTTCCCTTTTTCATACAGTGTTTTCAGAGGGTGTCTTTACAAACACTGTTAAACAGACTGTATGGTAAAGGTTTAACCCATTACCACACAGCAAAATTTTGGACCTATCCAAGTTGAAAGCATTTGCAGATGACAATTTCAGAGTGCCACAAATGGTGCAGTGTTGCTTTGATAGGGTAGAAAATTTTGTGGGAAAAGGAGAAAATGCTGGTTACCAGCATTTTCTCCTTTTCCCATAATGTTTTCAAAAGGCTCCTTCCTCAGGGGCGTTAAAAGTCGTCATTGTGTGGTAAAGGGTCAATAAGTAATTCACTGAACAATTTCATGTTTCTACTACAATTAAGAAGCTTTTGAAAACATTGTGGGAAAAGGAGAAAATGCTGATAACAAACTTTTTTGTTCTTTTCCCAGAGTATTTTCTTATTTTACCAGAGAGTTTTCTGTCCTTGCAAAGAGAAATTTCATTGATTGAGTCACTGAATTTGTTGTCTGTAAAGTTCTTTCAATACAGATTAGACATTAGTCTAAAATTTGTCTTCTAGTCTAGAGGCTAATTGGATACTTAAGAAATAATCCTCTTTCTATCAATAAACCGTATTTGTGAATTTGAGGTACAATAAATAATCTAGGAGGTCAGTGGCCTGAGTGGGTTCTTCAATGCACCTCATAACTCACTGGGGGTTTATATAGAGGATATTTGTGTTTTTTTTCGCTGAAAGTTCGAAATTTATTTCATCTCGTGAACACCATCGGTAATATTTTCACGAGTAGCTGTGCCGCAAGTGAAAATATTACTGATGGTGTTCAGAAGATGAAATAAATTTTGATCTTTCCCTGAAAAAAACAAATGTTCTATTTATTTTATTCTTTTAACCCTTTCTGGGAGAAAAATCAAACTGCAGTACAGTTTTTAGCTCCACTGGCCGAAGGCCAGCGAGCTATTGTCATGGCATTGTGTCCGTTGTGCGTCCGTCTGTTCGTCCGTGCGTGCATCCGTAAGCTTTTTCTTTAAAAAGCTTCTCAGAAACAATTGACTGGATTTTTACCAAATTTCACAGGAATGTTCCTTAGATGGTCCTCTTTCAAATTCCTTCAAATAATTGTGTTCCATGAATAATTCTGGTTGCCATGGCAACCAAAGTAAAAAACCTTTAAAAATCTTCTCCTTCCAAACCGCAAATTGGATAGCATTATTATTTTGCAGGAATGTTCATTAGCTAGAGGTCTACTGAATTCCTTAAAAAAAAAAAAAGATCCGTCAAAAAACATGGCTTTTATGGGAGACTCAATTTCCTTCTATGGTATAAAGTAAAATCTTTGAAAAATTTCTCTCTCAAAGTATTTGTTGGATTTCATTGTTGTATTGCAGATTAGTTCCCATGGTGGTAAGTTTTTACCATACAATCCTGACTTTTAACGACCTAAAAGAAGAAGTGTTTGGAAAACGCTCTTGGAAAAGGAGAAAATGCTGGTAATCAGCATTTTCTCCTTTTCCCTCAGTGTTTTATACTCTATCAAAGAGAGAAATCATCATTTCATCAGTGTTTAATTTGTTGTCTGCAAATGCTTTCAGTTTGGTCACATCCAAAATTTTGACGTTTGGTAAAGAGTTAAAGATGGTTGCTTTACATAATCTATAATCCTTTTCATATAAAACAAGAGAACCTCTGCACTTTTATTAGTTCTGGTAAAGGTTTGTTGACCTACTGGTGACCTGGTACAAAGAGGGACAGGGCTTTACTGTTGTGATAAGGCATTTTGTTATACAGTCAAACTGATCCTGCAACTTCAATAAAAAAATTGCCACATTACATATTTTCTATAATGGTTTGTAACAAGACCCTCTTTAACTATAACCAGAAGACAAAATTTTTATAACTGGTCATAATTGAAAGATGTTGCAGACAACATAATAAATCTTCAAATTAGTAAAACTTGTATCAAAAAGGGTAGAAATTATTGTGTAAAACTAAGAAAATGCAGGTTACTATTATTTTCTTCTTTTCTCACAATGTTTTTCATAGCTTTTTTTCTTTAGTGACCTAAAATGCAGGAATGAATGGTAATTGTTAAAAACTTCTCTTCACCATTACAGAAAAATCAGGCCTGTGGAGTGATACAGGCGCTCAAGCGCATCTAGTTCTTTCATTATTTACCGTCACATACCCCTCCTGCATAGCAATGCATTACAATATTACGTCAAGTGCGAGAAATGTAAGTTAAATGATGTCATATTTCCATCTGGTTGTGAGGCACGCGCAATTTACCTAGGCAACAAGATTATGAAAGTCGCTATTTTCACTGTTCATACCAGTGTAATATCAAAAAATATTTTCACTGCTATTTCTTGATTTCCTACCGGAAAGCATGAAATAATGAACGATAAACCATTATAGAAAGAAGATTATTTCAATTCTAACATGACCAACCCTAAGCAAGTTCATACTTATAATAAAACCTTGGATCGGTCTGAAATTTGGTCAGTTGGTAAAGAGTTAACCCTTTCCCAAACAATCCCTGGTTTTTACGACCCTGAGATAGAAGCCTTTTGAAAACATTGTGGGAAAAGGAGAAAATGCTGGTAACCAGCATTTTCTCCTTTTCCCACAATGTTTTCTATCCAGCTGGAAACAAATTTCAATTTTTGAGTTACGTTTATTTCGTCGTCTGCAAGTCCTTTCAATTTGGACCAGTCTAAAATTTTGTCGTTTGGTAAAGGGTTAAGTCTCCTTTTTACAGACATTGACTAAATAGTTTATACCTTCAATATTTAGATACAGCCTTCAAATGCCCACACTGTGACTACCAAGGAAACAAGAAGAAACGTCTGACAGAGCACATGGGTCGGGTGCACGGGCTGCTGACAGAAAATTGCCATGGGGCCCGGGATTCAGCTCCATTTAGCTGCAACCTTTGTGACAAGAGCTTCGTTTTTGGAAAAGATCTCAACCGTCATAAGAAGATTGTCCACCATGGGAACAGGTTTTATTGTGAGAAATGTAACAAGTTATATAAATCGAAATATGTGTATGATAAACATATGAGAACCCATGCTGACGGATACGTACAGCCCATGTTTAAGTGCCAAGTATGCTCAAGAGAATTCACTACAAAGTTTTCCTTGGGTTGTCATATAAAATCGGAACATCTCGGCCTAAAGAAAACTTACATATGCCCAACATGTGGAAAATCCTTCAGTCAGATACGGTCGTATAGACAGCATGCAAACGTCCACGCTGGGATTCGTCCGTATGTCTGTGAGATTTGTGGAAAATCGTTTACGTATGATAAATCTTTGAAAGAACACAGGTATATGCATGATGATGTGAGGAGATTTCCCTGCTCTGTTTGTAATAAAGCTTTTAGGCAGCGCACATGCCTCTTAATCCATATGAAAGTTCACAAAGATTCTAAAGATCATATCTGTAGTAGTTGTGGCAAGTCTTTCACACAGAAACAGTCATTGATTCGCCATGAGAGAATTCACACCGGTGACAAACCCTACCTGTGTAGACTGTGTTCAAAGTCCTTCAGTGACTATGCTGTGATTCGTAAGCATTTATTGATGAGCCACAAAAAGGATAAAAATGACTGGAAAGAGTTTGTGGTCGCGGAAGAAAAGAAAATGTCAGACCATTATATAGCTGGTGGACCGGGTTATGTGAAAAGAGAAACATCAGAGAAAATTAGAGAGAAAAATCAAGCCACCATTATTCCTGCTGCTGTGCCAGGCGGGAGGCCATTCATCATGGAAAATGTACAGAGAGAGTTTAGACGTGATAATCAGAGTGAAGTAGAACATGTAAACATTGTTGAAACAGACAGAAGTGATGTCATAAGAGAACAATTAATAAAAGAAAACTTGGGTGCAGGTGACTACTCCATTTCTCAGTCAAACTTGGCAGGTTACCAAGTTCTTCTGTATGCTAATGCAGACACAGATCAAGGTCAAGGTCAGATACCACCAATCCCTAAACAGGATAGCCAAGTGCAACAAGCAACTGTCAATTTAAGTTATCCTGTTAATTATAGTACACTTCAAAATATACCAAATTCTGCCTATGTCATTTCGCCTGCATCAGAACATGTAAACGTCACAGACGAAAACATGCTATCGAATTTTGGTTCAACAATTTTGGCACCACTACCAGGGGTCAATACTGCTAATTTAGAACATGACCCAAGGTTACAAAATTTGAATCCCAATATACTGAACTCCCAGACAACCGTGCTTGATCTTGGTCAACCAGGCTCAAATGTGACGTCATCTGCTGTCATTTCCGCCACCGAGCCATTGCCACCAAATTTGTCCTTGACAGCAGCGGCTCTTAACGCCTGGGGATTGAATGGGTATCAAACTTACTTCAACCAGTCTAACTTGAACCAGTTTCAGCAGCAAGAATAAAATATTTGGATTAAAATCTTTGTATATATTTTTTTCCCTTTTTTGCTCCCTTTATCGCGCAATCCTGACTTCATTGACTCAAACAAAGAAGGCTTTTTCTACAATGTTTTATACCTTATCAAAGTCGGCAATCATCATTTAACCCATTCCCAAACAACAAATTTTGGACCTTTCCAAACCGGAAGAGTTTGCGTACGACAATTTTTAGATTTGGAGAAAATTGCAGAAAGTTTTCAAAAAAGGTAGAAAACACTGTGGGAAAAGGAGAAATTGCTCGTTACGAGCAATTTCTCCTTTTCCTACAGTGTTTTCAAAGACTTTTACTGCAGACAAGTAAAAACCAAGGCTTGTTTTGGAGAGGGTTAAACCTCAAGTGATTTGTCGTCTGCTAAAGCGATTAAATTGATATTGTCCAATTTAAAAAAAAATGTCATTTGGTAAAGGGTCAAACCTTAACCGCACAATCAAACCATTGATGATGCTCAGGAAGACGGCTTTTGAAAACAGTGTGGGAAAAGGAGAAAATTTTGGCTAGCCAGCATTTTCCTTTCCCGTTTTTAACCCTTGAAAAGGACAATTTACGTGTATTGAGTAACACATAATTTTTCGTCCTGAAATGATTTCAGTTTAACCCAGTCTTAATATTGTTGTCTAAATACAGCTTTATATTTCTTACAAGTAGATCGCATTTGCAAGATATGGGGCCATTATTCAATGCACCTTAGCCGAGCCTATTAGCGCAGCAAGTAGCATACAGGATTTGTGAATAGAAGGTCACTGATCTGATACCCAGTTTGGCCAATTTCTTTCCGAGAATTGATGATAAATGACTCCCTCTATTCCTATTTTGCAACAGGATCCAATCATCTCTCACCGCTGACCATCGTTTTAACAATAGTTTCAATAAAAGTGAGCTGTGACCCCACTGTGACTATGATATTGCTGAAAGTGCCAAATCAAATAAATATTCTCAGTAACTTTTAATCCTTTACAGAATGAGCCTGTGTATTAATTACTATGAAGCAGAAGGATTGAGAAAAAATTGTGGGGAATTGAGAAAATGATGTTTACTAAGAGATGGGGGAAAGAATTTCATAATTCCAAAGTCCAAATACATCATTAGCCACATTTAACCTTTTAATAAACAGTCCCCAGCTCTAACGACCCAGGTTGAGAGGGCTTTTGAAAACATTGTAGGAAAATGAGAAAATGCTGGTTAACAGCATTTTCTCCTTTTTCTACAATTACAATGTTTTCTCCTCTCTCACATAATTTTTATAATTTAAGCCATAGTCGATGTGTCAATCTGCAAATGCCTTCAAGTTCAAAATACATGTCTACAAAAATTGGCCTCTGGATTGAATTAGACTGTATTGGAGTTTAAAGCCTTTTTTTTTTTTCAGCTTAACCCATTACCACACAATCCCTACTTTTGACGCCCCTGAGAAAGAAGCCTTTTGAAAACACTGAAGGAAAAGGAGAAAATGCTGGTAACCAGCATTTTCTCCTTTTCCCATAGTGTTTTCTACCCTTCCCAGAACAAATTTCTATTTTTTAGTCACCTTTATTTTGTCGTCTGCAAATGCTTTCAATTTGGACCAGTCTAAAATTTACTCGTGTGGTAAAGAGTTAAGTCACGTCATGTCCGTCAGCTATACACCCATGTATTTCCTGGCTTTCTCACACCAGTACTGACTCAACTTTCTTTCCTCGCATGTATCAGAGGTGAGAGGAAAAAATTCATCCAGGTGTCGATCCTGCAACCCCAAGGTCGTGGATAAGATACGCTAACCACTGAGCTTTCTAGTAGGGCCTGTGTAAAAGGATAAGTTGTACTTCGGCAAATGTGTTCTATATGGACAAAACTGATATTTATGGAGAAGGGTGGAGAGAAAGAGAGGGGGAAGGAGCAGAGGGAGAGAGTCAGAGAAAAAGGAAGGGAGAAAGAGAGAGAGGAGCAGATGAGAGGAGGAGAGAGAGAGAAAAAAGAGGTGGGAGAGAGAAGCAAAATGAAGGGAGGGAGAAAAGGAGCAGATGGAAATAGAAAAAGAAGAAAAAAAGAAGTAGCAGAGAGAAGGAGAGGGACATACAAAATGAAGGGAGGGAGAGAAGGAGCAGATGGAAATAGAAAAAGAAGTAGGAGAGAGGAGCAAAGGGGGAGAGAGAAGGAGCAGAGACAGAGAAGAAGCAGAGGGAGAGCAAAGAAAAAGGGGGAGAGAGAGGAGCAAAGGGGAGAGAGAAAATGAGCGATGGGAGAGATAGAGAAAAAGAAGTGGAAATGAGGAAAGAAGGAGCAGAGGGAGAAAGGCAGAGGAAAAGAAGGGGGTGAGAGAGAGAGAAGAAGCAAAGAAAAAGGGGAATGGGAGAAGGAAAAGAGGGAGAAAGAGAGAGAAAAAAGAAGTGGAAGAGAGGAGCAAAGGGGGAGAGAGAGAAAGAGCAGAGGGAGAAAGGCAGAGAAAAAGAAGTGGGAGAGAGAAGCAATGGGAGAGAGAGAGAGAGAAGGAACAGAGGAAAAGAGGCAGGGAAAAAGAAGAGGGAGAAAGGAGCACAGGGAGAGAGAGAGAGAAGAAGCAGAGGGAGAGCCACAGAGAAACAAGGGGGAGAGAGAGGTGCAAAGGGGGAGAGAGAAAGAAGGAGTAAAGGGGGTAGAGAGAAAGAAGGGGCAGAGGGAGAGAGAGAAAAAGGAAGTGGGAGAGTGGCAGAGAAAAAGAAATTGGTAGAGGTGGAGAGAGAGAGAGAGAGAGAGGGCAGAAACAGAGATATAGAGAAAAAAAGAAGTGGGAGGGAGGAGCAAAGGGGAGAAAGAAGGAACAGAGGGAGATAGGCAGAGAAAAAGAAGGGGGAGAAGGAGCAGAGGGAGAGAGAGCAAGGAAGCAGAGGGAGAGAGGCAGAGTAAAAGAAGGGGGAGAGGGAGAAGAAGGAGAGGGAGAGAGGCAGAGAAAAAAAGGGGGAGAGAGAGGAGCAAAGGGGGAGAGAGAAGGAACAGACGGAGAGAGAAAAAGAAGTTGGAGAGAGGCAGAGATAAGAGAGAGTAGAGGTGGAGAAAGAGAGGGAAGAAGCGGAGGGAGCGAGACAGATACAAAGAAGGGGTAGAGGTGGAGAGAGCAGAGGAGAGAAAGAGAGGGGGAAAGAGACAGAAAAAAGAATGGGTAGAGGAAAGACACACGGTAAAGACCTGTTTTAACTCTCCCAAACGACAATATTTTAGACTGGTCCAGCTTTAAAGCTCTTGCAGATGACAACATAAATAATGCACATAATTTGATGAGAATTGTATCAGAAAATCTACTCTAGTAAGAATCATTGTCAGCTTTTAAATATCGTTTAAACATGGATAAACCTTGTCCAAGGAGGCTTTATTATTTTTGGCGAAAGGAAAATCCAAGTTATACATGCCAGATTACGCAACAGATGCGGCAGTCTCAATGAACATCTGTACTTAAAAAAACTAGTGGAATCCCCGCTCTGTAGATGTGGTGCGGTTGAATCGACTAAGCACTTCTTTTCAGAATGTCCATTTTATAATAGCCAAAGAATCAGTCTTAGTTTCAGTGTAAACGCTATAACAAACTTAACACTCCAAACCATTTTATATGGGGATGAAAATCTTAACTTGTTTGATAACCAAAGATTATTTGCCGCCGTGCACATCTATATCCGTGATAGTAAAAGATTTACCAAGTGATATGTAATTCTTATGTTTCCTATGTAACAGTTGATTTTATACCCGACCTGTTGTATAAATTCAAATAATTTCATTACCTTTTCTTTTAAAATTAAATATTGGTTTGGACCACTTGAGTACGATTTGCTAACATCCTTATACGATTTTGGTTCCCTTAGTTTAAAGCAATCACTAGTTCTGTCATTTGTTTGGTCAAGCTGGAGGTTCCTACAGCTAGTAAATAGGTGTCTTCAATTAAAATCTTCACCAATACCACTCCACACCCTTTGGATATTCACTATGTTTTTCAACTTTTTCTTTCAATTGCGTTCTTTGTCAGTGATTAGTAAGGATATGTTAATATAATAACCTTAAGCCGGATCTAGGAGAAAAACTTTATAAGCTTAGCTTCCGTTCTTATCCTTTTCCTCAGTATATTTATCATATATTTGTATTTCTTTTTGTTTTGTAAAATTTGTATCTAATACTGATGAATAAAATATGTTTAAACTACTCTAGTAAACATTGTTTTCCGTTTCCCACAATGTTTTCAAAACGCTTCCATTTCAGGGTTGTAAAACCCAGAAATTGTTTTGTAAAGGGCTCAGTATGTTCACATATGACCACCATGGAAGAAGACTTTTGAAACATTTTTGAAAGAAATCAAAGCGTTGAGAATGCTGAAGTGGTATTTGTCAAGGAAACCCATCAAAGGGAATCAATAGTTTGAAAGAAAAAGAGACATATTGTTCAAATATTGGCTTAAAAGCAAATGAAGAGTACTAAGGTACCTTAAACTATAATTTTGAAATATCTTTAGCCTTTTATATTTAATTTCCAACATTACAATCAATTACTTCTATCTATAAATATTCATGAGCAATCAAATGCAGTAGCGCGCAATCATAGAACAAGCCTTGGAAAGAATTAGTTTGGAACGAAAAATTCCAGGGTCAGTAGGCAAATTTGTATCATTGCACCAATAAAAGGCTATGAGCGGGAGAAGCTATTTTCAATCAAAAATAAATATCTCAAAGATCGATGGCCTCGCCCAATGAATTTTAAAATGCCATTTCAAATTACATATTTATGTGCCACAGAAAAACTCATTTGCCTGAGAAAGAAAGAGTTTAACTGGGATTATTTCCTTCGGCTTTGCACAAAATAAGATACATGGTTATCAAAATTCAATCTTGAACTCATAGTGGTATTGTCTTCGACAAATACCACAAAAATCTGTTATCAGTAATCAGCATTTTTTTTTCCCGATGGCATTATCTTCCGCTAGGTGGCATCCTTCAAATACAGACCTGTCTGATTTGGGCACTCTGTGAACAGAACCGGACTTCTCTTCAAAACGACAATCGTTACTTCGAATTAAAAAAAAAACAAACAAACAAACAAACATTACTCAAAAAGTTACCTGGTAAAAATTCTCCCAGCTATGGTAAGCTAGCATGTAACCTATGCACCGAAAACAGCCACAGTTCAGGAATGGAGCATTTTCGGAACATTGTTCTAAACCATATCAAAATGAAAGTACATTGCCATGATGGATGTTGCAAGAGCTATTGTCTTAGCTGTGTTAGTGGAGGATATGATTAGCTGCGGAGGAGAGTAGAGATAAGTCTAAAATGCTCCCATAGCGTTCATATCGTAAAAAAGATAAGTGCAGTTTGGCCATAAAGAATTGTCTACCTTTCAGCCATCTTGTATCACCTAGCAACCGTTCGGCAGGTGCGTTGCACCCCGATTGATTTAGAACAGTTCTGAAGAACACGGCACAGTGTTCCGAAATACTCCATTGACCTAGAACATGTTCGGAGTGTTCGGAGAAGCGAAAGGAATACGCCTATATCACATGTGCAGACAACGAAGTTTCTTACTGCTACTTGTGCAAAGTCTACATTTCATCATTTGAGCATCATTTACATGCAGACGATATTTCCATTTAGACAGTGTTTTCAAAGGGTTCCTTTCCTTAACCTTTCCACATACAGTCCTGAGTTTTAATGACCCTGTAAGAGAAGGCTGTTGAAAACATTGGGGTAACCAGAATTTTACTAGCATTTTCTCCTTTTTATCCATTACCACACAATCCCTACTTTTGACGACCCTGAGAAAGAAGCCCTCTGAAAACATTGTGGGAAAAGGAGAAAATGCAGTTAAACCAGCATTTTCTCCTTTTCCCACAATGTTTTCTACTCTTCTAATGTCAAGTTTAAATTTCATAGAGTCACATTTATTCTGTCCTCTGCAAATGCTTTTGATTTGGACAAGTCTAAAATTTTGTCGGTTGGTAAAGAGCTGAGGTCAAATCTCAAATCTCTGAAGACGAGCGATACTCGTGCAAAAAGGGAGGTGTCGTGCATTTTCATAGTGCATGATACCACGATACCGAGCAGGTTGGTATGCAATGATGGACCCATGATATCTGTTCTGTCTAATTACCGAGTGAATAATAGGGTAGAACGATCCTTGCATAAAACTTACAAATACCAAAAAGTATCGATCCGTGTCTGCCTGCGCGGACTGCGCAGGCTGACACGAATCGACACTTTTTGCAAATGCATTGTATCACCTTTTTCACGGTGATTGACTCATCTATACAGTAGAATAGGAAACAAGCAACGATTATAAAGGCAAAATATTTTTTTCTTTAGTTTAATAGAATATATACATAGGCTACAAAAATACCTATCCCACTATAGTATTATTAAGCTATTTACATAAACAAGAGGGCCATGATGGCCCTTAGATCCTTTGGACTAAATACCGTATATCGAGTTTTTTTCATTTTCGCGGGAAGGAAATGTTCGTTCTTTTCGCGATTGACTTATGTAACGAAATGGAACTGGTGAATGGTGGCGAGTTTGTCACAAAATTACCGTACTAAATACAGGGGTAACAACCTACGTCATAGCATACGTCATCGGAGACATTTTAAATCCGCCATTTTCGTTTTAAAAGGTAAGTTTTTTCAGCTTGTATATTATGTTATTGGAAGATCTGTCCAAACAAAGCAGTGCATTTGGTACCTGACAACTTTCTTCGTTAGTAAACATTAATATTTTGTTCATTAGTTTCGTTGATTTTGCAATTATCTCCGCACAATTTTCGAAGCCGGTGACACATGTGCGATTTAACAATAGATGTCGTATACAATGCCGTTAAGAATAATTGTGTTTTAATTGTGTCGTATACAATGCCGTTAAGAATAAAACTGTTTAGAGTTACAACATTGTTTCATGACATTTTGATTTCACGAGTAGGACAAAGAATTATTTACCGTCATCAGATGAAGTAGGTATTCTAAGTAAATTTTAGATACATATATCTTTTTAAAGTAATTAATCTGCACTTTGCGCACAAAATGGCGGCTATTCCGACACCTCTGAGCACTATGACGTAGGTTGTCACCCTTGTAAATACATTATAAGGATTAACGGTACTGAAAGCCCACTAGCTTGTAAACTTGATTATCTACCGAAACAGGAACATTATCACTTGCCTATTTCGTTCACAACAATCGAGTGTGTCGGAGCTCAGATTATTTTTAATCACATAACCTCCCCTGTTTTTAATGTAATATACCAATTACGAAAGTTCTTATCTTATACACGTTTGATATCACTTTTGTGTGACGTCATTTCTGACGTCATTTTCATACAAGTGAATGGGTCTTATGGATACTACCGCATGTGCATTTATGAACGTTTATGCATGATCTGGTCTATATAGTTGTGAAATGTCGTTATGTGATCAAAAGAATCTGATATTCGCGGACTTTTGAGATAAAAGTTCATTAAACTCGTGAAGGAAAACGTTATTAAGCTCACCAAAGGCTCGCTTAATAACATTTCCCAGGACTCGTTTAATAAAATCTTATCTCAAAAGTCCAGTTATGTCAGATACTATATTTCTCTTGATGTTTCCGGATTGTATGGGATATTTAGCAAATACGATTTTCACAAGAACGACCCAATTGCAAAAATCTCAAAAATTTCCTTCTTGCAAAAAAAAAAAAAAAAAAAAGGAAAATACGGTATGACCCATGTCCAATGTCTTCCTGGATAATATGATAAATATCCAAAGAAAGTTTCATGGATTTTTTACCATCGGCTTGAAAGTTTCATTTCACTTAATTTACAGCTTAAATGTCAGTTTGCCAAGATCCGGCCTGATGCTACAACTATTGAAATTACGAAATGTGTCAAATCTTTCACTACTGAAATTACGAAATGTGTCAAATCTTTCACGTGTCGAATGATTTTGTCTTTGACCATTTGATCAAGTTCTGTATTCAGTCTACAATTCAATGCTTCTGGTAAGTACGCTGAGGTTTGACAGTGTCACATTGTCCTTCAGATATAAGAGACTTTTTCCTGGAATTGTCCTTACTTTCGAAAAGGTAATTATTATACCGCAAAGAGATTCCTCGCAATCTGATTGGATAATATACCCAGTACATACAATCCATGTACACTGGTAGAATCCACGTGCAAGCAGTTTCCCTTTTGGGAGCCCCGTACATATGACTACATTTTCAACACAACATCAAAAATGGCGGCATCGACCTATCCGAGCACAATCTTTTGCACTCCGGATCATTTACATTCACCTCTGTAGTGGGCTCAGAAAGTAGTCCGTCATTACGTGATACTTTCGTCACATGACCAGGACTCAAAATGGCGACACAAACGCCGTTGAAAGGAACACCAATATTGATTACTTTGTGTGCTGTTGAAACAGCATACGGCCAATCAGACTAAGTAGTAGGCAATGTGAAAAAGACGGATTTTTTGAAAAGCTTAAATGTCTTTTAAAGGACCATAACTTGTTTTTTAATCTTATAACCTAAGATTTATTGATCGATGTGTCAAAACTGTTGTCACATTTCATGGGCGCAGCCATTTTTGTTAAACTTGGCGTAAGATTCTTATCATTAAAGAGGCTCGAAGAAAATAGTTCAATTTTATACAGGTAAATTCATCAGTTTGAACGTACCTATAATGTATCCAGAATCATATTTCCTTTGTCTACCTTATAATTTTACACATGAAAGAGTTAAACAGTAACAAAACATCTTTTCCTCGGTTTGACAAGATTCTTGTCATTTAGCCCATCGCAGAGATGTATGTGAGAGTAACGAACGACAACTCTGCTCGGAGATTGATCCGAGCAGCCCACAAGATAAACATACTGAGAAGCCTGCACAATAATATATTTCTAATTTCCCTTGATTTGGGGGCACTCAGAAGGGAAATTATATGTCGTCAGCGTACCCAATTTGCGAGTACTTAAACAGGGAGAATACGCATTTGAATGGTAAACTTTGCACTATGATAAATTCATTGTACGGTCAGGTGGTCCGAGACTTGGAAACTTGTTCACGGCCGTGGGGAATCTTGTAGCCCCGTGTCTATCTTAATTTGGGACTGGAAGAAATATCACAGATAATGCATTATGGAAATAACAACAACAACATCATCATCATAAAAGTAAAATAAATCCCATCTCCCTTAATACAAAAACGGATTTAACGTAGTGGACCCGTAATAGAAAACAGCTATTTCCACTATAATATTATCGTAGAAAATTTGCTCAGACTAAAAATGAGTGTTATTGTACTACTTTCACCGAGCCACATTTTCCTTTTTGTCCTTCCTAGAATTATCATTTATAAATCTAAAACCACTATATCTTCATTACAAATGGATATGATAATTACCTCCCTTTTCTGAAAGCTAACAAAAGTATCCACAACTAATTTCAAGATAGACAACAAAGGAATTTCTGGTCGGTTAAAAATGTGCAAAAGTATTATATCTGTACAAATCTGTCTTTATCAACTGTGAAGAAATTTTATGCCATGCTTCACTAGGCCTATTACAGGTCCACTACCATAAGGCGTTAACCCGGCCTTGATCCAGCGTGGATTAATTTAGCATTCGCTGTGTAAAAGTAGATCCTGAACTAAAATGTAACCGGTATATTGTTTCAGACCTCCAAGTCTCTAATCAACAGTTGATCAAAGGAAAAGATTCCAGACTCATCCAAACTGAAAGCATCTGTATTCGACGAAAATGTTGCTCCATGATGGAATTTAATTCCAAAAGGATATAGGATATGGTTGGATAGTAAGGAAATGCCGGTTACCAGCACTTTCTCTTTATCCCACATTGTTTTTAGAAGCCATTTCTAGCTTGAATCATTGAAATTCGGAATTTTGTGAAAAAAGGGTTAATCTTAAAGATGGCCCTTCAGATTTTGGGACAAAATTTTACAAAAAATACAAAAAATTCATCCTTGTACTTCCAAAGCCTTATCATTTTCATTTGTTAAACCCCAGTAGTCGAAAACCATCCGACAGCTAGATAAATTAGAGATTTACTACAGCCAAGGTCGACACTAAAGGGAAACACGGTCTATTTTTACATGAGCAACTCGCTCATTTACATACCGGAAATATACAGACGAAGCTACAAACATAGCATCCGAAGTTCTAGACATTATAGAAAATAATTAAATGTTTGTTATGTTATGGAATTTAATGGTCATAAGTCACGTGCAAGTTATTTAACATTCACACAAAGCTTTTTTTTATTTTGGCAGGAAATCTAAAAATACCTTAAGAGGCTATGTAGCCTTTTAAGGGAATACCACCAAAAAAATTTTTTTTGTAATTTTATGATTCTTAATTACTGATGATTTGTATTGATTTTCATATAAATTTCAGTGACATATATATTTTTTAATTTGGTGTGATGTGAAAATTCTAAATACCCACCTTTAAAGAAGATCCGTCACGACACCATGTTCTTTATCAGACTTTTGGGTTTTCTTCAATGATTTGTGAAGAGTCGGAAAGTCTGATTTTTTCGCTTCAGATATGAGTACTTGTATTACTATTTCTGTAATTTCATTGTTTGTATCACTGCGAGGAGCATTTTCGTTCACTCGTTGTTGTGTAGTAGTTGTTGTTGTTGTTTCAATTTCCGGTTCATTTTTGTTTATTTGTGGCTCGATAGTTACCATTGTTTCAGCTCTCACTCTACTTCTTTTCATTTGTGGCTCCTTATCTGTTGTTGTTTTTTCAACTTTAAGCTCAATTTCAGTTATCCGTTGTTGCTCGATAAGTGTCATTGTTTCGGCTGTCTTTTTATCTTTGTTCATTTCTGGTTGCTCGGTTGTTGTGTCTACGTCCGGTTCATTTTCGCTTATTCTTGGCTCGGTAAGTGTCATTGTTTCAGCTGCCATTGCAGTTTCATTCATTTGTTGTTGCTCAGTTGTTGCCATTGTTTCAACTTCCTGATCATTTTCGTTCATTCGTGGCTCGGTATGTATAATTGTTTCAGCTAACATTCCACTTCCATCCATTTGCGGTTGCCTGGTTGTTTTCATTGTTTCAACTTTTGGTTCATTTTCGTTTATTATTGGCTGGATATTAAATAGCGTTTCAGGTGTCATTCTACCTTCATTCATTCGAGTTTGCTTGGTTTTTGTCATTATTGCAACTCCTGGTTTATTTTCGTTCAACCGTGGCTCGATATGAATTGTTGCTACAGCTTTCGTTCTTTTTTCGTTCATTGCTTGGTTTTTTATTGTTGTAATATTTTCAGTTGGCCGTTCCACCTCAATGTCATAAACCGGCCAGACTTGTTGATAATCATTAATCAAATCATGAATAGCCACTCTAAAGTTAATATCTTTCTCAGGTTCAATAGGTTGGTCTTCTTCTGTTTTGAAAACGAACTTCCTCAGTAAGAACGGTATAATTCCTCCCCCTACAGTTCCTAGCAGCTGGTTAGTTGCCGAAATATTATCTAGTTCGCCGAATGTAATGATTGCTAGAACGACTATTAACAGAAACAATGCGATCCATAAAAAACTTAGAAAAGCTTTAATGTAGTTGTGGAATAGTCTTCCAGGTTTGTTTCCATAATTCATAACACATGCATTAGATAACAGCTGTGCAGGAATTTTTGGTTTAGCGTCATTGGTCAAGAAAAACGCCACTTTTCGGACTTTCCACGCCAAATGATTGTCGGTGTTAGTCAAATTTATGTCGTTGTGATCTGGCCATGAACGATGTGCGGCTCTGCAAGGATCATCTTCGTTAATGCAGGGATTTAAAGCAAACGCTCTGTTCTCTTGCTCCATGTTGTTCTGGTAAATAATTGGCAAGGCTTGTTTTTCACACAAGGACATGATGTATTTGTTGATTGTTGTGCTATAGTTTCTGTAAGGTATTGGTACGCTACCAAAGCAATCCATGGCATAGACCAAGAATAAGATAATGACTGACAAAATTATCGTAGTATATTTAGAGTAGAAAAGAACATTGATTGTTGTGTAGACGAAAACGTCTAGACAGAAAGTGACTACCTCAAACAGAAGCATAGTCACAGAGATAGTTGTTATCAAACAGCAGAGAGTGAGTAAAAGCTGTCGTATTTTCCCATCTTTTAAGGCCATTCTTTTCTCGCTAGAGAAGATATCGCCGACGACATTCTTTAAAAAAATTACTAATATTGACCTTAATTCCAATAGAAGACGCTTTGAACAGCATTTTCTCTCAGAATGTTCATATGTGCTTTGCCTCACAGCAGTGCTAGGTATGCCACTTTGTTCCACAGACATGTCAGCAGCTGCACCTTCAGACTCCGAAATACAATTCATTTCAGGCATTCTTGATTTTTTTCTGGAACTATCAATGATTGGTTCTTTGGCAAGGCACGGGACTGAATAAACCACGATATAAATGAGCATCCTAACTACGAGGTTGACTGTTGGGAACATGTGGAAGATGAAGTAGACTAGCGCAAAAGGTATAAGGAACAACCACATGAAAACGCCAAAGAATATGACGAAAAGACCCATTTTCTTAAATGGAATTAAAATAATTTGAACAAACCGTCCAAAGACTTTTGTTAGTCTGTCCATCATTTTGTCTTGATTACACTGTCTGAGCAGAATTTTAAATTCTCCTATGACCTTCTTGCTGATAAAAGTACACGTCGTGGCAAAAACAAACAAACAAAGAATTGTACAGCCAAAAACCAAATAAAACCAAACTACAAACGACTTCCAATAATCTACAAACTGAGGGGTATAGCCTCTCTCGCGCGCAGCTGTAATGCGCATATCGATCTCCTCAGTTTCATATTTGTAATAAGTTATGAATCGTATGACAAAAGGTGCAATAAACAAGATTCTAAAAACCATTTCCATGATGAAGCGAGCAATTCTTTCCCACGTTAAAGAGGAATTGAAAGGACACGTCGCAAGAACATTTGCATCGCAGCAAGCATTTATAGATTTTAGCTCGTGGACTCGATGATTAAACACAAACTCGTACACTGTTTGTGAAAAACTGTATGGTGCTTTTCCTTCAGGAACCAGTCGTTCGCCGCTCGTTTGAAGCTCGGCTACTTTAACATCAAATTCTGATGCTTCAGCGTTATCGACTGGTAGGCTATCAACCAAGGTCCTGAACCTTTCCATATTTCTGATTTTCCTGAGTGTTGTGTAGATAGCTCCTTTTTTCTTCCTAGACTCAAGACCTTTTTTGAGTTGAACGGAAATTCTTTTTGGTTTGTCTAGTTCGTATCTGAAGCAATTGTCTTTAGTAATTGTTTGGTAAAATACAGACGGGATTAGAAGTGGACAGAAAAAAATGATAGCAGCCTTAACTATGAAAACCATCCAACTCATCAGCTCCAGCCAGAATTCTTTGTGTAAATAGTCGCACGTAAGGTGCATGTCTTTTCCTCTATTACAGCAATAAAAACGGAAATCATCTCCGTTCTTATCCTGGATATGAAGGTTGCAGACTTTTTCATCAGGGTCTATTTTTTCTACTTGATCTGTTGTGTTTGTGAAATTATTTAGAACAAGTTCTCTCAGGATTTCTTCCACATTATCGTACGTGAGGCCATCCAAACAGTTTCCAGGATATTCCATCAAATTAATCCGGTTGTATTTAACCGTTTCAATTTCCAAGATCTTGAATGCCAAGATGTCATGAATTGGTGCCAAGAGAAGCAAGTTAGTTGCACGTTTTCCCGCGGTCCTGACCCACAACGACGGTTTAAACATTTTGCTTGTGTTCCTTTCATGAACTGTTTGTGGTAACCCATCGTCGCCACGGAATTTCATTCTGACGTAAAGTATTGTAGTACCATTGACAAGTGATTTCTTTGAATTTTCGGTCAAGGTATCGTTTTGTGGTATCAGCATGCAGTGGTATCGAATTACAGCTGGAATGAACACATTTTTGCCGGCCAGACTATGATCTTGATCGTTGATGTGTTCTGTTTTGTTTACATAGCCACATTGAACTGCTGTGGAAAGTTTCGAAAAGAGAACACCAAATAATAGAATGAGGATCAGTCCTTGCTCCATAATTCAGGAGAAAGCTGAAAATACATAGAGGATTTTTTTTTTCGGTGAAAGATCGAAATAGATCTAGATCTATATTTCATCGAGTGAACACCATCGGTAATATTTTCACTCGTGGCTGCGCCACTCGTGAAAATATTAACGATGGTGTTCACTCGATGAAATATATTTCGATCTTTCACCGAAAGAAAAGCATTTCATTTATTTATTTCATGCTTTTAACCCTTTCTGGGGGAAGCTTAAGGTATATGACGTCATATTTCCCATCTGGTTGTGAGGCACGCGCAATTTACCTAAGCAACAAGAACGTCAAAATCGGTATTTTCACTGGTGGTACCAGTGTAGGATCGAAAAATATTTTCACTGCTATTTCTCAATATCCTACCGGAGAGCATGAAATAAATTACGTAGGAGTTATGAGAGAAATGATTTGACCCTTTTCCAAACGTCAAAATGCTAAACTTGTTCTAAGGGATGAGGATCCTAAATTGCAAAACAGTGTCGACATTGATTGATTGAGCATTCGCTAAGTACAAGTAGATCCAAAACTAAAATGTAGAATGTCTCAGACTTACAGATCTCGGTCAAACTCAATACCAAATGGCATTTTTTTTTTTTTTGTTGTTTGACTCAAATTCAAAGTGTTTGCAGACGACTTATTTACTGCCTCTCAAATTATTGCAATTGTCCTTGACAGTTCACTAAATGGCTCTAAAGAAGAAAGCTTCCGAAAACATTAAATGAAAAGGATAAAATGCTGGTAACCAGCATTTTTTCCTTTTTTAACCGAATAGTTACAATCCTATGAAAGACATGGTTTCTCACGTCAGCCTTTTATTGGTTTTCAGTTTAAAGAGTCTAGAATTTGTAACATGAAAATGGGTTGAAGGGATAAGAATAGAGAATGCATGTTTATGTATTATCATTGTTATCAAACGAGTTGACTAAAATTGCATGACGCGATCCTTGGCGAAAAAATAAAAGCTGGTTAGCAGTACTATTTTCTTTTCCTGTAACGTTTTCAAAAGCTTTCTAAGTTGTGTTATTAAAACACGCAATTATTTTCCAAGGGGTTTTGATAAATGTCGAAACTGCGGATGATCTTTTCTATCCGGTAAAAATAATTGAGGTTTACTTTTCCATTTTCAAGGTATTATCTTTCTTTTTTGGCTTGGCACTAGGTGCTATTATTTCAGGACGTTTCCGTGTATTTCGTCACGTACTTCTTACTGTTTTAACTGTGCTGTTTATTTTCTGTGTCCCTTGAAGACCATGAATTTAACACCCAATATATATTATTTGTGCACAATTTCTAATATTTCTCAAGCAATGATACTTAGGAGCATGTCACCTTTATAAAATTTTGGTTAAGAATCTTACAGGAATTTCGCTTATATCTCTAAAATGCAATCTTAAATTCATAAAATTCAATAATGGTTATTATAATGAAATCAACCGCAACGCCACCACTCCCTTCTTCAATATATATAATTTATTTCATCAGCTTGTGCTTAATATGGGGAAATATTTGCAGAAAAAGGGAAAGGTATGCGAAAATAACGAGAACCGTAAGACATTTCAAGTCGTCTTGGAGATTTTACAACTCTTGATCATTTCGAATCTTGTCAAAATATACCAATAAAGCTACAATCGTTAATTATTCGAATGTTTCCTTTCTCTAATTTCGTGCCATCCTCGGATACCCCGGGGTCTCCCTATTTGCTACGCTACATCGACCCTGGGACAATTGACTAATAAAACTTTGAATCAGCCGCCGAAAATCGATATGAAACGTCATAGCGTACAGTCCACTCGCCCATCACAAAATGATGATGGAACCAATGCAAAGCCAGCATTCGGCCAGCGGTAAAGCGAGGGAAATTCAATTAATTGTCCCAGGGGTCGATGTAGCGTAGAAAATAGGGAGACCCCGGGGTATCCGAGGATGATTTCGTGCAGTCGAAAGAAAACTATCGAGTTCATCCAGATGATAAAAGTTTTATTTATAGATATCGAGAAACGGGTAGAGCTATTAATTACATGTAATTTTATCTTGCATGTCAGCTTCGATCAAGGTTAAGAAATTTCGCGTTAAAATATTTGGATTATCGTGATATCTTTTTCCGGAAACTTCTCACTCTCTCGATAAAATTTCCAGCAGACTTTAATTTTTCGCGATAGTTTTGTAAAATTATCATGATGGCTATTTCGTATCTCGTGGCAGAAACGTGCCACCATAGCCAATTTAATTTGACCCTTTACTCCATAGATGCTAATTTTGACGTGTCAACAACAGATAGCTTTTGAAAACATTATGGGAAAAGGAGAAATTGCTCGTAACGAGCAATTTCTCCTTTTCCAACAATGTTTTCCACTCAATCAGATATTTGTATCCTCATTTGTCCATATTTTTGACATCGTATCTTTATTTGCTGCTGAAATGGAAGAGCCTCAAATTGGCATATCAGGTAAAGGGTTAACCTGACCAAAGTCAACGTCATTGCATAAATCAAAATTCTATTTTTACCTCGGCATCGCACTGGGCTGCCATTATATCAGTTATATCGGGGCGGTCAATGCACCAATACATGCTTTCCTGGAGTTTCTTTTACTAGTATTCCTCACAATATTCTTACCAAGCGACTGACTTCGAAACAATGGCTAGCGGTAAGAGAGGAATTAATCCTGTCACAATGAATATGATCAATCCTTAGAAAGAAGTTTGCCTTGCCCCTGTTTCTAAGTCCTGTACGCTACTGACAGAGCTACCGAGAGATTAGGTTTAGAACGGACACATGGGTATAAAGATTATATAGACTATAGAGGATATTTGTTTTTTTCGGTGAACGATCGAAATTTATTTCATCGAGTGGACACCATCGGTAATATTTTCACGAGTGGCGCAGGTGGCAAATATTCTATTTATTTCATGCTTTTTACCCTTTCTGGGAGGAGCTTTATCAAAATTCAGTTCTTTTCCCTTATTCCCGTGGCGTACCCCTCCCGCGTAGCAACGTTACGTCAAGCGCGAGAAATGTAAGGTATATGACGTCATATTTCTCATCTGGTTGTTAGGCACGCGCAATTTACCAAGGCAACAAGAACGTGAAAATCGGTATTTTCACTGATGGTACCAGTGTAAGATCGAAAAATATTTTCACAGCTATTTCTCGATATCCTACCGGAAAGCATGAAATAAAGACTTATAATACGGTTTTAAAGAAAGTTGTAGTATCAGTATTATATATATGCAGGTTACTGGATTTAAGAAATAATCCAAGTTATCCAAATTATGTTGATCAAGTTCTACCCCGTGTTTATCGTATAAACTTATGAAAGTAATTCAGAGGTAGACAAGCAAAACCCACGGCACATTCTTGCAACTAGTAAGCAGAGCTAGAGAAAAACTATGTATACACATATTCCTGCATTAGATCAGAGGTGCGAAGCGGGCTTATGTTGGATACATGTACATCCTGGATGTCGCTGGAAGGAGTATATTGTAGCCTAAATATATGGGCTCCCACTCTCGGAGCTGGTCAAGATGACTAGCCCGCAAAGCTCAGTTGGTAGAGTGTAACAATAATGAAGGCGATGGTTTGGGTCAAATGAGGGTGTAGGTTCGATTTCCACGGGTGCTCATCTAAAATTACTAATATTCTTTCAAATGAGACGTTAAAATGAGGTCAAAAGCCCTCTGTAAATAAGAGTCGTTCCATTCCACACCGTCAGAGATCCATGATCGGATAGTGTCGGAGAGGATCTTCACCTGACTGGTCTTTGCATATCCCTGACAGACAGTCTCATCTCTTACACTGACTTTACAGCTTGAGTTTCTGTGACCACTACTTATCTGTCTAAACACTTTTGTCGAGTCCGCTCGTGTTGAGTTGTTACATAGTTTTGCAGTGTTTGTACGTGCGTGCGTGAATTGGTGGTGTGCTACGTGGGCTAACGCTTGCGGGAGTCCATATGAATTAGTCCGAACCAGAACTTCTACACTAATTCATGGATTTCAGAATTATTTTGGAAAAAGTTTTCTCCTTCATGAGAAGGAGTGTCATTTGAAGCATTTGTTCGGGAAGGTCTAAGGTCAAGGTCGCATTTCAAGTTCAAATGATGAAATTGTCGTAAATTGGGCTTGTCCGGACCAGAACTTCTGCATTTATGGATGCATTTCAAAATGATATTTATAAAATAAACTGTATGACTAGAAGTGTCATTTGCAACATTTGTTACGGTAAGTCCAAGATCAAGATTACACTTCATAGTCAAATGATAAGATTGTCATAAAGGGAGCTTGTCTGAACAACAACTTATTTTTTATTGATGGATTTAAAGATCATTGGAAGCGAAGCAACTTTTCTCCTTTACCATTAGAAGTGCCATTTGAATCATAAGATCAGTTAGATGCAAGGTCAAGGTTATATTTTAAAGTCAAATGAGAAAATTGACAAACATAAAGCTTGCCCGAGCTACATCGTCTACTTTTATTGATGGATTTGAAAAATAGTATGGCATAAGTGTTTTCAATAATTAGTAGAAGTGCTATTTGAATCATTAGTTCAGTAAGGTCCAGGGTCAAGGTCACAGTGAACGGTCAAATGATTACGTTGCCACAATAGAGAATGCCCACGCCATAAACATCATTCTAAATGATAAGCATGTGGAAGGAAAGTAAATGAGGGTAAAGCCAATACAGAAACGAAATACATGTAACAGATTGTAAATAATCACAATGTGAATGCTATGTGCAACAGTGTTGAAGAATTTACTCGACCAAAGGACAGTATTTTACACTTTTCAAAATTCGCAGCATTTGTAGTGCTACAAATGCAGCGAATTTTGAAAAGTGTAAAATATTTAATTTGTCTGCTCGGACAAATTAAATGTCGCTCAATCGACTGAATATGTCTGATTGAGTAGAATAAAAGGTGGAAAAGGATAGAATAATATTATTATGGTGAACATTATTTTCGCCCTTTCCCTCTAAGGTTTCAAAAGCCTATTTCCACAGAGTTGTTAAATACCTTTTTTTTGTAAAGGTTAGAAAAGAAATAATAAAAGTGGTTAATGCTTCAACACTTACTTTCTTTCGTATACAACGACAGCTGCAAATGATTCACAAGAAGTAACGTCAATAGCACAAATTGTGAATGATAACCCGGTGGTTGCAGCAACAGCAATGAAGTGTAAACAATTAGAATGTGCAGTTATATTTGCGGAAGGTTAAAATTAACTCTTAACGCTAATCCTGCTAAAGAGCTAACGTCAACATTTCAAACCGACAGTAAAAACAAAAATTCTGCTTTTTCAAAAGTATTTTTGGGAGAAAGATATATAGGGTCTGACATTAGTTGGCTTTTGAGATAACATTTTATTAAACGAGCCTAGGGAAATGTTATTTAGCGAGCTTCAAATGGCGAATCTAATTAAATTTTACTTAAACACCCACGAATGTCAGACTCTTAAATTAATCACATCACGATATTTCACAAAATATAGATCAGATGATGCAAAAACAGTCATAAATACATCCTCGGTATTTTCCATGAAACTCATTCACTTATATGAAATGCGTACAAAATGATGTCAAAAATGACGTCACACGAAAGTGATATCAAACGTGTATAAGATATTTGTCCTATTCCGTTAAATCAAAATGCCATGAAACAATGTTGCAGCTCTAAACACTTCAACACAATTATTATTAACGGCATTGTATACGACATCTATTGGTAAATCGTACATGTGTCCCCGGCTTCGAAAATTGTGCGGAGGTAATTGCAAAATCAACGAAACTAATGAACAAAATATTAATGTACACTAACGAAGAAAGTTGTCAGGTACCATATGCACTGCTTTGTTTGGACAGATCTTCAATAACAATAATGTATCAGCTGAAAAACTTATCTTTTAAAACGAAAATGGCAGATTTAATTGATTGAATTTCCCTCGCTTTACCGCTGGCCGAATGCTGGCTTTTCATTGGTTCCATCATCATTTTGTGATGGGCGAGTGGACTGTACTCTATGACGTTTCGTATCGATTTTCGGCGGCTGATTCAAAGTTTTATTAGTCAATTGTCCCAGGGGTCGATGTAGCGTAGCAAATAGGGAGACCCCGAGGTATCCGAGGATGGTGTTCTACAGGGTAGAAAAACATCATTTTCTCTATTTTTGTATTTCAATGTTTTCGAAAGATTTTCTCTTCAGGTTTATGAAAACACCAGGGCCCGTATTCACCAACTATTCTTAAGAACTTTCTTTATCTTATTCTCCAGAATTTCCTACATTTGTAAGTAACACAACTTCTGATTGGCTAAACCATTCGGTTTAGCCAATCAGAAGTTGTGTTACTTACAAATTAAAAAAAAAACCTTAGTGAATAAGACTGGGAATATTCTCAAGAATGGTTGGTGAATACGGGCCAGGGTTGTTTGGTACAGGGTTTATTTGAAATAATAGGATGGAATCCTATTAAACTAAGTGCGATGACGCCATATTTGATGTCATAAAAATAGATGGAGCTTCCAGTTGCAAAGTGGCTAACTCATTATTTGAATGCCAAATTTGAAACCTCTTACTGTGTCTTATAATCTGATTTCTTTGCGTTTGCAAAAATAAAGTCATGTTTTTAAGTATTCAACAACTGCTTTTTTTATATATATATAAATGTTTCTAATTCCAAATGTACTGGGCCTAAAACTGCTTCTTTAAAGTCATTTATGCATGTACCACAAAGTCCACAATTAAGCGTGACTTTTATACAGTAAACACTGAAAAGCTCACGTAACCTGTTTTATTTTAAGTCCAGAGAAGCACGCTTAAAGGTGGCCCTTCAGATTTTGGGACGACAATTTTACAAAAGTGCAAAAAAATCATCCTTATATTCACAAAGCCTTTTAATTTTCATTCATAAAACCCCAGTAGTCGAAAACCGTCCGACAACAAGAGAAATTACAGATTTACTACGGCCCAGGTTGACACCAACGGGAGACACATTCTATTTTTAGATGATCATTTCGCTCATTTACTTACAGGAATACACCGAAGAAGCTTCAAACATGGCGTCCGAAGAAGATATTATGGAAAATAATTATTACATGTTTGTTATGATAGGGAGTTTAAGCGTTATGAGTCACGTGCCAGTCGCTTGACATTCCCACAATGCTTTAATGATTTTTGGCATGAAATCTAAAAATAGCTTAAGAGGCTACGTAGCCTTTTAAGGGAATACTATCAAAAAAAATTTTTTTCGTAATTTTATGAATCTTAATTATTGATGATTTGTATTATTTTATCATACGAATTTCCGTGATATATATATATATATATTTTAATTTGGTGAGATGTAAAAATTCTGAATACCCACCTTTAGTCCTGTACCACACAATCCCGACCTTAACCCTTAGCCTGCTGAATGACCGAAATGAATTTTTCAATTAGATACATAAAAAAAAACCCAAATGTTGTTGTTGTTTTAAAACTATGTTTTGAGGAATGATATCTCCATATCGGAAAGTGTAGATCCAAGATCAGACTGCCCTTCTGTACAGTCTGATCTTGTAATACACTGTCTGCAAAAGGTAAGAGAGTCTACGACTTGACAACCCTGCGGAAAGACTCTTTCTTGGAAAATTGAGAAAAAGTTCGTAACAATACCTTGCCTTTTTTGCACGACGTTTGAAATCTTGCCTTTTAGATATAAATTTCAATTTTTGAGTCAGTATTATTTTGTTGTCTGCAAAAGCTTTCAGTTTTGAGAAATCTAAAGTGTTATCGTTTGGTAAAAAGTAAAACAAAGACAATTGTGACTTTGAACCTTTGATTGTGTCTTTTTTTAAACAGTCCTCCATTGTTCTGCCAGCTGACCTTTGTACCATTGGGTGCATTCACCAGCAAACCATTGAGCAAAGTATGCCAAAACAAGGAAGGTTTTGTTAGTCATAGTAATTAACCCTTAGGATGCTAATCGCGATTCACTGACCTTTTGCGGACAGTGTAGATCAAGATCAGACTGCACAGAACGTGCAGTCTGATCTTGGATCTACACTTTCCGATATAAAGAGATATTATTCCCAAAATCATTACTTTGAAATGGCGGTATTTTGGGTTTTACTATCGAAATGAAAATTTGATTTTACTTATATAGACAACGTTAGCTTCCATTGTACTAAATTCCTCCTTATAATACTTCGGTTGCCTCGTGAAAGAATTTCCAACTGACAACTTTATTGTGCAATGCACTTCCGGTGAAAATTCAAATTTGTTGATAAATAAGGATAAATAAGGATTTATGCAGAAATAATATTTTTTCATATTTCTAACGGATCAGAAATTCTGTTTATGTCTGTCTTGAAATTATTGTTTGATACTTTTTTTTAGTTTTCTGAAATGGGAGGTAATTATTATCTCTTTTTGAATTGAGAATAAAGTGGTTTTAGATTTATAAATGATAATTCAAAGAAGGAAAAAAAATGGAAAAAATAAATCGGTGAAAGTAGTTCAATAATACTCATTATTAATTATAGCTAATTTTGCAGGAGGATATTTTAGTGGAAATAGCTGTTTTCCATTACACAGATCTTACCTTAAAAATATCGCTTTCATTTGTTGTTTGAATAATGACCAAAAAAAAACTCTATAGTCTACTAGACAACAAAATTATAGACCGGTCTGAATTCAAAGCTTTTGCAGACAACATATAAAGTGTTGCTCGATAGAAGAGATGTGTCATTGATGGAGTACATAGAAAACATTGTGGGTAATGGTGAAAATGCTTTACCTACGAGTTGTTGCAATAGGAGATTTGCCTGTGAAGGGAAAAGTACATTAAACAAAACACTACGGAAAAAGAGGAAAGCCAACAAGTCTCAGTGTAATATATTTCAAATGACCCGCTGCAAGAAGAAATTAATATGAGAATGAATGATCAACTCACTTAGATCTACTTGATACAGAATGACGTCATGCGATATAGAATGACGTCACTCTACATTGAATGTCACTTTCGTTGCATTGTGTTTATAGAGCTGAATTTGCGTGTGACGTTAGAATAATAAATCTCAAGGGTAACAACCTACGTCACAGGAAGTGATATCGGACCTGCACATTTTCGTAACTTATGTCCGCCATATTGAAAAGTAAGTACGATATGAAGATAGAATGAGGCTAGCTTGGGTGGATACAAACGGACTACAGGACTCTCATGTATTTATCAAAGACATTAGATGAATACATTTAATATTCTGATGTTTTAGACAGGAAGCAGATTTCTATATGCACAAACACTTTAACCAAATATCAAAAAGTGATTGGGTTTTAATAGTTGGTCGAAGTCTATTCGATTATTATAAGTGGTGACCAAAAGCTTTGACAAAAAACAAAGTCCCTAGGCATTGTACGATTTCACTGTGTTGTAAGCTGTACGGTAGAAATTGTGTAGTCACTTCCAAGATGGCGGACTGCTTACATGAAGAAAGGTAGGTGTCACATTTTATCATCAATAACTTTTTTTCTTCAAACCTTCGAGTCATGATACTTATAATATATTGTGGGGGAATGATGTGGTAAGCCTCGGTGTTATATAGCAAAGAGCCAGTGCCATTATTCGATACGTTATATCGGCGTAAACGTTGCCATTTGGTAAATTTTAAATTTGAAGTGAGAAACTTGCATCATTTTTAGTTATAGAATGGAAAATCAGCCAATGCAGTGGACGACCTTTGTTGTTTCTGTAGGTATTCAGCACGTGCATTCCAATGATAACGGTAATTTCTGTGAAATATGTCTAGAAAGACCCGAAAACATGTGTTTTGTATATCGCTAATGCAGCGGTGTAGTCCACATCAACAATTTCACACACAGCGGTGTAGACACGATATTTTTTGAACGGTTTAGACACAATTTAAAGCACAATGTATGTACGGTTTAGACACAATTGGCTTGGTCTTGAAATGAATGTATTCTTTTCTGAATATATAACGTAACTTGGCGTTAATTCAGAATCCTGACAATTGGCACCAATAGTTCGAGAGAGTCTCCTTTATCACCGACACCCACCAAAGGAACCGTATGGAACCGACAAGGGATCATCGTGGAACGAAAAGAGATAGTTGGGAACAAAAGAGTGCATCAAGAGATTATTTACGATATTATTTATGTAATAATCAGTATCATATCACGAAAAAATAAATTATGAAATTATTAATGAATGTTTGTGCAATTATAAATCAATGCCAGCATGCTGGCAGCCATAATTTCAAACATTTCCTTAGTATGACTAACCATCCCGGACTTGCCAATCATTTTTATTTCGGAGTTGTTTGAAATACTTTCGCTGATTCGTATCTTGGTATCTGTTTGTTTAATATATAGTTAAAGATGCCCATCTACAGCCGGTGAGCAGAACGCTGTTAAATTTCAATAAAAAAAATAGCATGGTACAGAAAATCGGTCTTATGTGTACACAAGGATAAATTACTGGTCAAAATGTATGGTGTAACTGAAAAAAAGAAACGCGGAGGTTTCTGTTTCTCTGGTTTCTTCGGTATCTGAACATTGGTTGGAAGAAAACTGGCTGACGATCGAAGCTGTAAACAATGGCGGTGCGTCACGGAAATTTATCGTTGCTTTCCGCCTAGAGTCGGATATGGTGTAACTTGTATATAGGCCGCGACCTCCGTCTGAAAATCAAGGCTGCAACAGAGAAGCCTACATTTTCTTTTGTTTTCCTCAGTATACGCAGGGCGAAGGTCAAATACAGTCACGAGACAGAATGCATGACCATTATTCGAATCTACCCGAGTAAATAACGGATATCAAAAATCTTCTATTCAAAAAATGGAAACGACGAGTCTGCTTAGATGGAAGGTCGCAACTCAGCGAAATGCATTTTCTATCAATTGTAATCGACCATCAGGCGCAATATTTGGTATGAAGATATAAGAATGACTGAATTATGATAAAATCAAAATGAGTTAAAATTGGCTTAAAGGTGGGTATTTAGAATTTTTACATCTCACCAAATTAAAAATATATATATATCACTGAAATTCATATAAAAAAATAATACAAATCATCAATAATTACGATTCATAAAATTACACAATTTTTTTTTGACGGTGTTCCCTTAAAAGGCTACGTAGCCTCTTAAAGTATTTTTAAATTTCGCGCCCAATTTCAATAAAGCATTTTGGGAATGTCAGGTGACTGGCACGTGACTCATAACTCTTAAATTCCATCAAATAACAAACATGTAATAATTATTTCCATAATGTCTTCTTCGGACGCTATGTTTGAAACTTCGTCTGTGTATTCTTGTATGTAAATGAGCGAATTGATCATCTAAGAATAGAACGTGTCTCCCGTTTGTGTCAACGTGGGCTGTAGTAAATCGCTAATTTCTCGTGTTGTCGGACGGTTTTCGACTACTGGGGTTTTATGAATGAAAATTAAAAGGCTTGAGGTGTATAAGGATGGTCCTTTTTGCATTTTTGTAAAATTTTCGTCTCAAAATCTGAAGGGCCACCTTTAAAATAAGTATAAAGGCCTCTTTAAAGTTTTTACTTTCTATGCCACTGTTCGATTAAAATATGACCGGTAGGTTAAAAGGGGATGGACTGGAGTAAAAATTACGTAATCGGGTCATGGATTTATATTGATAAAATCGAATGTTACCCATTAAGATAAGCTATCTCGTAATTTTTTTTTTTATTTATTCTTATCGTTTTTCGAATGTTTCTTTCGGCCTCGGACTACATCTGGTTGGTGAATAGGCAGGCCCGTTCGCGAAGTACCAAAGAAATTTTAATTTCCCATATTTTGATAGAAAGACAGTCGATGATTAGTGAAACACTTTCAAAACATGAATAATTCCCATGGCATCTTATCTGATATAAGTTTGTCTTTTAGAATATACAGGAGAGCAATAATACTGTATATCCAAAAGCCCTGCTGCTATTTTTGTTCCATGAAGTGTCGAACAACACTTTTGAAATCTCCTCCAAATGGGCATTGGCAGCACGCGAATGTCGTGCCACTGAAATATAAGATAGACAAAGTTTTTTTTTTTTAAGCAGGAAAGTCTTTCCAGTTCATGTCTAGACCACAGATGCTGTCAAAATTTTATGTCTAAACCGTACAGAATATAAAGCTTATGTCTGTGTCTAAACCGTTCAGAAAACAACTTGTCTACACCGCTGTGTGTGAAATTGTTGATGCGGACTACACCGCTGCATTAGCGATGTACAAAACACATGTTTTCGGGTCTTTCTAGACATATTTCACAGAAATTACCGTTATCATTGGAATGCACGTGCTGAATACCTACAGAAACAACAACCGTCGTCCACTGCATTGGCTGATTTTCCATTCTGTAACTAAAAATGATGCAAGTTCCTCACTTCAAATTTAAATTTTACCAAATGGCAATATTTACGCCGATATAACGTATCGAATAATGGCACTGGCTCTTTGCTTTATAACACCGAGGCTTACCACATCATTTCCCCACAATATATTATAAGTATCATGACTCGAAGGTTTGAAGAAAAAAAGTTATTGATGATAAAATGTGACACCCACCTTTCTCCATTTAAACAGTCCGCCATCTTGGAAGTGACTACACAATTTCTACCGTACAGCTTACAACACAGTGGATTTGGAGGTCTTAAGATTTTTTCAGAACATTTAAAAGAACGATTACAAAAAAAAAAAAACAGTCTTACCAAACACGCACACTGACTTTATAACAAGGGTCCGATATCAGTACCTGTGACGTCACACTGACGTTCGTTGTGAGGGTGAGTCTACTAAGTCTGCCATTCTTCAATACTACGATGACGTCATGAATTATGTCATTATTAAGTCATGAACGATCACATTTACCTGGATATTGATTATCAATGAAATGGACATTAAATAAATATGCAATGTTGGATAAATTTAAGAGCATATAAAGTTTGTTGTCTGTGATATTGAGTTATAAGGAATGAAATGAGTGATAAGGAATAAAGATATTTTATTTTTTCGTTTTCACGAAGGTATGAAAAAACAAAAACAAAATACTTATCACACTTTTGATTAGGTTTTTTTTTTTATACCTCCGAAGTTCCTTACAGTGTGATTAGATTTTTTTTTACACCTCCGTGAAAACAAAAAACAAAATCTCTTCATTCCTTAAATACAAAATTCTGCTTACCATTTTTTTTTTTTTTTTTTTTTTTTTTTTTTTTTGGGGGGGGGGGGTATTTTTAAGATATGACCCCCACTACCATTTTTAACTATTATACTTAAGACAGCCGATTAGAGAGATCCAAAATTTCAGAATCCCCTCCGCTGAGAGGAAACCGATGTAAATGCAACTTTTATCGGATATTACTTATATTACTTACAGACTTTTAACGCTAAAACCTGTCGTGGTGACCTTTATTACAATCAAACTGCTGTCAGCGCTGTAATTGGTCAACACTGAATAACTACTATGGTTTGAAATCACAAATCTAATAGTAGTTTGTTTGAACTGTATATGGAATAGAAATCTTGTTATTTTACACCATTGTAGTTGTTCAGTCGAGACCAATAACAGTGCTGACAGAACTTTGATGTGTTGCCTTTGTCAAGAAGTTCAAACCAGGGGAATGTAAAGTGATTCATGGACAATTAGGATTTGAAAAAAAAGTTACAACTTCAACAATTTAACAAAGACATTAGTTATCAAAATGTCATCAAGATGTCTCTTCCACTTTGACCTGTACACTTGAAAACTTGACTAGGCACACTTGAAAACTTTTCTGTTTCTCAATTATTCTGCTCTCAAGTATCCAGATTATGTAACGCATAGAGGGCGAAACACTTTTCTGACCTCACTACATTAAAAAAGCCTGGTTTTACCCATTACCACACAATCCCAACTTTTGACGATCCTGAGAAGAAGCCTTTAGAAAACACTGTGGGAAAAGGAGAAAATGCTGGTAACCAGCATTTTCTCCTTTTTCCACAATGTTTTCTACCCTTCACAATACAAATTTCAAATTTTCAGTCACTTTTATTTTCTCGTCTGCAAATTCTTTCGATTTGGACAAATCTAAAATATTGCCGTTTGGTAATGAGTTAAGATCAACCTGCACACTGTTTAATATTTCGTATGATTTTGTGTGCAAGACAGCTTGTAAACAGCAATATATGTAAGAGAGACACGTTTGTTAGCACCATTACCCTAGGCCTCTTTTTCCCTCAATGTTTTAGTTTAAACGTATATTTTACATCGATTGAGAAACAATTTCTACAACTTACACCAATCTCTCTCGATTCTGCTTCCTAGGAACTACGCTAGTAATTGCGCCGACAATGTTTCAACGTGCCAATTTTGTTAGGGTGGCTGCAATAAGGGATTGTCTGGTAAAGGGTTAAGTGGTTTTTCCACCCGCCCAAAAGTCTCATTACGGTGGACTACTGGAGTAAATCAAAGATCAGACTCCATTCTATGCTGTCTGATCTAATCTACAATGTAAGTATGAACAAAAAAAACTTAAGTATAATTTTAAGTGAACCCTTAACCCAGGTCTTCCTAAATAAGTGAAATATACTACTCAAAATTTGCTAGGGATCACCCTAAAAGATTCACCCTAAATATATGTGTGGCATGTATCATGTATGGTTTTACAATAAGTTACATTGCCACACTGAGCAATAAAATGACCTGCGGAAATGGATCTTTAAGCCTTTACCTCACAATGCCGACTGTTAAAGACACTGAGAAAGAAGCCTTTGGAAAGCATGGTTGGAAAAGGAGAAAATGCTGGATACCAGCATTTTCTCCTTTTTCAACAATGTTTTCTACCCTATGACAGACATAGTGCACGTTGCATTTATAGTTTTGGTCAGTAAATGTTTTTAACTTGGACAAATCTAGACTTTTACAGCATGGTAACGAGTTTATGCAAAACTGTTGTAACTTATAAACCCATATAGAACTATGTAAATGATCCCTTTCAAAGTTTGAGTAGTATATATTTTTAGCTCTTTACCAAACGACAATATCTTAGACTTGTCCAAATCAAAAGCATTTGCAGACGATGCTTCAGGTAATACTAATGATTATTGGTTGTTACACAAATGCATGGAAGTATGCCCATGTTTTTATTCGTTTTATTCTTCTTCTCGGTTTTTTTTCTCGAACTGGGAGACAAAAATGATTACCTATTGTTTTCCTTTTTAATAGATTTTCCAATGTCAATGTCAAATCAAACATCGGGAAATCATTTTACACTTCGTGTACAAATCACTTGGTAATTTTGGTAATTTTAAAACTTGCGATTCTGGTTAAATTGATGAGGAACATATAATTGCAGACTAAATAATGAAAAAAAATCTGTGTGAGGGGAGGTTTCAAATGAAAAAAAAAACAAACTATTTTTGTCCTTGTAACAGATAAAATGTATTAATAAATCAATGATTTTGGGACATGGTAAGGGAGTCCGAGTTTACCTCTTTACCACACGATAAAATTTTAGACTGGTTCAAATTGAAAGCGTTTGTAGACGACAAAATAAAGATGACTGAAAAATTGAAATTTGTTCTGGGAAGGATGGAAAACACTGTTAGAAAAGGAGAAAATGCTGGTTACCAGCATTTTCTCCTTTTCCCACAGTGTTTTCAAAAGGCTTCTTTCTCAGGGGCATCAAAAGTAGGGATTGTGTGGTAATTAGTTAATGTAAATACATTATCAAATGTAAGAGTCATATAAAACTGTTTTTCAACCGACTTCTAAATAAACCAGCCTCTATTTCAATTTTCAAATTTCCTAACTTTGATAAACCTAATACAAAAGAATTAAACTTGTACCTTTTCTTAAACTGGACTCATATGCTTGTGTTATCTAGAATAATAATCTTACGGTAGAAAAATCTCCCAGTAAGTTTCATATGTCTCCAAGTTAAGCCAAGCAGGTGTCTAGGTTGTTTGTCCTGAATTCCTGATTCGCGTACCACGTGACATCAGTGGGAGGAGCGATTTATCGTCTGGCGTTTGGTTAATTCAAAGCTTCTGGTACCTACGCTGAGCTTTGACAGTGTCACATTGTCCTTCAGATATAATAGACAATATTGTCCTAATACTTTCGAAAAGGTCATTATTAACCAGAAAGAAATTCCTCGCAATCTGATTGGATAATATACCTGGTACACACAAGTCATGTACACTGGCAAAATCCACGTGCAAGCAGTTTCCCTTTTGGGAGCCTGGGATCCCCGCACACATGACTACACTTTCAACACAACATAAAAAATGGCGGCCTATCAGAGCCGCCCACAAGATAAACATACTGAGAAGCCTGCACAATGATATATTTTTAATTTCCCTTGATTTTCGACACTCAGAAGCGAAATTCCATGTGGTCAGCGTACGCAATTTGTAAGTACTTAAATAGGGAAATTTTGCTGAATACACATTTGAATGGTAAACTTTGCACTATAATAAATTCATTGTACGGTCAGGTGGTCGTGGACTTGGAAACATGTTCACGGCCTTGACGAATCTTGTAGCCCCGAGCCGAATGCAAAGTGGCGATATGATTCGCCACAGCCGTGAACATGTTTCCAAGTCGACGGCCAACTAATTGTACATGTATATTAATACTGCACTCTTGTCAAAGGTTGTTTGGTTTGTGTATGGGGGGATGTTTCTGTGTGTTTAGTCTACACTTATTCTATACTTAATGTTACTTTCCGGTATTCAGGCTTTTCAAATCACAATTCGTAACATTTCTGTGTCGAAACTTTCTCATTCCGTTACATTCCGGTATTAAATTTCATCCACATTTCTTAACTTTTCGCGACATTCCGGTATTCAGGTTATTTTACGGTGAACCAGTCTATTGTTTAGCATAAAGATGGCGACCAAATTTATCGACAACTGATAGTCTGCTACTCTGCCACGTAATTTAAGGTGAAAAACACTATTTGCACTTGAATTAAAATTTCAACTTCTGCAGGAATTACAAAAAAAGAACTTTTTAATGCTATGAGGGTGTTAAAGAAGATTTGAAATCAACGCTTTTGCATGTATTGCGTTATTTAGGTTGCCATATTTTAGAATGTTGGAGAAGTCGTCCCCTGGAGAAGTCGTCCCCAAATTTTATAGGGTCGTTTCCAGCAGGATGATATCTCAGAAAAACTCGTTCTTAATTTTTTGTTAGAGAAATTGTTGGCACACATGATACTTTTTTGCATATTTAATTTGAAAACATCTTGAATCGAGTCTTCGGATTTTTCTTTTTACATGATATTGTTCAAAACGCCTTGTTTTTAAATATTACCTCTTAACTACACAATGGTAGGGCAATTTTGTGAAATTACCGTAATCACTGGAATCACTGTGTGATGTTATGGAATCGCCATTTTTTCAGTAAATTACTAATTGAAGTCTATTGTATATGAAATTTACAATCTGGTGTATAAAATCTGGAGCAAATTTAAGCAGAAAATTGGCATTTCATTAAAATCTTCAGTACTTAAATTTGAAATCACCTGTAACCTCAAAGTCAAACAAGGAAATCTCTTAACCCATTACCACACAATCCCTACTTTTGACGAACCTGAGAAAGAAGCCTGTAGAAAATATCGTGGGAAAAGGAGAAAATGCTGGTAACCACCATTTTCTCCTTTTCCCACAATGTTTCTTGTACCCATCACAAACAAATTTCAAATTTTGAGTCACTTTTATTTTGTCGTCTGCAAATGCTTTCGATTTGGACAAGACTATAATATTATTGTTCGGTAATGAGTTAAAAGAATAATGAAAAAACCATTTAATCAAGATATGACAATTTTTTTGACAGAGTTAATGTTATGAATGTTGTGATAAAGTAATTTAATTCTGTAGAGAAATTATCAAGTAAAATTTAGAAGTTATCTCCTTTTCCGTGCATTTTGGTGATCAGTGAAATCATCCCACACTGAAGCTAAAATTGGACCAGGTCATCCTTCTAATTAGTGAAATCATCATTCTGTTAGCTCGTTACCATACAACAAAATTTTAGACTGGTCCAAATTGAAAGTACTTGCAGAGGACGTATGAAATAACAATGAAAAGGAAAGATTTTGTCAGTGATAGCATAGAAAATATTGAGGAAAAAAGAGAAAAGGCTGGTTACCAGCATTTTATCCTTTTCCCACAATCTTTTCTATTATATAGGCTTCTTTCTCAGGGTCGTTAAAATTCGGGATCATGTGGTAAAGAGTTAACTCATTACCAAACGATAAAATACAGCATTTCCTCTTTTTCCCACAATGTTTTCTACCCTGCTGGAAACAAATTTCATTTTTTGAGTTGCATTTTTTCGTCTTCCAGTCTAAAGTTTTATTGTGTGGTAAAAGGTTAAGGGTATTAAACTTGCTTATTTAATATTTACATTACCATACCATTAGCTGGTAAAGGCTGGTCTGCATTATTTTCTCATTCGGGTTGTTCAACCCTTTACCAAAGGACAAAACTTTGGACTAGTCCAAATTGAGAGCAATTGCAGACTACAAAATAATTGTAAATCAGAAATTGAAATTTGATTTGGGAAGGGTAAAAAACGTTGTGGGAAAAGGAGAAAATGCTGGTTATCAGCATTTTCTCCTTTTCCCACAATGTTTTCAAAAGGCTTCTGTCTCAGGGTCGTAAAAACCAGGGATTGTTTGGTAAAGGGTTAAAGTTTGGGTTGTGTGTAATGAGGTTACAAGTATGTAATGAGGAATTAAGTACAAAAGACAGAAAAGAAAAAATGATATTTGGTCAAAACACTATCATTAATATGTGCAGATAAAAAAGAAAATGGCATGGTTTTCCAATGCATATTTTTTATGTACTTATAGAATCTTGCAATATTTATATCTTTTTTCTTTTGTTGCAGGTCCTAAAATTGGAGACAGAATCATGGCGTGAGTTTTTAGCTCTTTACCAAACGACAAAATTTCAGGTTTGTCGAAATTGAAAGCATTTGCAGACGACAAAAATAAAAGTGTCTGAAAATTTGAAATTTGTTTTGTGAAGGTAGAAGACATTGTGGGAAAAGAAGAAAATGCTGCTTACCAGCATTTTCTCCTTTTCCCACAATGGTTTCAGAAGGCCTCCTTTTGGGGATCTGTAAAACCAGTGATTGTTTGGTAAAGGGTTAACTCTATTTACCAAGTGACAAATTCTTTTTATTTCATGCTTTCCGGTGGGATATCGAGAAATAGCAGTGAAAATATTTTTCGATCTTACACTGGTACCACCAGTGAAAATACCGATTTTCATGTTCTTGTTGCCTAGGTAAATTGCGCGTGCCTAACAACCAGATGGGAAATATGATGTCATAAACCTTACATTTCTTGCGCTTGACGTAACGTTGCTATGCGGGAGGGGTACGCCACAGGGAATAAGGGAAAAGAACTGTACTGAATATTGATAAAGCTCCATCCAGAAAGGGTAAAACGCATGAAATAAATAGAATATTTGTATTTTTTGGTGAAAGATCGAAATTTATTTCATCTCGTGAACACCATCGGTAATATTTTCACTCGTGGCTGTGCCACTCGTGAAAATATTACCGATGGTGTCCACTCGATGAAATAAATTTCGATCTTTCACCGAAAAATACAAATATCCTCTATTTCTAGACCAAGATTAAATGGAGATAAGGTTATCATGTTTCTTGGGTTTTAATTTATTAGACAGTGGAGAGATGCAGGGCCATTATGGCCCTCTTGTCGACTTTTTACCGCACAGTCCTGACTTTTAACAACCTTGAGGAAGAAGCCTTTTTAAAACCTTACGAGAAAAGGAGAAGTGCTGGTAACCAGCATTTTCTCCTTTTCTCATAATGTTTTCTAGCCTTTCAAAAAAAAAAAAATTCTATTTTTGAGTCACATTTTTTTTGTCCTCTGCAAATGCTTTCAATTTGGACAATTCTACAATTTTGTCATTTGGTAAGGAGTTAATACTGCATCAACTTTGATCCTTGTCAGTGCTTGTTTTGGTCAACATACATGAAACAGATCCCAATTTAATCCCAAGTATTATCAACCTTGATGAAAAAGGCTTTTGAAAAAATTGTGGGAACAGGAGAAAATCCCAGTAACCAACAGTTTCTCTTTCTGCCACAATATTTCCTGCTCTTTCACTTCCATCAGTTTAGCAACATTTGATTTATTATCAGACATATCTAAAATATTTTCTTTGCTCAAAGATTAAATAGTTCTTACAAACTTATTACTTTGGTTTCTATATACAGAGCTCCTGATAGAGGGAGTGAATTTGGTTTCAAAATTGAAAATATTAATTATTCTCTACTGAACCCTATGTTATGGATACTGATTAGAATTTTCTCATCAAGACCATTCTAATAAGTACCCAGAACATAGGGTTTGGAAGAGAAATAATGGATTTAGAACACAATTACTCCCTCTGATCTGGAGCTCTGTATATGTAAAAGAAAATTCTAACAACTTTATAGCGTATGCAATTCTGCATTTTTGAGCAATGTGATTCTTAAATAGGTCATTACAACGTACAGAAATATCTGTTATGCTTAACTCTTTACCAAATGACAAAATTTTAGACTTGTCCAAATTGAAAGCATTTGCAGACGACAAAATAAACATGCCTCAAAAATTGAAACTTGACTTCAGAAGTGTAGAAAATATTGTTGGAAAAGGAAAAAATGCTGTTTACCAGCATTTTCTCCTTTTCCAACAATGTTTTCAGCAGGTTTGTTCATCTGGGCCGTAAAAAACCAGGAATTGTTTCTTAAAGGGTTAATAGTTATGCACTTCCGTTTAGTATGCAGGGTTATCCTGGGACCAACTACGACAGGTTTGTCAGTTAGGAAAAGTCCAAAATTTTGTTGTTTGGTAAAGAGTTAGATAGGTCATTACAACTTACAGAAATATATGTTACGCTAAAGCCTTTCCCAAATGACAAATTTTAGACTCTTCCAAATTGAAAGAGTTTGCAGACGACAATTTTAACTTACATAACAATGGCAGAAAATTATCCGAAGGGGCAGAAAACAATGTAGGAAAAGGAGAAATTGTTTGTTACGAGCAATTTCTCCTTTTCCCACAGTGTTTTCAAAAGACTTGTACTGCAGACACGTAAAAACAAGGGCTTGTTTGGGAAAGGGTTAATAGTTATGCACTTCCGTTTAGTATGCAGGGTTATTCGGGGACCAACTACGACAGGTTTGTTGAAAGGCAACAGACATCGACATTGCACAAATTTAAGGAGACATTTTGGACTACGAAGCAAGCAGTGATTCAGAAACTTGGCAAGAAGGAAGATGCCCATGTCGTGGCGTCTGACGCAGAGCTGGATGCCAAATTAGAGGTAAAAATAAAAGAGCTGGGCTCTGACAAAAAGGGGCTTTATGCATCTCTTTGATGCAGTATACCAAGAAAGCTGTCACATAATTACAGATCCAGAATAGCCAATTTATTTAACACATTGCTACACAGTCCCGTCTTTTAACGACCCTGAAAGAAAAGCCTTTTGAAAATGATTGTTGGAAAAGGAGCAAATGCTGGTCACTAGCATTTTCTCCTTCCCCCACAATGTTTTCTCACAATGTTTTCTACCCTTCCCCGTTGTCTGCGCATGTCATATTCTTCGAAGATTCGACTGTCTTATATGACGCACAGCTACTAGCCCCGAAAGCGGGCTGACTGTAATATTACGCTCTATAAAGTAGCAATGTTGAAAATAGCTTTTACGTATCAATACGTTTGAGGAGAAATGAGACTTGCTTTAGTAACAGATTTCTCTACGCTGGTGATCATAGTTGAATGAATTGCACGAGGTAGCGTTTTATTGGGTAAACCTTTTTTTTTGTTTTAAATTCAGACTAACGGTTGTCGCGTAGGAAAGTGGTTCGGCTCAGTACCCAGGATGCCAATATCAGATAGATGAGTATTTATAGAATACCATCTAGCGGGAGATAATGACCCTTCCCAAATCAAATTGAACTGTGCAAGCTGACCCGAGTTGATACTTTTTCCCAGATGCATTAAGCCCCATTTTCACTGATCATATCTGAAAATATTTACCGGACAAAATTATTTTGGATGCATCAATTCTGACAGTTTTTGCCAAGGACAGGTCAAATTTAGCTCTAACAAAGAAATTAATATTTGAAAAGCATTGATAGTTTTACTTATATTTATTTCATGCTTTCCATTAGGATGTCGAGAAATAGCAGTGAAAATGTTTTTCGATCTTACACTGGTACCACCAGTGAAAATACCTATTTTCATGTTCTTGATGCCTAGGTTAATTGCCAGTGTCTCGCAACCAGATGGAAATATGACATTATTTACCTTACATTTCTCGTGCTTGACGTAATATTGTAATGCGTTGCTATGTGGGAGGGGTATACCAGGGGGAATAACGGAAAAGAACCGTACTGGATTTTGATAAAGCTCCTCCCAGAAAGGGTTAAAAACATGAAATAAACAGAATATTAGTTTTTTTCGGTAAAAGATCAAAATTTATTTCATCGAGTGAACACCATTGGTAATATTTTCTCTCGTGGTTGTGCCACTCGTGGAAATAACAGGATTCATTCCTCTCACACCAATGGCCATGTAGGAAAGCAGCCAGTGGTTTTGCACCTACAAAAGACAGTTTTTGAAAGTGTGACAAGCAGTCCCTATAATTTTCTCCTCTAACAGTGCTTCTCTTGTCACGGAAAAGAGTATCCTTCGTCCTTTAACTCTTTACCACACGACAGAATTCTGGACTGGACAAAACTGAAAGCATCCGAAGCCAACAGTTTAACCCTTTCCCAAACAATCCCTGGTTTTTACGGGTCAGGAATAGAAGCCTTTTGAAAACATTGTGGGAAAAGGAGAAAATGTTGGTACCCTATCATATAGAAAATCATCTTTTTAGCAACTGTGAATTTGTCATCTGCAAAATGTTTTCAATTTGGTCTGGTCCAAAATTTGCCGTTTGGGAAAGGGTTAAATGTCGCCCAAATGATGATATATGCCTTTGATAGGGTTGAAAACATTGTGGAAAAAGGAGAAAATGCTGGTTACCAGCATTTTCTCCTTTTCCTACAATGTTTTCAAAAGGCGTCTTTCTCGGGGTCATTAAAAGTAGGGATTGTGTGGTAAGGAGTTAAATGTATTTGCTTTGTTTTTCTTTTATTCATCTAAGATATGAAAAGAAATTAGGTGAAACAATTTCAATATTCCATTTGTTTTACTACAGGTTTTCAAAGCCATTCAGAAGTCATGTATGGAATTGTTACGAGCTATTGAAAAGTACCAAGATAGGCTTTGTTGTAAGTATTATGATTAAACTCTTTGCCATACATTCCTAAAGTTGTAACAGTCCCATAGGAAGGTGGTTTTTGAAAACACATTGCGAAAAAGGAGAAAATGGTGGTGACCAGCATTTACAGATAACCTGAGCATGAAGTGTCAGGCATCCATCCTTTCACATTTTCTTGTTTGCTCTCTAGCATCTACAAATATTAACCAATAAGTACCAAACTAGTTCAAAATATATATGACTATAAGATCTCAGATTAGTTTGATTATGGGTGTAGTCAGACAAGAACAACTGGAGTTATTTGCCCTTGAATTAGAAAAAAAGCACTATATTTCACTTTGTTTACACTCTAGCATCTAGCATCTACAAATATCAACTAATCAGCATTAAACTTGGTGGAAGTACTTATGACAATAAGATCACAGATGAGTTTGATTATGGGTCTAGGTGGACCAGAACGAGTGGAGTTATTTGCCCTTGATTTAGAAAGTTCTATAGAATAGTTCTTTGTCAGGAAGCATAACTTGTCATCTCCAGTCTGATTGACTTGAAACTTGGTATTTCAAATCGACTTGAGACTAGGTAAACATGTTTGTTGCATTGTCTCCCCTTTGTAACTAGTATACCTCCTCGACAACTGGCTGTGGGATGGGCATAATATTATCATGCGACAATTTGCTGATCTTGTTTCATTATAATATGTACCTCAATGTTTAATTCTTATCTTAATTGCATACCTGTACTGCTTATTACTCAGGTGAGCGATATAGAACCATCATGGTCCTCTTGTTTTTTTTTTTTCCCACAATGTTTTCTTATCAATCAGAGGACAAAATTTTATTCAAAGAAAACTTCAAGGTATTTTCATACCCCTGCGGTTATCGTCTTTGTTTTCATTCCTATGCAGAAAACTGAGAAATTTTATAACATATCTCTCATAACTGAAAGTGCTTGCTTCAGACTCGGACTAAGAGCTGTTAACTATCTAAAGGGAATCAGTAAGACAGGGGGAGGGAACAGGTTGAATATTTTTTGACACAGTTATGCCCTTTGTTGGACTTGCTTGACCTGAAAGCACTTTTAGATTACAAATTAAACATATTTCAAAAGTTGAAATTTGTTTCCCGCAGTGTAGAAAACATTGTGGACATTTCTCCTTTTCCCACAATGTTTTTGAAAGGCTTCTATCTCGGCATCATAAAAACCAGGGACTGTTTGGTAAAGGTTTAAAGCATGGTAATGGATGAGTGATTCCTTAATTGACAGCTCTGGCCCAAGAAGAGAACGCTACAGGACGGTTTCTGAAATCTCACAGTGGTCAGGATAAAACTAGAGCTGGGAAGATGATGGCGGCTGTGGGCAAATCACAAAGCTTTGCCGCTCAACAAAGGTAAACTTTCTGTAGATTTTGTTTTACTTTAATTCCATGGTGTCAGTGGTTGTGAGATAGAGCTGCGCCCTTGTAATCATAAGGTCTTAAGTTAGATTCATGGCTGTCAACTTTAGAACTGTTCATTTGCTCACACATCTGGTGCGATTACTAGTCTAGTGTATTTTCTAGGAAGCAGAATAAAGGGGTTAGTATAAGTTGAAAACAAACTCTCTCTTAACCTGTGTAAATTGAATTGTTTAACCCGTTACCCATAACCTGTTACCACACAGCAAAATTTAAGACCTGTTCAAATTGAAAGCATTTGGAGAGGACAATTTCAAAGTGGCTCAAATGGTGCTAATTTGCTCTGATAGGGTAGAAAACTTTGTGGGAAAAGGAGAATATGCTGGTTACCACAAAGTTTTCAAAAGCTTCTTCCTCAGGGGCTTTAAAAGTCATCATTGTGTAGTAAAGGGTTAATGAGACATCAAATTTGTCAATGTGTCAAAATTAAAAGGTTTTTTTATAGACATCAAAATAAATGCAATAGAGAGATTAGAAGCTGTTATGGAAAGGGTAGAAAACACTGTGGGGAAAGGAGGAAATGCTGGTTACCAGACTGCACAGGATGATATGGGCCAAAACCTTTTGTTGAGGATCAGTTTTCTGCTTGTCTAAGACCGTTTTACTTTGTTATTCAGTTTTTCAGATAAAATGGATTTTTGGGTGGATAATATGTTTATGTGATGACTTGGGGAGTATATTGCATTATGGAGATGCAATAGGGTCTATTTCACCAGCTTGTGGTTAACATGAGGAAATATTTGCCGAGAAAAGGAAAGCTATGTGAAAATAACTAGTGCCATTAGGCACGAGTTATTTCGCAGACCTTTCCCTATTGACTTTTGAGGCAAATATTCCCCATATTAACCACAAGCTGATGAAATAAATTATATATTATATTTCCTCTGAATATTTTGTCACCAAATGCCACTTTTAAAACTAGTGATCTCAAGATTTGTTCCAGATTTTCGGCAGGAGGAAAATATTCATTGTGTCGGGGAAATAATTTCCCCCAGCTTAAATTACGACATTTCAATACCCATAACATTTCTAAAAATAGATATAATTATGAAATATGATATAAGAAATTACTTTCAGAACTAGGTGAAAAGTTGGAAGGAAGTTCTATCTTTTTTTCACTTTTTCCCTGATTTTGAGATTAATTTCTTTGCTAGGGACAAACACTTACACCAACCACACAACAACAGATAATTATCTTCACAATATTTTTCATACCTTAACCCATTACCAAACGACAAAAATTTTAGGTTTGTCCGAGTTGAAATCATTTGCAGACGACAAAATAAAAGTGACTGAAAATTTGAAATATGTTTTTGGGAGGGTAGAAAACATTGTGGGAAAAGGAGAAAATGCTGGTTATCTGCATTTTCTCCTTTTCCCACAATGTTTTCAAAAGCTCTCTCTCTCAGGGTCGTTAAAAGTGGGCATTTTGTAAAGAGTAAAGAATTAAACAATATTTTTGCAGGTTGTCACTCCGTGTTCCATTAGTTCGCCTCTACCAGGAGGTGGAAACATTCCGTTATCGTGCAATATCTGACACACTTATGACTATAAATAGAATGGAAGGTGCGAGGACGGAGTACAGAGGTGCCCTCCTGTGGATGAAAGATGTCTCCGAACAGCTTGATCCTGACACATACAAACAGCTAGAAAAATTCAGAAAGGTATGATGCATTTGACCTAGTGGTAATCAAATTTGTCTTTAACCCTTGTCTTGTTATCAGGCAACAAAATTTTCCCAATTAATTCTTTGCCATACAATCCCGGCTTTTAACGACCTGAGATAGAACCCTTTTGAAAACATTGTGGGAAAAGGAGAAAATGCTGGTAACCAGCATTTTCTCCTTTTCCCGCAATTTTTCCTACCCGTCCCAAAACAAATTGTAATTTTTGAGCTGCATTTATTTTGTCATCTGGAAATGCTTTCAGTTTGGACAAGTCTACAGTTTTGTTTTGGTAACTAATCTGGTAGAGACATGATGAGCCTTGTATGTTTTAAAACAGTTTTTAAGATATCTGTCTATGAAAAAAAAAAAGTCATATAGATCGCTAACTCTTTACTCCACATTCCTGAAGTTTTAATAAACCCTGGAAAGAAGGCTTTTGAACTCTCCCTCAATTTCCTGAATGTAACCCAAAATTCACATATTTGCCTTCTGTTCTTAATTTGAGAGGGGTTAACCCTTTCCCAAACAATCCCTGGTTTTTACGGGTCTGGAATAGTAACCTTTTGAAAACATTGTAGGAAAAGGAGAAAATGCTGGTAACCAGCATTTTCTCCTTTTCCCACAATGTTTCCTTACCTATCATAGACAGAAATCATCTTTTCAGCAAGAGTTGAATTGTCTGCAAATGCTTTCAGTTTGGTCTAGTCCAAAAATTGTCGTTTTGGAAAGGGTTAAAAGGTTTGTATGTGAGAAATCCAGATTAACTCTTTACCTAACGACAAAATTTTGGACTGTTCCAAATTGAAAGCATTCACAGACGACAAAATAAATGTGACTCAGACACTGAAATTTGTTTTGGGAAGCATAGAAAACATTGTAGGAAAAGGAGAAAATGCTGATTTTCAAGCTTTTTCTCCTTTTCCTAAAATGTTTTCAAATGGCTTCTTTCTCAGGGTTGTTAAAAGTCATGATTGTGTGGTAAAGGGCTGGTTACCAACATTTTCTCCTTTTCCCACAATGTTTTCAAAAGGCTTTTTCTTCAAAGGCGTCAATACACAGGATTGGTAACGAGTTAAATCACTTATTTCTGTATTAATTTATTCTTTTATTCTATTTGAACTGACTTGTCGACATTCATTAGAGTACACTCAACATGTATGTTGTAGGTTCAAGCGCAGGTAAAAAAGACGAAAGGAAAGTTTGATAAGCTAAAGTTAGATGTGATGCAGAAGATAGATCTGTTAGCGGCCAGTCGATGTAACATGTTCTCTCATGTTCTTGCAAATTACCAGTCATCACTGTTACACTTTTGGGAGAAGACGTCACGTACCATGACAGCAGTTGCGGAGAGTTTTAAGGGTTACCAGTATTACGAATTTAGTATCATAAAGGTAAGTAGACTGGTTATTAATCCGTTACCAAACATTGTAATGTTTACGAATTTAGTATCATAAAGGTACGTAGACTGGTTATGAATCCATTACCAAACATTGTCATGTTTACGAATTTAGTATCATAAAGGCACGTAGACTGGTTATTAATCCGTTACCAAACATTGTCATGTTTACGAATTTAGTATCATAAAGGCACGTAGACTGGTTATTAATTCATTACCAAACAACAATATTTTAGGTATGTCCAAATCGAAAGCATTTGCAGACGACAAAAAAAAAGTGATTGAAAATTCCAAATTTGTTTAGTGAAGGGTAGAAAACATTGTGGGAAAAGGAGAAAATGCTGGTCACCAGCATTTTCTCCTTTTCTAAAGGCTTCTTCCTCAGGGTTGTCAAAAGTAAGGATTGTGTAGTAATGGGTTAATATGTTACCAAAGAATGTCATGTTTTCACAAACTTTAGGAGGAAATCAAAAACATTGTGGGAAAAGGGAGAGCTGTTAGTATTACTCAAACAAATTGACATGAAATAAATTACCTCTATTACAATATATTGCATGCTTGAATTACTGTCCAAACTTAGCTTCGGCTAATGTTGTCTGCATGTGGAACTATGTGCAAAGTATTTAATTCTTATGCAGTTAGTAGATTTGTCATATCTTTAAAAGATACTTAAAATACTTGAAATTAACACAATTTTATTGGTTTAAATTGGTAATACGTGGCCGATGACATAAATCTAAGATGCGCTTTCTGTGCAGTCTGATCTTGATCCATGTCATCCGCCAAAGCTGTAAAACTTTAACAGGCAGTGTAAGGATCAAACTCGACATTTACCTTTAACAGAATTCCCGTACTGTCCGATCATACCCGATGACATAAATACATGTATTCACTCTTTAATTATTCTTTGCATAAAGGTCAATTTCAGATCAATTTGTTCAAGAAATAACCAACATTCTCCTCTTACGATAATGTTTATTTATCTTTTCAAAGACAAATGTGATGTGAGTGACATTTGAGGTAGGTCATTGACAAATGCTTCACTGATTCGTTATTTTCATGATAGACTGCTTCACAATTTTGATACAGTGCTTCAGACTGTATTTACTATTATCAAATCAATACGCCTCCTACAGAATGAATGTAGACAGGGAGTCAGTCTGGGATCTTCACGGTAGTTGGAATAAATAGAACATTTTAGAAAACCAGTTTTCAATTCAGGCAAGCCTTAAATTTTTGTCAGAGGTAAAGATTTTAAGTCCAATATAACAAATTTGTTTGTATTGAGCTTTAGTCTTTTTCATGCTTAGATTTTCCCAGTTTTCAGAATAAAACAGAAGAGCAGGTAATTCTAAAAAACATTTTTGACACAGTTACGTCCCTATATCAACTTTTCTAGTGTGGTCTGCATCAAAACAAAACAAGAAAAATAATGCAATGTATTGTAAAATGCTTTCTTTTCTCTGTGAAGGAATTGCAGGAACCTGCCAAACAATTATCAGACAGTACACGGGAACCAGCCGAAAGAGATATAGGGGATGATTTTGATCCAGAAAAGTAAGTATGGATTGCACTTATTGGGTCCTGAAATAAAATAGAATATCAGAGGTTATATCTAACAACTATTCATTTTGATTTCCAAGAGTATCTAAACCAAGTGCAATAGGTTTGTCGGTACCGGATTAGGTTTGAAATCAGGGGGTCGTTGGTTTGATTGTCTTAGCCTAACTAATTTCTTTTTAACCCTTTACCACTCGACAAAATTTTAGCAATGCCAAAATTGAAAGCATTTAAGGACAAATATTTCAATGCTGGTCAAATGGTGTAATTTTTCTTTGATAAGGTAGAAAACATCGCGGGAAAAGGAGAAAATGCTGGTCACCAGCATTTTCTCCTTTTTCCACAATGTTTTCAAAAGGCTTCTTTCTCAGGGGTGTTGAAACTTGTCATTGTGTGGTAAAGGGTTAAGGGTTGATGACACTTATTGTGACAGGATTTATTCCCGTTTCATTGCTGAAAATTATTTTGATGATGTTTTGAAATGAGGCAGCCAGTGGCTTTTATAGATAGTTACTGGTGAAAAGAAACTCCAGGAATGTGTGGGTAGTGTCCTGTAACTCTTAACCACACAATACGGCCATTTTAGAACCCTGAGAAAAATCTTTTGAAAACATCGTGGGCAAAGGAGAAAATGCTGGTAACTAGAATTTTCTCCTTTGCCCACAATGTTTTTTACCCTTCCCAAATCTAATTTAAATTTTTGATTCACATTTATTTTGTTGTCTGCAAATGCTTTCAATTTGGATCTGTATAAGATTTTGTCATTTGGTAAACTCTTAACTGCTGTGTAAATAAAATGCATTTTCATGAAGGGTACGTAAACAGTACCACTATAAGATCAAGAGACAATTTGTTCATGAAGTAGAATAAAGCAGTGGACGTTGTAATTCGGAGATCAGACTGCACATCTGATCTTGATCTACACAGTCCACAAAAGCTTGTGGTGTTGTTTTTGGTATAGAAAGAGTCACACAATCCCGACCTTTAGCGACCCTGAAAAAGAAGCCTTTTGAAAACAATGTGGGAAAAGGAGAAAATGCTGGTAACCAGCATTTTCTCCTTTTTCCACAATGTTTTCAAAACACTCTCCAAAACGATTTTTGAAATTGGAGTCACATCTACTGTGTTGCCTGCAAATACTTTCAAGTTGAACTAGTCTTACATTTTGTCGTTTTGAAAAGACTTTTGCACTATAGAATCAATCGATAAAATGTTTGAGAAAATGTATCTGTTACCTTTAGCTATAGATGTGACAACACAGACTCTAATTCAAATTCAAGTAGTGCTGATGATAACTATTATTACGATGATAATCTGGATAGGTATACTCATTGCTCTTTTCCCCCATATACATGTATAAACCCTGGGGATGGTAAACGAATGAAAGGAGCTATGCTTTATGAAAAGTGGGATAAATTCATCTGCAAAAAATTTCACCAATTTCAGCCTGCACCATGAGGGTGGCTGGACCCAGGTTGAAACTTGCTGTTGGTCAATTTTTTGCATGTCAAAGGACCAGTGTACCTCATGATTCAGTCAGTTGTCTGACAAATTGGATTATCATTAATATGTGACATCTGGCTTGGTATAATATACCACAGAGATGCATTAACCCTTTACCATACAATCCCGACTTTTAACACTCCTGTGAAAGAAACCTTTTGAAAACATTGTGGGAAAAGGAGAAAATGCAGCGGGAAATGTAAGGTATATGACGTCATATTTCCCATCTGATTGTGAGGCACGCGCAATTAACCTAGGCAACAAGAAAATGAAAATCAGTATTTTCACTGGTGGTACCAGTGTAAGATCGAAAAATATTTTCACTGGTATTTCTCGATAACCTACCGGAAAACATGAAATAAAATTTCATCTTTTAACCCTTTACCACACAATCCCTACTTTTGACGCCCTGGAGAAAGAAGCCTTTTGAAAACACTATGGGAAAAGGAGAAAATGCTGGTAACCAGCATTTTCTCCTTTTCCCACAGTGTTTTCTACCCTTCCCAGAACAAATTTTAAATTTTCAGTCACCTTTATTTTGTCGTCTGCAAATGCTTTCAATTTGGACCAGTCTAAAATTTTGTCGTGTGGTAAAGAGTTAAGCTGTATTTGATTTGTTGTCTGCAAATACTTTCAGATTGATTTAATCTAAAATTTTACCAATCACTTAACCTTTTACCAAACAATCCCAGGATTTCATGGCTCTGAGAAAGAGACCTTCTGTAAACATAGAAGGAAACAGGGAAAATGCTGGTAACCAGCGTTTTCTCCTTTTCCCATGATGTTTTCAACCCTTCCCAAATCAAATTCCAATTTTTAAGTAACATGAATATTGTCTTCTGCTGATGCTTCCAATTTGGACTTATTGTGAAATTATGTCGTTTGGTAAAGAGTTAACACATTACCACACAATCCCTACTTTTGACAACCCTGAGAAAGAAGCCTTCAGAAAACATCGTGGAAAAAGGAGAAAATGCTGGTAACCAGCATTTTCTCCTTTTCCCACAATGTTTTCTACCTTTCCTAAAACAAATTTCAAGTTTTCATTCACTTTGATTTTGTCATCTGCAAATGTTTTCAATTTGGACAAGTCTAAAATTTTGTTGTTTGGTAAAGAATTAAGAGTTATAATAAAAACCTGGCATTATTCTATTTTGTTTCATTTTTTTTTTCATTTTACATTATGAAGCAGAATTTATGATTTAGTTCATTTTTGGGGCATGGACTTATTGTTTCATAATTTTTCCTATTTTACATTCTGTTCTCTACACTTTTAATCCTGTACCAAACAATACTGAGTTCAAATGCCCCTGAGAAAGAAGCTGTTTTCATTTTTTTCCACAATAATCTCTGCCTTTTCTTGGAAAGTGTTTTCATTTCAGCCACATTTAATTTGGTACCTTCAAATTGCTTAGAATTGGGCAAGACTTAAATTTTATCAATTTATATATAGTCAACTCTTTACCACACAATGCCGACTTTTAATGACCCTGTAAAAGAAAGCTTTTGAAAACATTGTAGGAAACAGAGAAAATGCTGGTAACCAGCATTTTCTCCTTTTCCCACAATGTTTTCTACCTTTCCCAAATCAAATTTCAATTCTTCAGTCACATTTATTTTGTTGTCTGCAAATGCTTTCAATTTGGACCAGTCTATAAATTTGTCGTCTGGTAAAGAGTTAATCTGGTACCTTTGAATGGCTTAGAATTGAGCAAGACTTAAATTTTATCAATTTGTAAATAGTTAACTCTTTACCACACAGTCCCAACTTTTAACGACCCTAAAAAATGAAAACATTATGGGAAATGGAGAAAATGCTGGTAATCCACAATGTTTTCTACCTTTATCAAATCAAATTTCACTTTTTTGAGTAGCATTTATTTTGTTGTCTGCAGATGCTGACAATTTGGACAAGTCCAAAATTTTGCTGTCTGGTAAAGAGTTAAAGACAATTTTCATTGTTTGGGTCATACCATATTAATTCTGTGCAGATACTTTCTATATGGACAATTCTAATGTGATGTCTTTTGGTAAAGAGATAAATCCTGACCATCTACACATCAGGTTATTGATGCCATGCCTAACTAATAGAGTTTATTTCATCAGCTGTTGGTTAATATGGGGAAATATTTGCCAAAAAAGGGAAAAGTATGCGGAAATAACGAGTGCCGTAAGACACAAGTTATTTTCCCAGACCTTACCCGTTTGAGGCAAATATTTCCCCATATCAACCACAAGCTGATGAAATAAATTATATAATATATTTCCTCTGATTATTTTGTCAACGAATGCTACTTTTAACAGTAGGGATCACAAATCAATTGACCAGATTTTCGGCAGGAGGAAAATATTCACTGAGACGGGGAAATAATCCCCCCCCCCCCCCCCGCTTAAATGACATCATTTCTTTACCCGTAACATTTCTAAAAATAGACACATGAAATATAATATATAACATTTATGCCTTGAAAGCAAGGGTGTTACTTTCTGTATGACACAAACAATGTTCTTGTGAAAGAAACTCCAGATAAGAATGGGTAGGTGCATTGGTGGTTGTAATAAAACTGAAGTAATGTTGAAAGCAGCAAAAATGTCAAGAAAAAAAAACAATTTATGAGCAGTTGACATGGTTTGCGCCCAGCTGGGTAGCTCATTGTTTAGCTTATTGGACTCATTTACTGGTAGTTGCAGGTTCAATACCTGGTTAAGGCAAACTTTCTCTACAATGATTTCCAGCCTATCATTGACTTGGGAAGATAGTATTATCAGTACAGGTTACGTATTCACCAAACAATCTTAAAAATATTTTTTGTCTTACTCTTCAAGAATTTACTAACTGTGAAAGTAACAGAACTTCTGATTGGCTAGACAGAATGGCAATCAGAAATTCTGTTACTTTCACTTTGACAAAATTCTGGAGAATAAGACTAAGAATGTTCTTAAGAGTGGTTGGTGAATGCAGTCCTAGGTGTCATAAGTCTGGAAACATATGCGTACTAACCGCTGTGATATGACCCTATCTGTTAACCCATCACTACTCAATCCAGACTTTTCATGACCCAGAGAAAGATAGATTTTGAAAACATTTTGGGAAAAGGAGAAAATGCTAGTAACCTGCATTTTCTCCTTTCTCCATGATGTTTCCTACCTTTCCTAAATCAAATTTCAATTTATTGAGTCATAATAATCATTTTACCCTGCAAAATGAATGTTTTCAGGGGTATACTGGAATCAGCCTGTCCGTCCGTGTGTCCGTCCGTCCATGTGTCCAACTGTGTGTTCGTCTGTGTACAAAATACTAGTAATTGCCTGTTTCTATCAAAGCGCTGGTGGGTGTATTAAAGTCACATTCAGTGACCGCTCTATTTTAATTATGTTGTTTACAAATGCTTTTAATTTTGACAAGTCTATGTTTTTGTTGTTGAGTAAGGAGTTAAAACGGTATTAGAATGTGATACAGATAACAGACGTTGTGTTATTGATAGGTTGATTGCGTTGGATGAAGACTCGGGTGAGAAGAAAGAGTTGGATGAAGATCAGGCTAGTCTACAGAATATATTATCTGACGGTTCCGATTTAAGACTTGGGAAAGGTGAGTGAAAGATCTTTTCTTTTTTGTTATATATAGAATCTGGATTTAACTCTTTTCCATACAGTCCTGAGATTTAATGACCCTGAAGTAAAGGACTTTTGAAAATATTGTTGGAAAAGGAGAAAATGCTGGTAACCAGCATTTTCTCCTTCTCCAACAATATTTTCTACCATTCTCCCCAAAAACAAAATTAAGTTTTTCATGTTTATTTTAATGGTGTGTGAATGCTTTTAATTTGTTCAGGTCTACAGTAACAGTGTGTGGTAGAGGATTAACCTGCACACTGGAGCATAGTAGGGGTGCTTGGAAAGAATATTGTGCAGAATACTGGTAAGAGAAACTCAATGAAAGCATGGATAGGTGCACTGGCCTCCGCAATATAAATGAAATAATGTTGAAAACTGTGTTAAACACCATATCAATCAATAGTAAGGGTACTGTGACCTTATTGTGACATGCTCTTGTATTGGAGAATAACACATACAGATACTTTTCAGTCTAGATATATGACCAATATAATTGTAACAGCAATGACACTTTTCAGCAGAATCTCTCAGCAGAATAATACATAATTGTAACAGCGATGACATTTTTCTGCAGAATGTCTCAGCACAGTGGACTGCATAAATAAGAGTTTATGAAGAAGACCTTTGAAAACATTTTAGGAGAAGGACAAAATGTTGTTAATCAGGATTTTGTCTTTTTCCTGAAATATTTTCTACGCTTTCAGTGACAAGTATGTAGGAAGGTAGCTTAATGCATTTGCCGAAAGTATAGACCCTTGTCAGCTTGCTTAAACTGCGCAGGCTGACATTGGTTAAAACTTTTTGCTCTTTGTAAATTTTCTGTATATCAAAGGACCATTTAACCCTTTACCTGATATGCCAATTTGAGGCTCTTCCATTTCAGCTGTAAATAAAGATATGATGTCAAAAAATATGGACAAATGAGGACACAAATATATGACTGAGTGGAAAACATTGTGGGAAAAGGAGAGATTGCTTGTTACGAGCAATTTCTCTTTTTCCCACAATGTTTCCAAAAGCTGTCTGTTGTCAATATGCAAAATGAGTATCTATGGAGTAAAGGGTTAACCTACAGAAACTTCTAATTCTTAGACCAAATGGATTTTAAGGAACCATAATTATGTATGACTTGCTCTATTTAATACATCATGGAGATAAGTTATACCCCCTTTTTATTTGCCCGAAGGGTCATATTATTTTAAAGCCTTGTCCCTCTGTCTAGTCTGCTGTTAACAATTTCCTGTGTGTACAACTCCTACAGTTTTCACTGGAAACTTACCGCAATGATTTTGTATAAAGTGTAGTTGTGCATGTGACTGCTAAACTTTAGATATCTGTAGCCACTTTCGGGTATATATGTGCTGCTTTGCAAAGCTCTTTTTTACCAGAGTGTGGCTTATATTTATTTGAATCTAATTTAATTTTTCCACCAGTATCAAAAGAGGGGAAGGTGAAAGGGGAGGAGCCTATTTTTGATTTCGGTGAAGAAGTTCGAGAATTAGCGGGCCAGTACGATTTTATGGAAAACTTAGATAAACTAGACACGAAATTGCCATTACCCAAGAAAGGTGAGTAAATACTGTTGTCACTTTTGAGCTTTACTGGAGGTACTAGGCCCTCGGTGGCAGCTTCCTAGGCAAAACCTGTCAGAGCCTAGCCTCGGTGAAACCCAGGAAGTACAAGAACTGTTGCTGTGATATTACTGAAGTAATGTTAACCCATTACCACACAATGCCGACTTTTAACACCCCTGAAAAAGAAGGCTTTTGAAAACATTGTGGGAAAAGGAGAAAATGCTGGTCACCAGCATTTTCTCCGTTTCCCACAATGTTTTGTACCCTGTCTAACAAATATTGCACCAGTTGAGCCACATCAAAATTGTCGTCTGCAAATGCTTTCAATTTGGACAAGGCTAAAATTTTGTTGTCAGGTAAAGGGTTAAACGTGTAGTAGTGCCCCTCTCTATGAACCCTTTGCCACACAAACCAGAGTTTTATGGACTCTGCGAAAGAAAGTTTTTGAAAACATTGAGGGAAATGGAGAAAATGCTGGTAACCAGCATTTCTTCCTTTCCCAGTGTTTTCTACTCTTTCTTGCATAAAATTTCATAACTCGAGCCTCACTTTGTCATTTGCAATAGACTTGAATTTTCATAAATCTAAAATTTTGTTGTGGAGTAAAGTGTTGAATCTTTAACCCAATACCACACAATCCCTACTTTTGACACCCCTGAGAAAGAAGCCTTTTGAAAACACTGTGGGAAAAGGAGAAAATGCTGGTAACCAGCATTTTCTCCTTTTCCCACAGTGTTTTCTACCCTTCCCAGAACAAATTTCAATTTTTCCATCACCTTTATTTTGTCGTCTGCAAATGCTTTCAGTTTGGACCAGTCTAAATTTTTCTCGTGTGGTAATGGGTTAAGAGAGAACAGAATTGAAAGTGTTTGCAGACAACATGTTAGATGTGGCAAATATGATGGGATTGTGGTTGAAGAGATAGAAACATGGTGGGAAAGAGAGAAATGCTGGCTAGTTGCACTTTTCTCCTTTTTCTACAATGATTTTTCTATCTATTCAAAAATACATCCTTCCATTCCATTCTTGGTTACTGTCAATATGGACAACTTAATTAAAACTTTGGTCAGCTAGCGAAGACTAAAGTACAAATAAAACTTGTAACCAGCATTTTCTCCTCCTCCCACATGGTTTTCTAGCCTTTCAAAGATAATAGATTTCATAATTTGAGCAAGATTCAATTTTCTGTCCTGCAGTTTCTGCTAAAAGGTAACAAAATGCTGAAGGGGAAATTCAGAAAACACAAGAAATATCCGAAAAAGGCTTAAATAAGTGTATTTTGTTCAATCTTAAACCAGTCATAAATGCATAAATATTGAAAATGCTTTGAATACACTGAAAGTTAAGTTATTCAATAGGATAATAGACTTTACCCTAGATTGCTGAGCCGGGTAGGGTAGTAGACAGGACAAGGACACACATGGACATGGAGTTTGTTGGTTCATATCCTCAGTTTGGCTAATTTCTATCAGAGGATCGATGATAGTCATTGCAACAAGATTTATTATCTCTCGTAGTTGATCATTGTTTTGATAGTGGTTATTTCGGAAACCAGACAAAAGCGTGGCAAAAAATATTGTTTAACTCTTTACCAAACAACAAAGTGTTAGACTCATCCAAATTGAAGGCATTTGCAGATGACAATATAACTTGTTACCAGCATTTTCTCCTTTTTCCAAAATGTTTTCAAAAAGCTTCTTTACCAGTGTCATTTAAAGTCAGTATTGTGTGGTAAAGGGTTAAAAAAAAAATCTTATCTCAAATGCCAACTGTGTCAACTCCTATATATATTTAAAGATTTTAACTTTACCAAGAGCTTCTGTCACAATCAGATGTCCTCTTTGTGATATGGCCATGCCCATTGGATGCCAGAGTGAGTCTGTTTTTGTGACCACAAATTTGGAAAACTTTCCATCTGGCAACAACAAATGAACTCTATGATTTTGATTGTCTGCAACGAATATGTATCCATAACTATCACAGCAAACACCGTAGGGTTGAAGGACCTCATCTTTTCGCATGCCATAATGTCCGTAACTTGCAACATATTTTCCTGCCTGATTGAATACTTTTAGATTAGGTGCTGCTGTGTCTGTTACAATTATATTATCTTGTGCTGTTATTGTGATATAGAATGGGTCTACTAGTATTTTGGCTCCAGAATCATTTGTTGCTCTCATTGTGCGCAACTTGTAGCCTGTTTTGGGGTCATGTACTGTCATTTGTTTAAGTTGACAGTCTAGTACAATTATTTCTCCTTTGCTGTTTACTGTAATCCCTCTTGGATATTTTATTTCTTCATCTTTGATGGTAAGTACATGCCCTCCATTAGTTGAAAAGATTTTAACACTTTCATCATCCTGGTCTGTTACGGCTATTTCACCTGATTTGAGGACTATAACATCAAATGGTGATTTAAACTTTGCATCACCTTGTCCACTTATTTCTTGTTTAAGTTTTCCATTGGCATATAGTTTTACCTTCTTGTTGTCTCTATCAACCACAGCAACCTCATCATACTGTGTTATAGCTAGTCCTGTCGGCCATATTTCTTTTTCCTCACTAGTGCCTCTTGCATCAAACTCGGTTACAAGTTCAACTGTGTTCTTAACATTGGGCAACATGGTTTGGATTTGCAATGCATTGCTGGAACCCAGCCCTGCTTCATTTTGACCAATAGGAGTGTGCTCAGCTGATAATTTACCAAATATGGTTTGAATATTTCTTTTTGTGGAATTCCCAATTATGAAATCAGTGCGAAGTCTGTCTTTTATGCCATCCAGCTGCATGTGAGTTAGTTGTGTGAGACGCTGTGTGATTGATCGATGCAAAATTAGTATCTCATCAGGTTTTCCGTGATCCAGTAAATTTCGTAAATATGTCTCATTGTCTTGCAAAGACTCTGCAGCAGTTTTCAGATTGTTTGCTTTTCCATCAATGACTTGTTGCTCTGTATCCACTGCTGCATGCAACTCCTTCAAAAATGCCTCTTTCTGATCTTCAACCATTTTGTGAAGTTCTTCGGCTTGATGTGTGATGTCTCTTACAATTTTATCTCGACTTCTTTCTGTTGAATTTCTATAATTACTTAGAAATTTTATGTAATTGTGAATGGATGGTATTTGCTTCTGAATGCCTTGAAGGAGGTTTCTCATAAGTATCTCATATTTTGACACCGCTTTTTCATTGGTTGACCACTTATGGTTGTCATGGAAACTGACCTTGCATTCTTTACAGATAGGTAGCTCACATTTCTCACAGAACATGCTGAGGGGTTCCTCTGTGTGTTCAATACACATCTGTTGTTGGTAGTCTCTGATATCTGTATCATATAAACCTTTTTGTGCAGCATCATAGGCAATGACCTTATGACCTCTTGTGACCTTGGTTCTATTATGTGCTGCAGTGCATCCTTGACACATGTTGTCATGGCAGTCAAGGCACAATGTGGTTGCCATGGAAACTTTATTATCAAAGGTGCAGTAATCACAGGTCCTTGCTTTGTCATGCTTATAATCATACATTTCACACAGATCTTTAAGAAAAATATCAATTGGAAATTCTGAAGAATCATTTTGGTTTGTTTCAATCCTAGACTTACATGTTGGGCAATCTAGAGTGACACTTTTGATTTCCTTTCCTGTTTTAAGCTCTTCTTGCACTGATTCATCATTTTCTTGATTGACTGGTTCACAACTTTGATACAGCGATTCAGACTGTGTATTTACTATTATTAAATCAATACACCTCCTACAAAACGAATGCAGACATGGAAGCAGTCTGGGATCTTCATAGTGTTTGGAACAAATGGAACATTTTAGAAAACCAGTTTCTATAGTTTCACTCAAGGTCAAGTCTTGGTTGCCGTTAGCAACAATTCCAGACATCATTGGAACACTGTCTTGCTGGCAGATTTGTAAAATACTTATAGACAAGGACAGTCTGAAGTACCTGTATTATATAAAAATAGATTTTATTTCAAAGTCCTCTTATTCCTTTACCAAACAATGAAGACTTTTGACGACCCTGAGGTAAAAGCCTTTTGAAAACATTGTAGCAAAGAGAGAAAATTTCTCCTTTTCCCACATTGTTTTCTACCCCTCCCAAATCAAATTTCGAACCTTCAGTCACATTTATTTTGTTGTCTGCAAATGCTTTCAATTTGGACCAGTCTATAAATTTGTCGTTTGGTAAGGAGATATTAACTCTTTACAACACGAGAAAATTTTAGACTGGTTCAAATTGAAAGCATTTGCAGACGACAAAATAAAGGTGACTGAAAAATTGAATTTTTTTCTGGGTAGGGTAGAAAACACTGTGGGAAAAGGAGAAAATGCTGGTTACTAGCATTTTCTCCTTTTCCCACAGTGTTTTCAAAAGGCTTCTTTCTAAGGGGCGTCAAAAGTAGGGATTGTGTGGGAATGGGTTAACCTTTCTTAGCTCGTTACTAAAGGACAAAATTTAGCATAGTCCAATATGAAAGTACTTGCAGACAACAAAGTAAAACTCACCCCAAAATTGAAACTTGTTATAGGGTAGAAAACATTGTGGAAAATGGAGAAAAATGCTGGTTACCAGCAATTTCTCCTATACCTACAATGTTTTATAAAGGCTTCTTTTTAAGAGTTTCGAAAACCCGGGATTGTTTGGTAGAGTTAACAGAACAATTTAGAGTTGTATTGATACTGGAAAAAGGGCTTTTGAAACTGTCGTTGGGAGTAAAAAAAAAATTTGTGACCATTTTCTTCTTTTCTGGTATCTTTTCCACCATTTAACTATGTATCAAACGACGAAAATTTTTGACTGGTCCAAATTGAATGCATTTGCAGAAGACAATTCAACTCTTGCTGAAAAGATGATTTCTGTCTATGATAGGGTAGAAAACATTGTGGGAAAAGGAGAAAATGCTGTTTACCAGCATTTTCTCCTTTTCCCACAATGTTTTCAAAAGGTTATTATTCTAGACCTATAAAAACCAGGGATTCTTTGGGAAAGGGTTAACTCTTTACCAAACAACAAAATTTAGACTGGTCCAAATTGAAAGCATTTGCAGATGACAAAATAAATGTGACTAAAAAATTCATATTTATTTCCAGAAGGGAAAAGAACATTGTGGGAAAAGGAGAAAATGCTGGTTACCAGCATTTTCTCCTTTTCCCACAATGTTTTCAAAAGTCTTCTTTGTACAGGGTCGTTTAAAAGTTGGCAATATGTGGTAAAGGATTGAAAGACAAATTCCGCTTCTGAAACATGTTTAGTTCGTCTAAAAGTTAAATAAGCCATGTAGTAGCATAGAATGTTTAAGTGGAATAGAATAATTAAATAGCTAGATCTTTGTGATCTACGGGAGTTTGTTGACTTTTCTTATTCAATGCTTTTTGAGATATTATGGATTAATCCTCTATTGAACGACAAAACTTTAAACTGGTCCGAATTCAAACGATAAATAAATAAATAAAAAGTTCCTCAGATGATGGGATTTCTATCAGAAAGGGTAGAAAAACATTATTAGAAAAGGAGAAAATGCTGGTCACCAGCGTTTTCTCCTTTTTCCACATTGTTTTCAAATGCTTTTTACCTACGGGTCGTTAAAAGTCAGGATTAACCTCACAAATTGGCTTCATCTTCCTTAACCCTCTACTCCATAGATACTCATTTCTACGCATTGCTTTTAGGAGCCTTTTGAAAACATTGTGGCAGTGACGAGCAATTTCACCTTTTGTCACAATGTTTTCTAATGCTATCAAACAGTGTTATATACACATAAGAAACGAGTTCATCCTTGCTGTTATTTAGGGTCAATTAGAGACACCAAAGAAATGCCTCATGGGGTAAAGGGTTAAATAATAATTATTGCTTACTTCCCTGTTTAACTCTTTACCACACAATCCGGACTTTCCTGAGAAAGAATCCTTTTGAAAACTTTGTGGGAAAAGGAGAAAATGCTGGTAACCAGCATTTTCTCCTTTACCCTCAATGTTTTCTACCCTCCCCAAGCCAAATTTCAATTTATCAGTCACGTTTATTATGTCGTTTGCAAGTGCTTTCAATTTGGACAAGTCTCAATTTTGTTGTTTGGCTCATGAGATTTGACTTTGAAAAGATTGAATGTTAGTAAAGGAAAAAATTCTTGTTATCTACATTTTCTGCTTCTCCAAAAATGTTTTTTTTAAAGGGATTCTTCTGTATGGTCATTAAAGGTGGCCTTTCAGATTTTTGGACGAAAATTTTACAAAAGTGCAAAAAAATCATCCTTATACTCCCAGAGCCTTTTAATTCTCGTTCATAAAACCCCAGTAATCGAAAAGCGTCTGACAACACGAGAAATTAGAGATTTACTACGGCCCGGGTTGACATGTTCTATTTTTAGATGATCAATTCGCTCATTTACTTACAGGAATACACAGAAGGAGCTTCAAACTTAGCGTCCGAAGAAGACATTATGGAAAATAATTATTACATGTTTGTTATGATAGGGAATTTATGCGTTATGAGTCACGTGCCAGTCACTTGACATTCCCACAATGCTTTATTGATTTTTGGCGCGAAATCTAAAAATAAATTAAGAGGCTACGTAGCCTTTTAAGGGAATACCATCAAAAAAAAATTTTTTTAGTAATTTTATGAATCTTAATTATTGATGATTTGTGTTATTTTTTCAAATGAATTCAGTGATATATATATTTTTTAATTTGGTGGGATGTAAAAATTCTAAATACCCACCTTTAAAGGCCTGGTAAAATCCAAAACATTAAAGCAGGTGTCAGAATACATTTAGATTTAAATCATGCCATTTAAAAGTGTGGAAAATATCGTGGAAATGACAGTCCTTTATTGTGCGGTAAGGCCATAATGTAAGTCATTGGTAGAAAAAGAAAAAATCTTAAAGTCAGGCAGAAAGTTAACAAAAGACACAGCTACCTGGCAGGTTTTAACCAAGTTTGAATTGAAGCTAAATTCTCAGTTAGCGACTACAACTTGGACTGACTGTACAATGACAGGTTGTCATCTTCACAGTAACTGCCATACTTCTTAATGGTATGATATAACTTCCAATACATTTAACCCATTTCCCAAACAATCCCTGGTTTTCACAACTCTGAAAAAAAAAAACTTTTTGAAAGCATAGTGGGAAAAGGAGAAAATGCTGCTCCTTTTTTTCCTTTTCCCACAATGTTTTCAATTCTCCTATAACAAATTTCAATTTTGTTGTCTGCAAATGCTTTTAATTTGAACCAGTCTAACATTTTGTTTGGTAAAGAGTTAATTAACCAAGTTTGAATTGAAGCTGGTTTCTCAGTTTATGACTATAACTTGGATCAACAGTACAATGGTGGGCATCATCTTCACAGTAATTGCCATACTTTTGACTGGTATGATATAACTTCAAATGTATTTTAATGCCGGCCAGACCTGGGGTCGATTACATACCAATGTAATCGATTACAATTACAATTACTCCCAAATTTTATTATTACTGATTACATTATGATTACACAAATTTTCAATGTAATTGATTACAATTACAATTACTTTTGCATTGTAATCATGATTACATTATGATTACATGTGATTACATTCTGATTTTTACATTAATATGATAAACTGCAGTCCATAATTATAAAAGGTTGAGAAATATTCTTTAACATTATGATAAAAGGAGATATTAATAATTACTACTAATATTCTCACTTTACAATCTGTAAATATTATTAGTTAATCATAAATGCATGAAAAGTATCCAGACTGATAATAAAGACTTTTAGGATGTTTCTTTTATTTTCACAACAATATATTATAAAATATTTGAGAATTTGAGATTAATTCTTTACCAAATGACATAATTCTGATTCACTATTTTGAAAATATTTGTCTACTGAGTACTGATAATTTCAATATCACTTGGATCAAAAGAGCTCTCTGACAGAGTGATTGTCAAATACAAAAACATATTAAATTCTATGAATACAACTACTCTTAACTCGGCCAAAATTTCTCTCTTAATCACAGCAGTGACTTATAAATATCTGAAAACATTTGAAAACACTGAGTGAAAAGGAGAATATTCTGATGATTAAAATCAGATAAAAGAAGAAAAGGCATTTCTCCCTTTTCCTGTATGTACAGGTGTGGAATTTTGTTGTCTGGTAAAGAGTTAACCCGAAGTTAACCCAGCTACAATTTTTTTGTATCCAAGGGTTTTCCTAAATTTCACTGGAACATTTTCAGTTTTTGTAGACTATCATACAACTTAAGTTCATATTTCATACTGTCCTAAATGGTACTGGCAATAGTCTTTCTTTGATAAAAGCAGAGGTGGGTATGGAAAGCTTGAGGCTATCTCAGTTTGACACCTCTTCCACCCTTTATCACTATTGACCACATGACTGATTTTTAAGACGTTATAAATTCCTTTACCAAACGACAATTTTTTTTGTGTTACCCAATTGAAAGCATTTGCAGACGACAAATTAAAAGCAGCTAAAATGATGATTTCTCTCTTTGAAGGATTAGAAAACACTGTGAGAGAAGGACAAAATGCTGGTTATCAGCATTTTCTCCTTTTCCAAAAGTTTTTTCCACAGCTTTCTTCTTAAGGGTTGTTGAAAGTTGGGATTGTGTGATAGAGATTTAAATTATTACACTTTAGCAGATGACAGAATTGAACTCTTTATACTGTAAACTAATCCTTCGTCTTGTAATGTTTCCAAAATTTATTATCCAGGCAATATAACTGAAAAATTGTTGATAAAGAAATCGGCTGTATTTCAGATGACCAGCTCTTTCTCCTTTTATCACACTGTTTCATAAGGTAATTGCTCTCTAACCCTCTTTTCCCACGGTTTTCTAAAGCTGTTTGTTAAAATCAGAATCGGGTTGGTAATGGGCAAAGAAGAGGATGCTTGTATTAGAAACCATTGTGGGAAAAGGAAAAATGACATACTATTTCCATTGTGGGAAAAGGAAAAATGACATACTATTTCAAGAATTCATTACTCAGGCAAACTAAAAGACATTTGTATCTCTTTACCTTTAATTGCCTTTGATTGATTTAGATTCTGCAAGAGTGGAGATATTCCTTTTGTTTTCCAGACTAATAATTCAGATAATTGCAACAAAGCAACAAAAACAAAGCTACAGTTAGTTAATACAAAAACTCTGTGACAAGTGACTGTTTGGAAAAGTCAGAAATAGCCTGCCTTTTCCCATTTAGTATTTTTCTTAACAATAATTGACAAGTGGCAAAGAATATTTTCCCACTGTAATCATAAAGTAATTGAAATGTATTCATGATTACAGGCATTTTTACAATGTAATCAATTACATTACGATTACATGTAATCATGAAAACTCACGATTACAGATTACATTGCGATTACTCAGATTTTGTAATCGATTACATATAATCACGATTACAGATTACAATGACCCCAAGTCTGATGCCGGCTTTGTTTATATTTTTTATTCATTGTCACTTTAACTCTTTACCACACAATTCTGACTTTTAAGGACCCTGAGAAAAAAAGCCCTTTGAAAACATTTTGGAAAAAGGAGAAAATGCTGGTTACCAGCATTTTCTCCTTTTTCCACAATGTTTTCAATTCTCCCATAACAAATTTCAATTTTTGAGTCACATTAATTTTGTTGTCTGCAAGTGCTTTCAATTTGAACCAGTCTCAAATTTTGTTTGGTAAAGAGTTAATCCCTGGCTTTGTTTACATTTAGCCTTCATTGTCACTTTAAACAGAGGACTGTTGGGTAAAGAATGACATGAAGGAGTAGTTCAGAATTCCTTTTTGTAAATTTGTTTTCACATAAAACTAATCCATTCTACAAATGATATGCTTGTGTATTGTTAACCCTCGACCCTAAAGCTTTTTCCCAATGACAAAATTTTAGACAAGTCCGAATTGAAAGCTTTTGCAGACCACAAAATAACATTAAAAACTTGAAATTTGTTTTGTGAAGGGTAGAAAACATTATGGGAAAAGGAGAAGTGGTTTGCCAGCATTTTCTCTTTGCCTCACAAGCATTTCAAAAGGCTTCTTTCTTTGGATGGTTTGAACCTAAGTTTGTTTGGTAAAGGGTGAAACTTTACCAAACATTCCTGAGCATTAACAGCCATAATATGAGGAAGGCTAAATTTAAAAACATTGTGGGTAACAGAGAAAATGCTGGTTAACAGCATGTTGTCGTTTGGCCACAATGTTTTCAAATCTCTACTTCAGGTTTATTAAGGACTAAATTCAGTATGGTGGTGAAAATAACTGAACTACCAATACCTTAATTTTTCCCTTCTATTTTCCATTTCTTTTCTAAAATGGCAATAGTTATAATAAAAATACTTAACTTTTTCAAGATCTGTATTGATCAATATAACCCTTTCCCAAACAGCAAATTTTGGACCAGACCTAACTGAAAGCATTTTGCAGATGACAAATTAATCGTTTACTCCATAGATACTCATTTCTACGCATTGCTTGTTGGAGCCTTTGGAATACATTGTGACAAAAGGTGAAATTGCTCGTGACGAGCAATTTCACCTCTTGTCACAATGTTTTCAATGCTATCAAAAGGTGTCATATACACATATGAAACTGCTTCATCCTTGCTGTTATTTAGGGTCAATTAGAGATACCATAGAAATGCCTTACCGCAATATTTTTGAAAACAGTGTTAAACCTCATGCAATTGATAAACAAAAAGCTGGTTAAAGTTAAGACAAGGGAAAAGTTGCGAAATGAGATTTAACCCATTCCCACACATACTCTACTTTTGACGACCCTGAGAAAGAAGCCTGTAGAAAACATTTTGGGAAAAGGAGAAAATGCTGGTTAACAGCATTTTCTCCTTTTCCTAAAATGTTTTCTACCCTTCCAACATTGACTTTCAGATTTTGATTTACATTTATTTCTTGTCGACAAACCTTTCAATTTGGACTTGTGGAAAATTTCTGTTGTTTTGTAAAAAGTTAAACCACATACATTCGATCAGCAAAAAGCTGGTTAAAGTTAACACGAGGGAAAAGTTGAGATACGAGATTTGATTGTCGTATGCCACAGGAGTGGAAAATAATTTTTAAATCTATTTGGAAATTTGAAAAGAAGGGGATTTGGTTCTCTATTGAGTTGTCAAAATAAATGATGAAATAATATTCCCTTCCATTAGGTGCATTTCAATGCATTTTTCACAACAGATCAATTTTTTTGCCGGAGCGTATTGAATTTTGTGTGGTTGTCAATAAACAGAATTTGACTCTGTACCTTGTAACCTCCTGAAATAAATTTCCAGCAGATAACTTCTGAGACATTGATTTCAATCATTACTTAACTCATTACCAGACGACAATATTTTTGATTGGTCCAAATCAAAAGCATTTGCAGACGACAAAATAAAAATGACTGAACATTTGAAATTTGTTTTGTGAAAGGTAGAAAACATTGTGAGAAAAGGAGAAAATGCTGGTTACCAGCATTCTCTCCTTTTCCCACAATGTTTCCTAAAGGCTTCTTTCTCAGGGGCGACAAAAGTAGGGATTGTGTGGTAATGGGTTAACCACAATATTTTAGATTTGTCCAAAGTGAGAGCATTTGCAGATGACATTTTGAATTCGGCCCCACTGATGCTTTCTGTCTTTGATGGGGTAGAAAACATTGTGGGAAAAAGAAGAAAATGCTGGTAACCAGCATTTTCTCCTTTTCTCCACTATGTTTTCAAAAGACATCTTTTACAGGATTTTCACAACTCTGAATTGTGGTGGAAAAGAGTTAATTCTTTATTACATGATCCCAAATTTTGACATCTAGAGATAAGATGCTTTGGAAAACATGGTGGAAATAGGAAAAATTGCTGGTAACAAGGATTTTCTCATCTTTCTCAACTTCTTCTATTGTATTTCAAAACAAATTCCATCATTTGAGCCACGATTACATTGATATTTGTAGACTGTATATGCTTTCACTTTGTACAAGTTCACTGACTTGTTGGGAAATATAACAAACAACAAAATTTTAGGCAAGTCCTAATTGAAAGCATTTGCAGACAAAAAAATAAATGTGAATCGAAAATTGAAATTTCTTTCTCAGGTCAGTTTAAACCTTTAAATATTTTGGTAAATGGTTAAGAGACAAAAAATTATTGAGCAAGATCATATTTACATGCAACATGTATATAATTACGGTAATATTATCTACAAAGTGTTGATATTTTATTTGCATAAAAAAACAATTTCTGACAATAGTAAAATATCAGAAGTCAAATGAAAAATGAATAGATTTACTTACCCCAATATAGATCTACATATATTTTGTGCTGTCTATCTCAAACTTAAACAAGACATTCACTTTAGGGGTCCACACACGATAACTAAGCCATTTATAATTCAAATAGATAGTAATACCCAATATTTTTACCCATTGCCATAGAGGAGAAATTAACACTTTTCCCTCATGGTTCCCAGCAAAGGATATTTTTACAGCTCTGCAGCAGACAATATTTTACAACAATTATGTTCAAGAAATGGATAGTAATACCCAGTATTTTAAACCTATTGCCATAGAGGAGAAATTAACTCTTTTCCCTCACGGTTCCCAGCCAGAGATATTTTTACAGCGCTGTAGCAGATGATACTTTACAACCATCATGTTTAAGAAATGGACAGTAATACCCAATATTTTAACCCATTGCCATAGAGGATAAATTAACGCTTTTCCCTCACGGTTGCCAGCCAGAGATATTTTTACAGCTCTGCAGCAGATGATATTTTTCAACAATTCTGTCTAAGAGAAATTCTTCAAAGTGGACAGTTCCTGAACCTGTCCTAAAAATGTTGTCTGCTTTTTAGTGTTTTTCTGTTTCTTGTTTTCAGTTGTTGTTTTTTTTTACAATAAATGTGAAATATTTTTCTGAGTTAAGGAATTGAATCGAAGGAATGGTTTGACTCTTTATCAGCCGACAAACTTGCAGCATTTGTCAAATTTAAAAGCATTAATTTACAGACAATAAATGAACTCCTTGCCAAGCGAAAAAATTTTAGACTTGTCCAAATTGAAAGCATTTGCAGACAACAAAATAAATGTGACTCAAAAATTAAAACTTGACTTTAGAAGATGAGAAAACATTGTCGGAAGGGAGAAAATTCTGGTTACCAGCATTTCCTCCTTTTCCCACAATGTTTTCAGACGGCTTCTTCCTTTGGGTTGTAAAAACCAGGGATTGTTTGGAAAAGGGTTAAATGTTACTCAGAACGTGGGATAAGAAGAAAAAGCTGATTATCAGTGATTTCTCCATTTCCCTCAATGTTTTTGAAAGCCTTCTTCCACAGGGTTATGTGGCCAAGTGTGAACTCTTGGCTGTAAAATTCTTCATGAACCTGAAAAAGAGGGATTTTGAAAACAGTGTGGGTAAAGGAGAAATTGTTGGTAACTGGTATAATCTCATTTATCCATAATGTTTTCTAACCTTTCATGGAAAAAACAAATCATTAGAGACATATGTCATTCATTGTCGGACATTGCTTTCAATTTGGAGTAGTCCAAGAGTTTGCTGTCTGGTAATAAGGGTTAACTCTTTAACACACAATCCCGACTTCTAACAACCCTAAGGCAGAAGCCTTTTGAAAACATTGTGGAAAAAGGAGAAAATGCTGGTAACCAGCATTTTCTCCTTTTCCCACAATATTTTCTACCCTACTGGAAACAAATTTCAGTGTTTGAGTTACCTTTAATTTGATGTCTGTAAGTGCTTTCAATTTGGACCAGTCTAAAATTTTGTTGTTTGGTAAAGAGTTAAATTAGATTTTGTATTGAACCAGTCATGAAAAGGGAAAATGAATAAAATAGAAAAAAAAGTTAAGTGAATTTTGTTGTTTGCTGTGCAAATAATGGGAGAATTTATTTCTACTGGCTTCAAGTATCTTCATGTCGCTTTATAATGGAGAATTGTCCACCACAAACTGAATAATCCCTGGGATTTAAGTTGGATTAGCCTGAATTTCAAACCTTTTTCGCTGAACAGAGATATTGTAAAATTATTTAATTCCAATATTAAAAGGGAAAATATTACTGGAAAAGGACAAATTCTGATAAGCAATTAATAATGTGTTTGTGCCATATTTTGTTACTTTTATAAATATAAGCTCTTTACCTGAAACGACAAAATTTAGACTGGTCGAAATTGAAAGGATTTGCAGACGATAAAATGAATGCTACTGAGAAAAATTTGATTTTGGGAATGGCTCTTGAAAATACACATGTATTGTTTAAAAAAAGGAAAAAATGTTAGTAACCAGCAACCAACATTTTTTTTTTCCACAATGTTTTCTAGCCTATGAAAGCTAAAACTAACTCTACGAAACGAAAATATTTTAGGTTTGTCCAAATTGAATGAAAGCATTTGCAGATGAGAAACTAAAAGTGACTGAAAATTTGAAATTTGTTTTAGGAAGGGTAGAAAACATTGTCGGAAATGGAGAAAATGCTGGTTACCAGCATTTTCCCCTTTCCCACAATGTTTTCTAAAGGCTTCTCCAAATCGAAAGCATTTGCAGACGACAAAATAAAAGTGACTGAAAATTTGAAATTTGTTTTGTGAAGGTTAGAAACATTGTGGGAAATGGAGAACTTCTTTTCCCACAATGATTTCTGAAGGCTTCTTTCTCAGGGTTGTCAAAAGTAGGGATTGTGTGGAAATGGGTTAATGTAATGAGTGAAATTTAATTTTTCATCTACAGATGTAATTATATCAGTTTGGACAAGGCTAAAACTTTATTGATTGCATTTTTTTAACCTTATCCTAAACAACACTGAAATTTTAGACTTTTCCAAATTCAAAACCACTACAAAAGACAAACTCAGAATAAGTGAAAAAGACCTTAACTCATTACCAAACGACAAAACTTTAGGTTTGACCAAATCGAACATATAATAAAACAATAAAAGTGATTGAAAATTTTGAAATGTGTTTTGTGAAGGGTAGAAAACATTGTGGGAAAAGGAGAAAATGCTGGTTACCAGTATTTTCACCTTTTCCCACAATGTTTTCTAAAGGCTTCTTTCTTAGGGTTGTCAAAAGTAGGGATTATGTGGTAATAGGTTAACTCTTATCTATCAATCTTTACCAAAGGACAAAATTTTTAGACTACTGCTGGTAGTTATAATTGAAAGCATTTGCAGACGACAAAATTAATGAGACTCAAAAATTGAAATTTATTCTTGGAGGGTAGAAAACATGGTGGGAAAAGGAGAAAATGCTGTTTTTCAAGCATTTATTCCTTTTCCCACAAGGTTTTTTAAAGCCTTCTTTATTGGGGTCATGAAAAGCAGGGATTGTTTGGGTTATGTCCTGATAGAAAACATAGTGGGAAAAGGAGAAAATGCTGGTGACCAGTTCTTGGGAGGCAGAAAAGATTGTGGGAAAAGGAGAAAATGCTGATAACCAGCATTGTCTTTTTTTGCCACAATGTTTTCTAAAACCTTCTTTTTCAGGGTCATGAAAACCAGGGATTGTTTGGGTTATGTCCTGACAGAAAACATTGAGGGAAATGGAGAAAATGCTCATGACCAGCATTTTCTCCTTTTCTCCTTTTCCCACAGTGTTTTCAAAAGTTGTCTTGAGAAGGGACACTAAAAGCAGGGATTGTTTGGTAAAGGAATAATACAAGGAATAGAAATAATTTTGATTACTTATGGGTTTTGGACAACTTTATGAGGGAAAAGGGAGAAAAAGGGAAGGGACTGAAGGATTATAGAATTGGAAGATCCTCTCTGTTGTAAGAATTGAGATACTTATAACTTGTGAAAAACCTTCCACACAAAATTTATTGACTTTCTGAAGTAGGGAGCATGATATAACTTGCTTTTCTTTGGCAGAGCTCCGGATAAGACTGAGTGATGGTGTTCTAAAATCATTATTTCTCTTCGAAACCCTATGTCATGGGTACTCATTAGAAGGGTATTGATGAGACGATTCTAATGAGCACCCCACAACATCTGGTCAAGTGCAGAATAACAAATACATTTTGATTTTGAAATCAAAATCACTCGGGACTTCTATCCGGAGCCCTGTTTAGGTTAATTGCCCCCCCCTCCCGGGAGTATACTGGAATCAGCCTGTTTGTTCATTAGTCCATCTGTCTGTCCGCCTGTGTACAAAATACTGACAAAGCACTGGTGGGGGGTATAAAGTCACATTTAATGACAGCTCTAGTTTTTTTCTTTGAAGAAATACAGAGGAACAAATTTTGGATGGGATGGAAGAGAAATGAAGGAAATGAAAACAATGCATCACAGTTTGTTAACAATTTCTGTCTGTTTTCATGGCTAATGTGTTAAAGATTAACAGTTTACAAAACTTTCTTAAATAAGTTAACAAATCTTTACCAAACAACAATATTTTAGACATGTCCAAATTGAAAGCTTTAACTCTCTACCAGATGAGGTAATTTTGGTATGCTGAAATTGAAAGAATTCGCAGACGACAAATTTAGAGTGGCTACAAAGGTGCTATTTTCATCTGTGAGGGAAGAAAAAAACTGTGGAAAATTTGTCCACGGTGTTTTCAAATACCTTCAACCTCGGGAGCAATAAAAACCAGGGCTCATCTGCGAAAGAGTTAATTCTGCAGACAAGAAAAAATGTTCACTAAAGAAATATTAAGTTTTGGCCATAAAAGTAGTAGAAAACATTGAGTGAAAATGAGGAAATGCTGGTTTTTCAAAAGCCTATTTTCATAGGTTTGTTAAAACTGACAATAGTTCTATAATAGAATTTATATAGTATTTGCAAATAGAAATTGAACTGGAAAAGTGATAAATGGCACATACGGACAACTATATTGATTTATGGGTGACACTCTTCTGCTACCTTTGTAGATTTTGTGATTGCTATCGGTAATGATTTACCGATAACTCTACCAGACGACAAAATGTTTGACTCCTCCAAATTCGAAACTGATGCATGTAACAAGTTAAATGTGGTTCATTTGGAAATATTTGTGTCTGAAAGCCACATTTTCTTCTGTTCCCTCAATGTTTTCTGTTGGTGTATTTTCGACAGCCTCATAGTTTTTTCTGCTCTTCCATACACAATTTTCAAATTTTGTGTCACTTTTATTTAGGTTTCTACAAATACTTTCAATTGAGACAAATCTTATATTTTGTTGTTCAGTACAGTTAATTGGTAGGGGTTGTACATTTTGTCCGTCAGTAAAGAGTAAATTGGTTTGGGTTGTACTCATCTAATATTTATAGTGTTAAATCATAAAAAAAAAACCCTTTTCTCGTTAGAGTATTATGGACTGCCCTTGCTAAGAGGTTGTTACACATGGTGACAAATATTTCTTTGCTTGGTAAAGAGTTCAACTAAGGCTACGTGAACATTAAAAAAAAAAAAATAGAAAGGGAGGTAACCATAAAAAAAGTTGACATAATTATGTACCTTTTTTGCCCTAAAATTTCCATTCAAATGTTGGCACCTGCATGCAGTGCTCATGAAGAACTTGAAAATTGTTTAAATCTTTACCACACAATCCCGACTTTTAACGACCCTTAGAAAGAAAGCCTTTGAAAACGTTGTAGGAAAAGGGGAAAATGCTGGTAACCAGCATTTTCTCCTTTTCCGACAATGTTTTCATCCCTTTCCAAATCAAATTTCAGCTCTTGATTCACATTTATTTAGTCGTCTGCAAATGCTTTGAGTTTGGACTCGTCCTAAATTTTGTTGTTTGGTAAAGAGTTAACTCTGCAGTTTCTATTGAAAACATTGTGGCAAGTCAAGAAGTTAATTATGACTGACAATTTATCCATGCGTCCCATTATTCTCACATGTATTTTACCCAGTAAACCTTGTTTTGTATCACTTATCCGTATTTTACGATGGGATTTTTGCATCTGCTGCCAACTTGTTTGGGGACATAACCTTTTTCATAACAACTCATTGCTTTAACCCTTTACCACATCATGATGACGACTTTTAACGACCCAGAGGAAGAAGCCTTTTGAAATTTTAACATGGTGGTAACCAGTATTTCCATCTTTTCCCACGATGGTTTCCACCCTATCAAAGAAAAATTGCAGCATTTGAGCCACTATGTCTGGAATTGTTGTCTGCAAATACTTGAAATTCCGATAGATCTAGAATTTTGCCGTGTGGTAAAGGGTTAATGACTTAGAGGAAGATGGTTTAACCCATTACCACACAATCCCTGCTTTTGACACTCCCGGAAAAGAAGTCTTTTGAAAACATTGTGGGAAAAGGAGAAAATGCTGGTAACCAGCATTTTCTTCTTTTCCCACAATGTTTTCTACTCATCACAAGACAAATTTTAAAATTTCAGTCACTTTTACTTTGTCGTCTGCAAATGCTTTTGATTTGGACAAGTCTAAAATAATGTCATCTGGTAATGAGTTAAACAAATATTTTAGCTAAAAGAATAAATGCTGGTATGGTACACATCATTTTCTCCTTTTCATCAAACGTTTTTTAAAGTCTTTTCAGTAAGGCTTGTTAGAACTAGACATTTTGTCATAGAGGGTTACCTCTTTACTAAACAATCCCGACTTTTGACATACTTGTGAAAGAAGCTTTTTGAAAACATTGTGGGAAAAGGAGAAAATGCTGGTAACCAGCATTTTCTCCTTTTCTCACAATGTTTTCTTCCCTTCCTGTAACAAATTTCAATTCTTTAGTCACATTCATTTTGTTGTCTGCAAATGCTTTCACTTTCAGTTTGGACCAGTGTTAAATTTTGTTGTTTGGTAAAGATTTAAAGAAGTCAGTGACTCCCAAATTTTTGTGCTTATTCTCTTTTCTGAATTAACGATAATTTTCCTTTTTTCAGCCCAAAAAGATCTACTGTCTGACGATTTAGAAGCAGATGACTCGGAGAAAGATGACATGACGATTCTTAACGAGATCCTGAATGCCCCGTCCACAGCGGGTGAAGACGATTTCTCCAGAGAGTGGCAGGCTGTGTTTGGACACACTCCCCTGGCTGCTGGAACGACCTTGACCCCTGGTGAACCCGACCAATCCCAGAATTCAGCAGAATTTATGCCGTCAAATCTTCTAGAAATGAGCCAGCAGATGGAAAATATGAATCTGAATTCATCTGGTTTGTAAATTTTTTTAAACTTTGCTCTTTAATCCTTTACCAAACAATCCCTGGTTTTTACAATTCTGAGATAGAAGACTTTTGAAAACATTGCGAGAAAAAGAACTTGGAAGGGCCTAAATTACCTCAAAAATTGACATTTGTTTCCAGCAGGGTAGAAACATTATGGGAAAAGGAGAAAATGCTGGTTATCCCTTTCCCAAACAGTTCCTGGTTTTCACAACCCTGAAAAAGAAGCCTTCAGAAAACATTGTGGGAACAGAAGAAAATGCTGGTAACCAGCATTTTCTCCTTTTCCCACAATGTTTTCTACCCTCTCAGGAACAAATTTTAATTTTTGGATTATGTTAATTTTGTCGTCTGCAAATGCTTTCAATTTGGACCAGTCTATAGATTTGTCGTTTGGTAAAGAGTTATCAGCATTTTCTCCTTTTTCCTACAATGTTTTCAAAAGGCATCTTTGTCAGGGTTGTAAAAGTTCAGGATTTTGTAGTAACGAGCTGAGACTTATTTATCACGCATTTGCAGAAGAGTTTGGTTGCTCAGCCAAATCTTTACCGAAGAAAAAAAAAAATATCTAGGTTTGCTCAAATTTAAAGCTTTTACAGATGACAAAATATCTTGGAAGCAAAGAGAGAAGGAAGGAATTGGAAGGGTAGAGATCATTGTGGGAAAAGGAGAAAATGTTGGTCAACAGCTTTTTCTTTTTCCACAATGTTTTCAAAGTAGTCATTACAACTGGGGACTGTTTGGTAAAAAGTTAATAGTATGATTGTGTCTTTGGAAGGATGGCAAAACATTGTGTGAAAACAAGAAATGTAGGTTACCAATATTGTCTCCTATCCCCCCATTGTTTTAACGCTTTCCCAAACAAGTCTTTGTTTTTATGTGTCTGCAGTACAAGTCTTTTGAAACCAAAGTGAGAAAAGGAGACATTGCTTGCAACGAGCAATTTCTCCTTTGCCCACAATGTTTTCTACCCATTTGGAGAACTTTCTGCCATTTTTTTATCAAATTTTAAATTGTCGTCTGCAAATTCTTTCAGTTTGGAAGAGTCTAAAATTTGTCGTTTGGGAAAGGGTTGATAAACTTTATTCTGAAGGATACTTAAAACATAGGATTACATTTACATGCATTTGGTAAAAAGTTAAGAAAATGATTATTTTCTGGGTTTTCTTTTTGCAGGTGCAATGATGGTCCCAGAGTCTACAGGACAACAGTCCAATAGCCAGGCTGGAAGCCAGCACAGAGATTTAGGGGCTAAACCGAAACAACCAAAGAAGGTTGAGGCTATATTTTTGTCATTCAAAATTTACATCCTTTTTCTTTGTGTTCATTATTAACCCATTACCACATGACAAAATTTTAGATTGATTGAAATTGAAAGCATTTGCAGACGACAAAATAAAGGTGACTAGAAAATAGACATTTGTTCTGGGAAGGGTAGAAAACACTGTGGGAAAAGGAGAAAATGCTGGTTACCAGCATTTTCTCCTTTTCCCACAGTGTTTTCAAAAGGCTTCTTTCTTAGGGGCCTCAAAAGTAGGGATTGTGTGGTAATGGGTTAACCAATTGTAAAATTTTAGATCCACCATTATGAAAGCGTATGCAAGTTACGCCAGGAAAGTTACAAAAATGTCAAGACTTGTTTGAAAAGGGGCAGAAAATATTGAATAAGCAGAACATAAAAGCGTAACTTATGTGTTTGTTTTTATGTATGGTGTTCAACACCTTTTTCTCAACATTAATTCAGTTATGTCTCAGCATGCAATGCACTTATCCTTACATTTTAACAGTTTAGGTCATATCATGGCAGTCAGTGCACCTACCTATGTGTTTCCTGGTTTTCTCACACCAATACATTCTCAGCTTTTTTTTTTCCAAGTCACTGACAGCTTTTCTTGCATGCTTAACTATTTAACACACAAGAAAATGTTTGACTGGCCCAAATTGAAGGCATTTGCAGAAGACATTGTAAAGGCGGCTGAAAAATTAAACTTTGGTTTGGAAAGGGTAGAAAACACTGGGGGAACAGGAGAAAATGCTGGTTCCCAGCATTTTCTCCTTTTCCCACAGTGTTTTCAGAAGGCTTCTTCTTTTGGGTCGTAAAAACCAGGGATTGTTTGGTATAGGGTTAAGAGATGAGAGGCGAAAAATCTGCAGAGAGAAAGTTTGTCTCATCCTGGTATCAGACTCACAACCACTAAGCCACAAGTCAGTTAGGCTAACTACTGGGCCACTTGGCCAGATCTGTTGTTATGGCTATCAAAGATTCTCAGAAAGAAACTTGCCAAGGTGGGAATTTGAACCAGTGCTTTCCTGATGTCACGACCTGCTCACTATAAACTGAGAACAGCACCTTGCCAGCAGAATCTACACTGTTCATTTAGTAATTACATATTCTGGCTGTAATGACCTTAACTCTTTCCCAAACGACAAAATTTTAGACTGGTCCAAATTGAAAGCACTTGCAGACGACAAATTAAACATAACTCAAAAATTGACATTTGTTTCCAGCAGGGTAGAAAACATTGTGGGAAAAGGAGAAAAGGCTGGTTACCAGCATTTTCTCCTTTTCCCACAATGTTTTCAAAAGGATTCTATCTCGGGGTCATAAAAACCAGGGATTGTTTGGTAAAGGGTTAAAATAGTTGTTGTTTTCCATATTTTATAAGGCTTTTATTGATTCAGGGTGCAAAACTTTATGGAAAATTAAGACATCATGGTATTTATTCATTAACTGTTTCACTATCAAATAAATATCTTATTTTTCTCTATGGATATAAATACTGTTCAGTCATCATCTGTAACAAGGAAGGGGACAGTGTAGATAGGAAATGAGACTGCATGTTCTCTGCAGTCTGATCTTGATCTACTCAGACCCCAACAGCTTCTGGTGTTGTCTATGGTAAAGAAAGAGTTAAGTCATTACCAAGCGACAAAATTTTAGTTTTGTCCTAATAGAAAGCATCTGCAGACAAAAATAAGTGACTGAAAATTTGAAATTTGTTTTGTAAAAGGTAGAAAACATTGTAGGAAAAGGAGAAAATGCTGGTAATCAGCATTTACTCCCTTTCCCGCAATATGTTCTAAAGCCTTCTTTCTCAGGGGCATGAAAAGTAGGGATTGTGTTTTAATGGGTTAAGAGGCTTTTGTCGCATAATGTAGACTGGTTTCATATTTTATGTCTCAACAGGGCCAGAAAACAGACATGTCAGCATGGTTCAGTCTATTTGCCGATCTTGACCCCTTGGCTGACCCAGATTCTGTAGGTAGACAACCTCAAGAGGAAGGTGACAACTGCAAAGGATAGTCTACTAATTATAGATATTTAGTTTTCATGTGGGTTTTTCCCCCTGCAAAAAATAGTTTTTGTAGGAAATTGTATTTATTTGTAATTTGTCTGTATGTCTCTTCTTGATCACTGCATTCTTAGGGTGCAAAATAAACAAAGAAATTGGCATGCATCTTAGAATAGGGGGGGGGGGGGGGGGGGGTATTGCAGCAGAGTGATGCATTTACCAAGCAAGTCATCATATAATAATGGATCTATAAAATAAATCACATGTTAGAATGGTCCACATACATGCATAAAACTTACAAATAGAAAAAAGTTTTGATCCATGTCAGCCTGCCCAGAGTACGCAGACTTGTATGGGTCAATCTTTTTTGTCAATACATTAACCCATTACCACACAATCCCTACTTTTGACACCCCTGAGAAAGAAGCCTTTAGAAAACATTGTGGGAAAAGGAGAAAATGCTGGTAACCAGCATTTTCTCCTTTTTCCACAATGTTTTCTACCCTTTAGAAAACAAATTTCAAATTTTCAGTCACTTTTGTTTTGTTGTCTGCAAATGCTTTCGATTTTGACAAACCAAAAATATTGTTGTTTGGTAATGAGTTAACTGTTAACCACACATTAACCCTTTACCAAACGACAAAATTTTAGACTTGTCCAGATTGAAAGCATTAGCAGACGATATAATAAAGGTGACTCAAAAATTGAAACTTGACTTTAGAAGAGTAGAAAACTTTGTCGGGAAGGGAGAAAATGCTGGTTACCAGCATTTTCTCCTTTTCCCACAACGTTTTCAGAAGTCGTCTTCCTCGGGGTCGTAAAAACCAGGGATTGTTTGGTAAAGGGTTAAAATTTTAGACTAGTCCAAATCAAAAGCACCTGTAGACAATAATATGAATGTGAATGAAAAAGTAAAACTTGTTTAGGAAAGGGTAGAAAATATTGTGAGAAAAGGAGAGAACACTGGTGACCAGCATTTTCTCCCTTTCCACAGTGTTTTCAAAAGTTTATATTCCCAGGGTCATTAAAAGTCATGATTGTGTGGTAAAGAGTTAAAGCAAGGCTCAAATATTTGCCGTTATATATAAAAGGAACATCAAGCTGCTACAATTTTAAGGTAATTTTTGTCCAGAATATCTCAACATTGAGAAAAGTGTGCAAACTAAGATCACAGTGTATATTATGTGCAGTCTGATCATAGTCTATGCAAGCAGCAAGATAAACTTATATTCATTTCTTACCTGATGACACTATTTTAGATTTTTCTAAAGTAAGAGGCAATTGGCCCTTTACCACACACTATCCAGAAATCCATTTTTTAATGGCCTTGAATAAAAGGGCATTTGAAAACATTGTTGAATAAGGAGAAAATGCTGATAAGTAGCATTTTCTCCTTTTCCCACAATGTTTTGCATCCTATTAATCCTTTACCACACGGCAAAGTTTTAGACTGGTCTGAATTGAAAGCATTAGCAGACGACAAAATAAATGAGATTGAAAATTTAACCCATTACCACACAATCCCTACTTTTGACGCCCCTGAGAAAGAAACCTTTTAAAAACACTGTGGGCAAAGGAGAAAATGCTGGTAGCCAGCATTTTCTCCTTTTCCCACAGTGTTTTCTACCCTTCCCAGAACAAATTTCAATTTTTCAGTCACCTTTATTTTGTCGTCTGCAAATGCTTTGAATTTGGACCAGTCTAAAATTTTCTTGTGTGGTAAAGAGTTAAAGTTTGTTTTGGGAGGGGTAAAAAACATTGTGGGAAAAGGAGAAAATGCTGGTTACCAGGATTTTCTCCTTTTCCCACAATTTTTTCAAATGGCTTCTTTCCCAGGGTCGTCAAAAGTAGGGATTGTGTGGTAATGGGTTAAGGACGGCATTCATTATTTAGGCTTTGTGTCCTTTGTTGTCTGCAAATGTTTTCAATTTGGTTGAGTTCAAAACTAGTCATCTGATATGAGAGTTATCAGTCCATTTAAAACTTTACCGAACCACAAAATTTTGGATGTGACCAAATTGAAAGCATTTGCAGACGACAAATTAAACATTGATGAAATGATGATTTCTCTCTTTGATAGAGTAGAAAACACTAAGGAAAAGGAGAAAATGCTGATTACCAGCATTAACCACTGATTACCAGCATTTTCTCCTTTTCCCACAGTGTTTTCTAAAGGCTTCTTTCTAAGGGTCGTTAAAAGTGGGTATTGTGTGGTAAAGACTTAAGAGAATTTAATTTTATTTCATTCTGCTGGGCTCTTTTAGATTAAGAAAAATCTAAAATGCTACATGCAAATATATAGATATAGTCAATATACAGTGAAAAACTACAACAATTTATTTATTTTTTTGTTGGCTATTTGTGTTTATTTTCAAGTCATTGAAATTTTTAAGCTCGACATTTTTGTCAAATTTGTCTTTGACAAGGTTGAAAGCATTATGGAAAAAGGAGAAAATGCTGGTTACCAGCATTTTCTCCTTTTACCACAATTATTGCATTTGATAGAGACCAGAATTTTTTTGTCAATATTTGAAATAGAAAGAAAATCTTTCAAACAAAAGGTTAACAAATTATGATTTTTAGAATCTCACTTTTACATTTTGATAGGTGAGTGCAATACTATTCTTAGTGCCTGTAGGTTTTACAGGCACTTGGAATAGTACTGCACTCAGCCGTGATTTGTTCTACTTTTGTCATTGTAACTTACTCAAATTTCCTTAAGTTCCAGTTCATAGAAGCATTCCAGGAAAATGAGAAGGTCTTCAGACTAAGTGTTCAAACTTGGATACATTGTTCCAATATTACTGACCTCAAAAGTGTGTTGGTCTTTTGTTTTCCTCACTTTGATATTATCATTTTCATGATTTTTTATATTCTTTTAATGAGTTTACTGTAAGAGGGCTAAAAAATTAGTTTTCCTTTTGCGGGTAGAGAAAAGTGTAGAAATTTCTTCGCAAAGTATGAAAAACAATATGTTATCACTGAATTATTATTGAATACTTGTATTTTTACAATAAACATCAAACTTCAATTGAAATTTCTGCCAATTTTGATTGATGGGTCATATCATCCAGTCAAAACAATACAGCATGTGTTGTGAACAAAAGGTTACACAAAGTAATACAGGGTTTACCATTGACGGACTCAACATAAGTTTGAGAGTATTTTTGAGAACGGTACAGACATTTTTTTCACATGGAAATCCTATATGATTGCAAACTTAGATATTTTTTATTTCAATGACTTGTTAAACTCTCTAAAAACCCAAACTCTATTATATTTTGTGTGAAATCCACTGTCTTGAAATCCAGTCAACGACAACTCAAAGTCTAATTCATATTTTTAATTCCAAAACTAGCATTTTGATTGGCCAAAATGTTTTACTTCCACCAACCAAAGTGATTCATTTATGATACAATTAGAGCAATATTAGCATGTTACCATAAGACGGAATGAATGGAGATGACAATGTAAATCCGACTTAGAATTGAAATTTGTTTTTGAAGGGTAGAAATCAAATTGAGAAAAGGAGAAATTGCTGATTACCAGCATTCTCTCCTTTTTTTACTACAATGTATTCAAGGTCTTCTTTCTATAATTTTATGGTCTGGCCAAGAGGTTAAACATGCAAAATATGGTTATATTTCTTCATCTTAATATGAACTATCTTATCGGTTGAAACATTTCACATTGATCAATCAAATGAATACATGTAGTTTTGTTACTGTGAACAATTTAACTCATTACCAAACGACAACATTTTAGGTTTGTCCAAATCGAAAGCATTTGCAGACGACAAAATAAAAGCAACTGAAAATTCGAAATTTGTTTTGTGAAGGATAGAAAATATTGTGGGAAAAGGAGAAAATGCTGGTTACCAGCATTTTCTCCTTTTCCCACAATGTTTTCTAAAGGGTTCTCTCTCACGGTCGTCAAATAGGGATTGTGTGGTAATGGGTTAATTTCAACTATTTCATTGGTTGAAACATTTCACAATGATCAATGAAATGAATAGTTATGTTACTGTGAACAATTTAATGGATGGTTTGTGAATACAACCTCTTTTTTCACATCAGCAGTCAATTCCATTGTTTGTTATTTTTAATGCAGTTAAAACCATTAGTAAATAGTTTACTGCATTTTGATTCCATGGTGTTGAACATTTCACTGTGTTACATTCCACTATTGATCGTTTTTTTTTTGTTATTTATACTTGAACATTTTTGTGTTCAAGGTTGCAATATGAATTTGCTTATTTACAGGTGATTTAATTTTAAATGGAAAATCTGTCTTTTTTTTCAGAACTTGAATATGATATCTTCTAGTCTTTTACTAAACGACAGAAACTTAACTCTTGCCCAAATTGAAAGAATTTGCAGAAAACAGATGGAATTTGTCTTTGATAAGGTAGAAAACATATTGGAAACATGGTTCTTTTTTGATAGGGTAGAAAACATAGTGGGAAAAAGGAGAAAATGCAGGTTCACAGGATTTTCTCTTTTTCCGACTTTGTTTTCTAAAGTTCTTATTATCAGTGTCGTTAGAACTCAGGACTTTTTGGTAAAGAGTTCAAAAAATTGTTTGAAAAGAAAATAAAAAAATGCTTTAACACTTTACCAAACAACAAAATTTTAGACTTGTTCGAATTGAAAGCACTTGCAGATGTCAAAATAATTGTGACTATAGAATTGAATTTGTTGTAGGAAGGGTAAAAAACATTGTGGTAAAAGGAGAAAATGCTGGTTACCAGCATTTTCTCCTTTTTCCACAATGTTTTCAAAAGGCTTCTTTTACAGGGGTGTTAAAAGTCGGGAGTGTGTGGTAATGGGTTAAATCAGTAATTTCCCTATTTGCAAAGTGTGTTTAACTCATTGACTCTTTCCAAAACAAATACATGTGTTTCATGACTGAGAAAGAGAGCTTTTAGAAACATTTTCTATTAACCTTTAGGCTGCTGATCAGAACTTGCTGACCTTTAGCAGACTGTGAAGATCAAGATCAGACTGCACAGAATGTGCAGTCTGATCTTGGATCTACACTGTCCGACAAGAAGATATTTTTCTTCAAAAAATGCATTTGAAATAGAACTACTCAGGTTTTTCTGTGGGCTTGAAAAGTTCCATTTGATTTATTCAGCTGGAGAAGGGTTAACCCTTTACTCCATAGATACTCATTTCTATGCATTGCTTGTAAGAGCCTTTAGAAAACATTGTGGCAAAAGGTGAAATTGCTCCTGACGAGCAATTTCACCTTTTGCCACAAAGTTTTCTATGCTATCAAAAGATGTCATATACACATAGGAAACGGCTTCATCCTTGCAGGTATTTAAGGTCAGTCAGAGATACCATAGAAAAGCCTTATGGGGTAAAGGGTAAAGAAGAAAATGCTTGTTACCAGTGTGATTTCCACCCAATCAGAACACAGAGCTCATTTGCACCAGTTCCAAACTAGGTCTCTACAAATGTGCTGAATTTGGAGGACTGTAAAATTTGTGATTTGGGAAAGTGTCTGTAGACAGCAATATAAATGAGAGTGAAAATCTAAAATTTGTTTTGGGAAGGGTAGAAAACATTTGTGGGAAAAGGAGAAAATGCTGATTACCAGTATTTTCTCCTTTTCCTGCAATGTTTTCAAAAAGCTTCATTCCAAGGGGTGTTACAGGTTGGGATTGTGGGGTAAAACTAAAATTTGTTTTGGGAAGGGTAGAAAACATTGTGGGAAAAGGAGAAAATGCTGGTTACCAGTATTTTCTCCTTTTCCAGCAATGTTTTCAAAAGGCTTCATTCAAAGGGTCTTTACAGGTTTGGATTGTGGGGTAAAGAGTTAAATAGACCCATAGACAGAGGATTTGTGACCCTGATGTGTGAAAAGTTAAAAATGCTAGTTACCATTATTTTCTCCATTTTCCTTCCCTTGAGAAAACAATGTTTTTTTTTTTCTTTAATCACATTTACTTTGTTGTCAGCTAATTATTTTCAATTTGGACGAGGCAAAAATTTTTCGTTTGGTAAAGCATTCAGATTCAAATGTTTTTCGCTGTCACAATGATCATCTAATATGAACTTACAGAAGTTGCTGATATGACATAATTTTTATGTATGAAAAACAGGCTTATTTTGTGTTCTATATAATTATCTTGTTAATTAGAATTCTAATTATGTTACAGAAATTTTATGTACATGTAGTCAAATTGTGTTGTGAAAAAAAAAAAAATCAACTTTTATACTTGTGTATTGTGAGTTGTTAGTAAGTTTGCAACGTAATTTCTATTCAATTCTTTACCAAACAACAGAAATGTGGACTTGTTTGAATTTGCTGACGACAATTCAAGTGTGGCTCAAATGATAGAAATTCTCCTAAACAGGTTAGACCTAGGTTTTCTCATGGAACTGATGTATGGAATTCTCAGATTGTCCTCTTTGCGTGACAGGTCACATATCCCTTGGGTATGGAAAAGGCTAAATTTTTGTCATGAGATAAAAGGTAAAAAACTTGAGGTTAGATGAGCAAGTGGTTCTGACATACTTTTACTCCTTTTTCCTCAATGTTTTCCTATGATAAAGAGTTAAAAATTAATTTGTCAACACTTTGAATTGTTCAGTAAAGTTCGAATGTTTTTCAGGAGGGTCTATAATATTATCTTGGTTGAACAAGAATAGTATTAAATGAATAGTGAATCATGTATATTTTAGTCTATAATTCTCTTGAAAAAGGTGATAATTGCTTGCTCAGTTGGTTGGTTGTGCATATTAGAATCTATTATTATTTTTTTTTGAATCTCAAATCCAATTTTCATGTTATACATTATTTATTTCATCTCTCTTTTGTTCAGCATAGAACAGAACTTTATTTCCAAAGACTTGAATTATGTTCATCGTCATTGCAAAGCTTAAACATGTGCATAAGAAAAGTACATGTATGTATATACATGTAACAGTAGCTGACATTGAATAAAAAGATATGTATTTCAACCCTTTACCAAACAATCCCTGGTTTTTATGACCCTGAGATAGAAGCCTTTTGAAAACATTATGGGAAAAGGAGAAAATGCTGGTAACCAGCATTTTCTCCTTTTCCCACAATGTTTTCTACTCTGCTGGAATCAAATTTCCATTTTTGAGTTATGTTTATTTTGTCGTCTGCAAGTGCTTTCACTTTGGACCAGTCTAAAACTTTGTAGTTTTGTAAAGGGTTAACAGAAATCACGCTGAGGTGCAATAATATTATTTTGTGTCGCTGTATTGAAAAACTTCAGTTCTTTTGTTCTTGGTGGTTTTTTTTTTTTCATTTATATATTGTTGTTTTTTTTCCTAATCTCACAACTCAAATTTTCCTGACCTAAAACATGTTTATGTATCTCTCTTTAAGTTTCTCTGTTGGGTTATAAGTACATTTTGATTCTTTTCTTTATTTTAGTATATGAAAAATTTGCTTTTTCTTTCCTTCCGTTTTTAGCCCCACTGTCCGAAGGCCAGCGGGCTTATGTCATGGTCCGGTGTCTGTCGTCCGTCGGTGCGTTAACTTTTATTTTCAAACTTCTACTCTGAAACTAGCCATCCAACTTTGATGAAACTTCACAGAAATGATCCTGATATGGTCCTCATTTGATGCTAATAGTTATGCTCACATGAGTTGAATAATAAATTCATAGTAAGGTGGTTGAAAAATAAATTCATAGTAAGGTTTCTATCATTCAGTTTTTTTTTCCCCGAGAACTTTACCTTTCATGCCAATGAGTAAACCTACTTGTATTTCCTGACAGTGTTCATTGTTTTTGAAGGCCCTCTTTTTTAGGGTCATGAACACTTCAATTTGTGTGGTAAAGAATTAAAAAGCCAGTGGAGCAATACAGGGCCATCATGGCCCTCTTGTTAAGTTTAGTTCAGTAATGCTACTCACAATAAACCTATAAAATATTAGAAAGTGATGTAAAGTGTAAGTTAATGCAAGGAATGTATGAATATAAGACATTGTTGAAATTGGCTTATTTGTGTAAAGAATTAAATTTCAAGTAAAAGTGGTCAGAAAATGTCAGAAGAGTGTTATTTTTCTTTTTTAACCCTTTACTCCATAGATACTCATTTCTACGGATTGCTTGTAAGAGCCTTAGGAAAACATTGTGGCAAAAGGTGAAATTGCTCGTCACAAGCAATTTCACCTTTTGCCACAATGTTTACTATGCTATCAAAAGATGTCATAATACACATAAGAAACCGCTTCCTCCTTGCTGTTATTTAGGGTCAATTGGAGATGCCATAGAAATGCCTTATGATGGGGTAAAGGGTTAAACTTTAGCAGATGACAAAGTTTTAGTCCTTTTCAAATTGAAAGCATTTGCAGACGACAATTTCAGTGTGGATCAAATGATGCAACTGTTTATTGATGAGATAGAAAACATCGTTACCAGCATTTTCTCCTTTTCCCATACTGTTTTCAAAAGGCTTGTTTGCAAGGGTTGTTAAATGTTGCAGTAGTGTGTGTAAAGGGTTAAGGCCTAAAAAGCACAAATTGCTGAAGATTGGCTGTTGACCTCTTAACTCGTTAACACATGGCAAAATTTTAGACCTGTCCAAATTCAAAGCATTTGCAGACGACAATTCAAAAAGGCTGAAATGGTGCAGTTTTGCTTTGATAGGGTAGAAAACTTTGTGGGAAAAGGAGAAAATGCTGGTTACAAGCCTTTTCTCCTTTTCCCACAATGTTTTCAAAAGGCTTCTTCCTCAGAATCGTTGTGGAAAAAGGAGAAAAAGATGGTTACCAGCGTTTTCTACTTTTTCCACAATGTTTTCTATCCTATCAATAAGAATAATCATCCATATAGCAACATTTAATTTGTTGTCTGCTAATGCTTTCAGTTTGGTCCTATCCCAAAATGCTGTCTTTTGGTAAATCGTTATGATAACTGTCTATCCAGAATTGACCAAACGCAAGAGCTGTCAATCAAGCCGAGACAATGGAGTGGTAGGAGAAGAATGACTCCTTTCCCACTGACTATCATCAATCCTCTTCTCTCAAGTCTTGCGTCCATTTAACTCTTTACCATACGACAAAATTTTAGACTGGTTCAAATTGAAAGCATTTGCAGACGACAAAATGAAGGTGATTGAAAAATTGAAATTTGTTACGGGTAGGGTAGAAAACACTGTGGGAAAAGGAGAAAATGCTGGTAACCAGCATTTTCTCTTTTTCCTACAGTGTTTTCAAAAGGCTTCTTTCTCAGGGGCGTCAAAAGTAGGGATTGTGTGGTAATGGGATTAAACAGTACTTTGTGCAATTACTGTCATAATTTCCATAGAAGTTTAGTGTGTCGTGTGTGATATACACTTCTTGGACTCGGCCATGGTAAGTCAACTTCAAACACATGTTGTTTCATGGTTTCTGCATCTTCGCAAGCCAAGGCTGACGATTCACAACATTACTCTACCCTTGGCGGATCGAGCTTGATCTTTACATTAAGTCAACTTCAAAGACATGATGTTTCATGGTTTCTGATGCACGAATTATAAAAATATATATAACCAGATGACAAAATTTTGTAGAAAGATGTTGCAGACAATATAATATAGCTTCAGATTAGTAAAACTTGAATCAAAAAGGGTAGAAATTAATGTGGAAAACTAAGAACATGCTGGTTACCATTATTTTCTTCTTTTCTCACAATCTTTTTCTTAGCTTTTTCTCTTCAGTTGGTAGCTAAAATGCAGGATTGAATGGTAATTGTTAAAAACTTCTCTTCACTGTTACAGAAAAATCAGGCCTGTGGAGCGATACAGGCGCTCAAGCGCCTCTAGTTACTATCAGTTTGAAGGTTTGATCTCAGTTACGTAGTAGGATAAGGGTTAAATTCTTAACCAACAAATCTACCAAACTATAAATTTAAAGTTTTGTAGTCTTTGGTTTTAAATAGCATCTGCAGATGGGATCTACTGTTTGATCAAAAGTTTCTCAAAAGAAGGACTTTGCGAAGGATATGAAATCGTTGTGGCAGAAGGAAAATTGCTTGTAACCAGCAGTTTTCCTCAAGATTCCAAACATGTTTTCCAAAAGCCTAAGTAGTGTCCCTAAATATCCAGACTGTCACGTGAAGGGTTAAATTGCATGAGAATTATTCGATAAAAAATGTATAAGAAATATAATCATGTACAAGCATACTATTGATTTAAAGCTACGGCGTAATCTACATAATTATGTGTAAAATGATTTTCCTTGATTCACATATGACGAAAAAAATGGATAAATAGTCATTTTTCTCAATTAGATACAGTTTATTTACGATATCGAATTATATCCTTTACCAATCGACCCAATAAATGAAGCCTATAGACCCGTAATGCAAAACTATCGCAGTTGGGATTTTTTTAAAAAAAATTGTGGTCTAGGGGAGAAAACTCGTACTGCCTAAGTGTAAGAGAAAACCAAGAGTAATCTCCCTTATAATGATCTGCCCCCCCCCCCCCCCTTCATCATTTCTCCTAGACGCTTGACGGATCAAAGTACTAAACACAACACTGGGGGAAAGGTGACATGCATGTATCGGTTTTAATGTTTTTAATGAAGATTTCAATTAATTTTAACAAGAGAGTTTCATTGACTTTGATTTCGATACAATAACGCTAGAATCTAATTTTTAAGAAAGAACATTTCCTGCTTTATTTCTTGAAATTCGAATGGAATCATCGAGAAAGTTTTGAATCCTGGAAAATCGCCATTTGCAAAGTTATGAGATTTGCGGACGGCATTCAGTATCATACTCCATAGAATTTACGATCTGATTCTCTGTTTACATAGTCCGCTTGTTTTGTTGAACCTATGTAGTGTTAAAATCTCTACAAGATACATTTAATGGACTGTAGAGTCTATATATTTAAACCGTCGAAATAGGTCCACATGTAGGCGCGAAAAAACTTCAAAGCGCCATATACAATAATAGTTGTCTTTGCAACCAGTGTAGATTAAGATCAGACTGCACAGAACATTCATTCTGGTCTGGATCTACACTGTCCGCTCTGCTTAGACATTCTTCACAAAAGCAACCTTGATAATGTAACTGTTTGGGAGAAGATTCTAGACTGAACATTGCTGTTGGGTTTATTTGACACCCTAGACAGTTGTCAGTATAGGGGACAGCTTTAGGGCTCAATTTTGAATCTACCTCATATATTTCTACAAACCAGAAGTTTTTTTTTTTAACTAGTTTATAAGATAACGTTCCAATATTAAGCAGTATCTGTCGACATTGTCCGTAAATGAAAACATATTTTTGTTGGTAATTATGCCTTTATTTATCATTGTGATATCATATACTCCCTAATTTGATTTATTAATATCTATTACCTCAGAGATATGTTACCAAATGATGCATTGTTATTCTAGTGAAATCTTACCTTAATTCCAAATTCAAATATTGGCGTTATAAATTGTCATGAAATAAAAGGGAGACTACCTATCGCCTGTTTTGACAAATAATATGTCTTACTGAATTATTTTCTGTCGGATGGCATGTCGTTTTTAGAATAATTAAGATTAACAATTTTACCATACGAACTGATTCAAAGTCGTTATGTACAGCTACATGAAAAATTATCGCTTGCCAAACCGATCGTCTCTACAGACGTTACCGTGTTTATTCATCCTCAGTTTTACGCTTGCTCTTTGCTGGCATTTTTTGTAAGGTGCACAGGCATATAAGGACCACAGGCATGAGGAGGAGGTTACATGTCTGGCCTACTGCTTCTACCATTCAGGTACTGTAGCCGCAGTCATATAGCACTACCGGAAAAAGCCAAAGCGAGGCTTTGGGTGGAGCCTGTCTCTTGTAGACCTATCTGTTCAACTACCTTCCAAAAAAGAACCCTCTACCTCATGGGTGTTTTTTTTACTGATACAGTGTGTGAAAGGTTTGAAAATTTCTTTTTTCATTTCAGATTTTCAGTACAGAATTGCTTTGGGAGTTAATGGTTGTCCAGTAATTTTTGCAGCACTTAAACTTCATGAACGTTCAATAAGAAACATGTGGAACACTGAAGAAACAGAATTCAGACGTCTACCATATTACAGAACCATTGTGAAGTCATTTTAAAAGAAACAGAACCAGCTAGTGGTATGTCCCTCTCATAAGAAGATAACTACCATGTGTTGAAACTCAGTATTTTGATTCTGTAACAAAAGAACAAAATGCCTAACCCTTTACCAAACAATCCCTGGTTTGTACGACCCTGAGATAGAAGCCTTTCGAACACATTATGGGAAAAGGAGAAAAGGATGGTTACCAGCATTTTCTCCTTTTCCCACTATGTTTTCTACCCTGCTGGGTAGAAAACATATTTCAGTTTTTCAATTAGGTTTTTATTTTGTCGTCTGCAAGTGCTTTCAATTTGGACCAGTCTAAAATTTTGTCGTTTGGAATAGGGTTAACTCATGATAACGGAGACTACAAAATTGTCCAGTATAACCCTTTAACACAAAATGCCGACTTTTGATCCTCCTGGAAAAGAAGCCTTTGGAAGACGTGGGAAAAGGAGAAAATGCTGGTAACCACATATTTTCTCCTTTTCCCACAAAGTTTTCTACCCTGTCAAAGAAAATTTGCACAATTGTAACCACTTTGAAATTGTTGTCTGCAAATGCTTTCAATTTGGACAAAGGCTAAAATATTTTTGTCTGGTAAAGGGTTAAAAGGTTTTGCATTCTGTAAATTACATATAGCTAAAGTTATGAGATTCATGATTTAAAAAAGCAGAAAACACTGATGGAAAAGGAGGAAATGCTGGTATCTAAGGTTTTTCTCCTTTTCATCGTTCAATATTTTCAAATCTCAAAACCTGAAGCTAAATTCAAACTGTCCTTCTCAACTGCTTTAACCCTATACCAAGCCATCCGGACTTTTAACAATTCTGATAAAGAAGGCTTCTGAAAACGTTGTGGGAAAAGAAGAAAATGCTGGTAACCAGCATGTTCTCTTTTTCCCACAGTGTTTCCTACCCTGCTGAAAACAAATTTCAATTTTTGAGTTTTGTTTATTTTGTTATCTGCAAATGCTTTCAGTTTGGACAAGTCTAGAATTTTGTTGTTTGGTGAAGAATTAAATTATGGATGACTGACATGGATTAATTCTTTACCACACAATCGCGACTTTTGACGACTCGGAAAAAGAAAACCTTTAAAAACCTTGTGGGAAAAGGAGAAAATGCCGGTAACCAGCATTTTCTCCTTTTCCCACAATGTTTTCTACCCTTTCCAAATGAAATTTCACTTTTTGAGTCTTGCTTATTGTCATCTGCAAGTGCTTTCAAGTTGGACTTGTCTAAAATTTTGTCATCTGGTAAAGAGTTAAGATATATTGCAAATTAACAATTTTTGGCTAAAGGAATATTTGAGTAGGGAAAAGGCAAATAATGACTGAAAGGAAAACAGGAAAAGTATTAGAGTAGGTATTCACTGAGGTTTATACCAGTAGTCTCTTTTAGCTTTTTACAATGAAAAAAAAATAAAGGATGGTCAAAACTGAAAGCATTTGCAGAAGACGAATCACATGGTGCACAGAGTAGAAAAGTTTTCTTTGAAAGGATAGAAAACATTGTGGGAAAATGAGAGCATGCTGCCTTTTAGACCAGTACATATTGAAATTATTTGCAGACAACAAATTAATTGTCAACCAGATGTTGAGATATGTCTTGGAATGGATAGAAAAGATTGTGAGAAAAGCAGAAAATGCTAATTACCAGCGTTTCTCTCCCTTTTCCTCATTATTTTCTAAAGCCTTCATCCCCAGGGTTAATAAAACAGGATTATGTGGTAAAAGTTTAATACCTGCTGGTAGAATTGATTGTTTTGATTGTATGGTGACTAGAGCCACTTTCAGTATTATTTCAGTTATGTCACAGTGGCCAGTTCACCTATTCATGCTTTCCTCGAGTCTCTTTTATCAGTATTCGAAACAGTTTTCTTTTCCAAACCACTGGCTGCTTTCCCACATAACCATTGCCAGGACAATAGCCAGTGTTGGGAGAATGATGATTCCTGTGGCAATGACTATCAGCAATCCCCTAAAAGAAATTGGTCGAGCCAGGGATCGAGCCCACGACCTTTTGTTCCCAAGTCCTGCGTGCTACTGAATGAGCTACCAGGGCTTGGCTTCCCTTAGGTATAAAGCTTTTGAAAAGCTTATGGGAAAAGAGGAAAATGTAGATGACCTACATGTTGTTTTTCCCCAAGTTTTTTTTTTTAACAACTCAAAACAGTAACCATCCCTTGACCTATATTTGTCAGTTGCAAATGCTTTCAGTATTGTTTGTTAAAGTATTAGCTTCAGGTACAGGAAATAGTGAGAATGTAAACACTGATTCAAATTTTTTAAACTTTACCAAACTACATAATGTTAGACCTGTCCAAAATGAAAGCTTTTGCAGACAAGAAAATAAATACAACTCAAAAATTGAAATTTGTTTTCAGCAGGGTAGCAAACATTGTGGGAAAAGGAGAAAATACTGGTTATCAGCATTTTCTCCTTTTCTTATAACGTTTTAAAACTGCTTCTTTCACATGGTTGTTAAAAGTTGGGATTTTGTGGTAAAGGTTTAAACAGGAATATGAATTAACTGACTTCACTTTGTTTTAATGATAATTCTTAACCCCTTACTGTACAATCCCTGGTTTTTATGACCCTGAGGGAGAAGCCTTTTGAAAACATTGTGGGAAAAGGAGAAAATGATGATAACCAGCATTTTCTCCTTTTCCCACAATGTTTTCTACCCTGCTGGAAACAAATTTCAAATTTCCAGTTACAGTAATATTGTCGTCCGCAAGTGCTTTCAGTTTGGACCGGTCTAAAATTCTGTTGTTGGTAAAGAGTAATTACACCCAGAGAACTGAATATTTTTGTAAAATACATGTATGTATACATGTATATGCACAGAACTGCATTGTTAAATAAATAAGGTTCGTTTTATGAATTTCTATCTTTTTATCTTGTCATTCCTTTTACCCCATTCCACACAATCCTGAGTTTTAACAACCCCAAGTAGAGAAGGCTTTTGAAAACACTGTAGGCTTTCTAAAACATTGTAGGAAAAGAAAAAAATGTTGGTAACCAGACAGGATGCCTTTGAAGAAAAAGAAGGCTTTTTAACCCTTTACCACTCAATAACGACTTTTAACACCCCTTGAGGAAGAAGCCTTTTGAAAGCACTGTGGGAAAAGGAGAAAATGCTGGTAACCAGCGTTTTCTCTTTTTTTCACAGTGTTTTTTACTCTATCAGGATCAAATTTCATTATTTGAGTCGCATTTAAATTTTGTCTGCAAATACTTTCAAGTTGGGCAAGGTCAAAACTTTGCCGTCTGGTAAAGAGTTGAAATATTGGAGGTTTTTGAAAACATTGTGGGGAAAAGAAGAAAATGCTGGTGACCAGAAGAGAAGTCTTTCAGATAGAGAGATGGCTTTTGAAAACATTGTTGGAAAAGAAGAAAACGCTTGTGACCAGAAAAGGAGAATTCTTCTGAAAAATCGACAGCTTTTGAAAACATTGTGGGAAAAATTGAAAATGCTCTGTGGCTCAGCTGGTAACAACATTTGAGTGAGCATGTGGCTGGTACAAAATTCCAGCTTGCCAATTTCTCTCAGAGAATTTATGATAGTCATTGCAATAGGATACATTCCTATTTTGCTTCTGAATAACCTGTGTATGATGCCCTAGATGGTTATGTGGGAAAGCAGCCAATGACTTAGGAACACCATAGTGAGAAGTGCTGGAAAAGAAATGCTGGGAGAGCATGTATAGGTGAAGTGGTTGCAGCTGTGATATCATTGAAAATATTTGAAAAGTATCAACTCTTAGGCTGTTAAGTGCAACTCAAGGACCTTTTGCAGACAGTGTTGATCAAGATCAGACTGCACAGAACAAATAGTCTGATCTTTGATCTACACTGTCCAATAAGAGCATGTCTAATCCTGAAAAAAATACCTTTGAAATAGCCAAATTTTGGTTTTTACTATCAGTTTGAATTTTTCATCTCAGTTACTTAGAAGGATAAGGGTTGAATTTTAAACGAACAAATCGACTAGAATTATAAAAGTTCTGTACTATTTAGTATTAATAACATTTACAGATAGTGTTTGATCAAAAGTTTCTCAAAAGAAGGACTTTGTGAAGGATATGAAATTACACGTCTTGTGGCAAAAGGAAAATAGCATGCATCCAGAAGTTTTCCTCAAGATTCTCATTATGTTTTCCAAAAGCCTAAACAGTGTCCCTAAGTATCGGGACTGTCTTGTAAAGGGTTAAATTGCATGAGAATTATTTTATTAAAATGTATAAGAAAGAGTCATATACAAGCATACTGTTTGACAAAATTTTTCATTGATTTAAATAAGTTACGGTGTAGTCTACATAATTATGTGCAAATATGATTTTTCTTGATTCATATATGACGAAAAAAATAGATAAATAACCATTTTCTCAATTAGATACAGTTTAATTACAATATCGAATTATCTATTTTATCAATCAACCCAATAAATGATGCCCATAGACTCGTACTACAAAACTACCGCAGCTGGGACTTTTTAAAAAAAAAAATTATGGTCTAGGGGAGAAAACTCGTACTGTCTAAGAGTAAGAGTAAAGCAAGAGTAGTCTCCCTTATAACGATCCACCCTTCATCATTTCTCCCAGACGCTTGACGGATCAAAGTACTAAACACAACACTAGGAAAAAGGTGACGTGCATGTAACGTTTTTAATCTGTTTTTGATGAAGATTTCAATTAATTTTAACAAAAGAGTGTCATTGATATCGATTTTAATACAAAACACTAGAATCTAAGTTTTAAATAAGATTATTTCCTGCTTTTTCTACTTGAAATCCGAATGGAATCACCGAGAAGGGTTTTAATCTTTGAAAATCGACATTTGCAAAGGTATGAGGTTTGCGAACGGCATAGTTTAAAATGACCCTTCACAGAATGTACGATCTGATTCCGAGTCTACGCAATTAACTTGTTTCGTAAACCTTTCAGTGCAAAATAAATAGATTCAAATTCCAGCGGACGGCTATAAATACAGTCCGTTGAAACTCACAAAGATTTTGTTTGTATAGGCTTGACTAGACCAGCGGATGACATAGATCAAAAATCAGACTAAACGTTCTGTGCAGTCTGATCTTGATTTATGCCGTCCGCAAAAGTCTCTGCTTTCGCCTATGGCGCCGAAAGGGTTAAGCCTATTTGGATAGAGTTAAAATCTTTATCAGATAGATATAGTTCCGGTACACTGTTCAAATCGTCGACAGAGGTTCGATGTCTTAACGCGCGTAAAAACGAAAACTTCAAAGTGCCATATATAATAAAAGTTGCCTTTACAGTCTGTGTAGATCATGATCAGACTGCACAGTACGTGCAGTCTGATCTTTGATCTACACCGTCCACTTTTCTCAGACTTTCTGTACAATTTTATGCAACTTTAAAACCTCAATTGTTCGGAAAGTTTTTTTTAGACTGAACTTATCTCTTGTTTATTTGGCGCTCTATTAGTTTGTGACGGGAATGGTTTGATATTCATTGGGATTTATTTTAACTAGACATCATCTTCCTACATTAAGCCAATTTATGTTTTGAAGTTGAGCTATAAAATGACCTTCCATATTTAGCGATATATGTCGATATCGTCACTGAATGAAAACATAGTTTTGTTTGTAAGTTTGCGTTAAGTTACCATAGTGGTTATCATTAACTCATTAATTTCATATACTGAACATCTATTACCTCAATGATATCTGTTACAAAATATTGTATTTTTATTGTAGCGCGATCTTACAATGAATTCCAAATTCAAATATTGGCGGTTATAATTAACATGAAATAAACGGGAGACTACCTGCCGCCTGTTAAGAAAAATAATAAGTTTGACCGAATTTTTTTTTGTCTGGTGGCATGTCGTTTTTAGAACGGTTAAAATTAACAAGTTGACCACATGAACTGGTTGATATCCGTTACACCTATATGAAAATTTATCGTTTGTCCAACGGATCGTCTCTACAGACGTTACCGTGTTTATTCGTCCTCGGTTTTATGCTTGCTCTTGGCTGGCATTTTTTGTAAGGTGCACAGGCATATAAGGACCAGAGACAGGAAGAGGAGGTTCCATGTCCCGCCTTCTGCACATACTATGCGCATACTTTAGCCGCAGTAATTAAGCACCTCCGAAAGTAGCCAAAGCGAGGTTTTGGGCGGAGTCTTTGTTTTGTAGGCGTACCATTCAATGGTATGCACATACTCGCAACTCGAAGCAGTCAGAAATAAGCCTTTTCCTTTCCAATAAGGGAGGCAACTGTAGCATTACTAATTCCAAAATTTTGTACGAGTTGTTTCCCTTTGACCATTAGTCGTTCATCATTCTCTTGCAAGACCCATATATTTTGAACGAATATCAGTCCGGAATAAAAAGCAAAGCAAAAGCGCAGACAAAATGGACGGAAATAAGCGATAGTAGCAATAAATTATACAAACTGAGGAGAAAAAGCAAAGTAAATTGGTGTTACAAACAAAAATTGATGCGAAAGGAACAAACCGGAAATAGCAAATAAGCTTGGCAGAGAAGATATGACACTAGTTCCATGAATTCTTTACGATTCTACGGGTGCCGATGGTTGTAAGTCGCATGTTTCTTTTTTTAAAGTAAACACGTGTATATCTTTGCATATGAATCATATCAAACTCAAAGGCAATAAAACAGTAAACATGAACGAGATTCATCTGTTCAGTATCCGGATTGTAGATATATTCGGATAAAAGTTTGAATTGTGAGAAAAATTTGAAATTTATTCAATACAACACTTTACGCTAGTTGAAAACAAAATAAAGAAAATAGCATAATTGAGAGAGGTTAGTATAATACAGTTGTAAAAACTTGTTTCTATCGAATGGCAGTCATTTGAACACCCGGTAATTTCGACACCCAGTCATTTCGACACATTTTGGTCATTTCAATCCTCGGTGGAAAAATGTTTGCAAACTTTGGTCATATCGACTTCTTATTCTTTAGAGCACTTTTTAAACTCGACTTTTTATTATCAAGTTACTTTAATTTCTTTTAAAAATGTAATATCAGTGTAATTTTGTGTTGGTGTGTGACCAAAACATATTTTTAAATAACTTTATTCAAGGGGAATTACTCCGAGTATGGGTATATTTGTACAATTTTATGTATTCTACTCAGCCTTCTTAATAAAGAGATCAATATGCAGTATAATATTTATCACACCTTCACCTGTCTTTAATTGTGTTTTACTTCACATTTTTATCGATCGGAATAAATCATAATTAATGAAAATCCTGCAAAATATAACAAATGCCCAGACTAGACCACCTAAAAAAAGATTAAGAAAACATATATCCTTCACACATTCAAGATAAAAATGTATCTACATACAGTAGGTCCATTTTACCGAATCTGTAATTTACAGAAACCCTTTTACATCCAGCACAGCGGAGTTTTTTTGTCATGCAGTGAGGTAACCTTTGAAAGCATTGTGTCAGTGAGATTTTTTTATATGAGCAAATGCCAATGCAGACTTTTTGAGCCATTTGGACCACATGGCAAACAATAAGTTAAAGAATGTTTGATCAATAATTGAGTTCTTCTTAAACCCTTTATCACACGATCCCAACTTTTAACAACCCTGAAAAAGAAGCATTTTGAAAACATTTTGGGAAAAGGAGAAAATGCTGGTAACTACAAACTGCTTCTATATAAACTACCAAAAAAATGAGAAATTTTTGTACCCCCCCACCCCCCACCCCCCCCACAAAATGAATGTTTTCAGGGTTGTACTTGAATCATCCACTTTGTCTGTGTATCTGTCTGTGTGTCTGTCCATCTGTGTACGAAATACCAGTAATTTTGTGTCCCAAACTCCTCCTACAGTTTTCCTTCAACTGTATTGAAACTTTGCACATATATTAATCATAATTATATCGAAGATTTGCAAGATGCACTTTTCAAGTGTCAACTCTTCCTAGTTGGAGAATTATCTCCCCTTGAATTTGACACTTTTTTTCTGTCAAAGGGCTGGCAGGGGTATTAAGTCACATTAAGTCACAGCTCTAGTTCGACTTGCTGAAATAAAAAGGAATTGCAGACAACAAATGAAATGTAGTTCAAGCAATGAGATTTGTCTCTGACAGTCAAAAACATATTGGGAATGTAGTTCAAAAATAGGTTAAGTGTTTGATAGAAAAAATTATTTGTTGGAAAAGGAGAAAATGCCAGTTCCCAATATATTTTTTCATTTCCACATTATTTTCAAAATACATTTTCCTGGAGGTAATCAAGGGTTAATGAACTTTTCTTTCCATTTCTGTAGTGTAAATATGGAAGGGAGGTGCAAAACGCAGAAACTAGTTTACCTCGTTGGAGAAGAGAGAAATCAAAAACCATAATATTTTTCGGGAAGAAGTTGTAAAGTATTTAGCGAAAAAGTGGGGCAAGAGTCTTCCACCATCCACACTCAGTGTTTTTTTTTTAAATAAAGAGAAATGGACCAGTGGTTTGAAAGATTACAGCTAGGGTTCAGACTAGCACAACAAAACACATGAACCTGGATGAGAGCCTTTATCGCTGGTACTCAGACTTAAGTTCAAGAAATATTGTTGTAAGTGGTAATATGCTTGTCAAAAAGGCAAAGAATCTTGGCTATGAGCTGGGGATTCAGGATTTATCTTATTCCAATGGATGGCCAGCCAGATTTAAGAAATGCCATAGTATTAGAGCATACAAACCTAAATGTAAGAATGTTTTTCAAGTCCAACCCAAGTTTTTACTGGTTTTAATTCTTTATCTCGACCAAGTTCCTGTTAACTTTTTTTTTTCACCTGCAATTTCTCCTTTTCTCACACTGTTTTGTACTCTTTACAAAACAAATTTCAAATTTTTAATCACCTTTATTTTGTCATCTGCAAATGCTTTTGATTTTGACAAATCTAAAATATTGTCGTTTGGTAATAATGAGTTAACTCTTTATTTTGACCAAAATCCTGTTGATTTTTTACAAGATGAAAACCTTTTAGACTCAAACCAAAAGCATTTACAGACAAAGGTGAAAAAACATTGCAGGAGAAGGAGAACTGTTATATATTTGCATTTTCTCCTTTTTTCAGTCTTTTTTTGTAGTTCTGTTTTTCTAGGGGATTATAGCTCACCTGGGCAGCTCAGTGGTCAGCAAACTTGTGACCTGGCTGTGGTGAGTTTGATACCCACTGAGGCAAACTTTCTTTCCTGCCTCTTACGGCTGATGCATGTGAGAATGTATCGAGTGATCCTGAAAGAAAGTTATGTCAGTACAGGTGTGAGAAAGCCAGGAAATACATGCATAGGAGCACTGACTGCTATGATATGACCTCAGCTGGCAATTAAATCCAGTTCAATCAATCAATCAATCGTTCATGGGAATTGGAGGTATAAAGCTTTTGAAAAGATTATGGGAAAGGAGGAAAATGTAGATGACCTACATGTTGTTTTCCCCAAGTTTTTTTTTTTAACAACTCAAAACAGTAACCATCCCTTGACCTATATTTGTCAGTTGCAAATGCTTTTAGAATTGTTTGTTAAAGTGTTAGCTTCAGGTACAGGAAATAGTGAGAAGTGAGAATGTAAACACTGATTTAAATTTTTAAATCTTCACCAAACTACATAATTTTATACTTGTCCAAGTTGAAAGCTTTTGCAGACAAGAAAATAAATGTAACTCAAAAATTGAAATTTGTTTTCAGTAGGGTAGCAAATATTGTGGGAAAAGGAGAAAATGCTGGTTATCAGCATTTTCTTCTTTCCCATAATGTTTTCAAACTGCTCCTTTCATAGGGTTGTTAAAAGTTGGGATTTTGTGGTAAAGGTTTAAACAGGAATATGAGTTTACTGACTTCACTTTGTTTTAATGATAATTCTTAACCATTTACTGTACAATCCATGGTTTTTATGACCCTGAGGGAGAAGCCTTTTGAAAACATCATGGGAAAAGGAGAAAATGCTGGTTATCAGCATTTTCTCCTTTTCCCACGATGTTTTCTGCCCTGCTGGAAACAAATTTTAAATATCTAGTTACAGTTATATTGTCATCTGCAAGTGCTTTCAATTTGGACAAGTCTAAAAATTTTGTCGTTGGTACAGAGTTCAGCAATTACACTCAGAATATTTTTGTAAAATACATGCATATATATATTTATGCACAGAACTGCATTGTGAAATAAATAAGGTTTATTTGATGAATTTCTATCCATTTATCTTGTCATCCCTTTTACCCCATTCCACACAATCCTGAGTTTTAACAACCCCAAATAGAGAAGGCTTTTGAAAATACTGTAGGCTTTCTAAAACATTGTAGAAAAAGAAAAAAAATGTTGGTAACTAGACGGGATGTCTTTGAAGAAAAAGAAGGCTTTTTAACCCTTTACAACCCAATAATGACTTTTAACACACTTGAGGAAGAAGCCTTTTGAAAGCACTGTGGGAAAAGGAGAAAATATTGGTAACCAGTATTTTCTCTTTTTCCCACAGTGTTTTCTACCCTATCAGGATCAAATTTCATTATTTGAGTCACATTTAAATTGTTGTCTGCAAATACTCTCAAGTTGGGCAAGGTCAAAACTTTGCCGTCTGGTAATGAGTTGAAATATTGGAGGTTTTTGGAAACATTGTGGGAGAAGAAGAAAATTCAGATAAAGAGATGGCTTTTGAAAACATTGTTGGAAAAGAAGAAAATGTTTGTGACCAGAAAAGGAGAAGTCTTCTGAGAAAAAGACAGCTTTTGAAAACATTGTGGGAAAAGATGAAAATGCTCTGTAGCTCAGCTGGTAACAACATTTGAGTGAGCATGTGGCTGGTACAAAATTCCAGCTTGCCAATTTCTCTCAGAGAATTTATGATAGTCATTGCAAAAGGATACATTCCTATTTTGCTTCTGAATAACCTGTGTATGATGCCCTAGATGGTTATGTGGGAAAGCAGCCAATGACTTAGGAACACCATAGTGAGAAGTGCTGGAAAAGAAATGCTGGGAGAGCATGTATAGGTGAAGTGGTTGCAGCTGATATCATTGAAAATATTTGAATAGTATCAACTCTTAGGCTGTTAAGTGCAACTCAAGGACCTTTTGCAGACAGTGTTGATCAAGATCAGATTGCACAGAACATGTAGTCTGATCTTTGATCTACACTGTCCAATAAGAGCATGTCTAATCCTGAAAAAAAAATATCTTTGAAATAGCCAAATTTTGGTTTTTACTATCAGTTTGAATTTTTCATCTCAGTTACTTAGTAGGATAAGGGTTGAATTTTAAACAAACAAATCGACTAGAACTATAAAAGTTCTGTACTATTTAGTATTAATAACATTTACAGATAGTGTTTGATCAAAAATTTCTCAAAAGAAGGACTTTGTGAAGGATATGAAATTATTGTGGCAAAAGGAAAATGGCATGTAACCAGCAGTTTTCCCCAAGATTCTCATCATGTTTTCCAAAAGCCTAAACAGTGTCCCTAAGTATCGGGACTGTCTTGTAAAGGGTTAAATTGCATGAGAATTATTTTATTAAAATGTATAAGAAAGAGTCATATACAAGCATACTGTTTGACAAAATTTTTCATTGATTTAAATAAGCCACTGTGTAGTCTACATAATTATGTGTAGATATGATTTTCCTTGATTCATATATGGCAAAAAAAATAGATAATAGCCATTTTTCTCAATTAGATACAGTTTAATTACAATATCGAATTGTATCTTTTATTAATCAACCCAATAAATGATGCCCATAGACTCGTACTGCAAAACTATCGCAGCTGGGATTTAAAAAAAAATATGGTCTAGGGGAGAAAACTCGTACTGCCTAAGAGTAAGAGTTAAACAAGAGTAGTCTCCCTTATAATGACCCGCCCATCATCATTTCTTCTAGACGCTTGACGGATCAAAGTACTAAACACATCACTGAGAAAAAGGTGACATGCATGTAACGTTTTTAATCTGTTATTCATGAAGATTTCAATTAATTTTAACAAAAGAATGTCATTGATATTGATTTTAATACAAAACACTAGAATCTAAGTTTTAAATAAGATTATTTCCTGCTTTTTCTACTTGAAATCAGAATGAAAATCGCCATTTGCAAAGGTATGAGGTTTGCGGACGGCATAGTTTAAAATGACGCTTCACAGAATGTACGATCTGATTCCGAGTCTACACAATGTTTCGTAAACCTTTCAGTGCAAAATAAATATATTCAAATTCCAGCGAACGGCTCTAAACACATTCTATTGAAACTTACAAAGATTTTGTTTGTATAGGTTTGACTACACCAGCGGATGACATAGATCAAAGATCAGACTGAACGTTCTGTGCAGTCTGATCTTGATTTATGCCGTCCGCAAAAGTCTCTGCTTTCGCCTATGGCGCCGAAAGGGTTAAGCCTATTTGGATAGAGTTAAAATCTTTATCAGATAGATATAATTCCGGTACTCTGTTCAAATTGTCGACAGAGGTTTGATGTCTAAGGCGAAAACTTCAAAGTGCCATATATAATAAAAGTTGCCTTTACAGTCTTTGTAGATCATGATCAGACTGCACAGAAGGTGCAGTCGGATCTTTGATCTACACCGTCCACTTTTCTCAGACTTTCTGTATAATTTTATGCGACTTTAAAACCTTAATTTATATTTATTTGTTTGGATAGCCTTTTTTAGACTGAAGTTATCTCTTGTTTATTTGGCGCTCTATGGGTTTGTTACGGGAGCAGTTTGATATCCATTGGGATTGATTTTACTGACTAAACATTATCTTCCTACCGTGATAAGCCAACTTAGGTTTTGAATCTGAGCTATAAAATGACATTCCATATTTAGCGATATATGTCGATATCGTCATTGAATGAAAACATAGTTTTGTTTTAAGTTTGCGTTAAGTTGTCGTAGTGGTTATCATAACTCATTAATTTCATTTACTGAACATCTATTACCTTAATGATATATGTTACCAAATGTTGCATTTTTATTGTAGCGCGATCTTACATTGAATTCCAAATTCAAATATTGGCGATTATAATTCACATGAAATAAACGGGAGACTACCTGCCGCCTGTTAAGAAAAAGAATAAGTTTGACCTTTTTTTTGTGTCATGTCGTTTTTAGAACGGTTAAAATTAACAATTTGACCTTATGAACTGATTTAAATTCGTTACACCTAGATGAAAAATTATCGTTCGTCAAACGGATCGACTCTACAGACGTAACCGTATTTAATCGTCCTCGGTTTTATGCTTGCTCTTGGCTGGCATTTTTTGTAAGGTGCACAGGCATAAAAGGACCAGAGACAGGAAGAGGCGGTTCCATGTCCCGCCTTCTGCACATACTATGCACATACTTTAGCAGCAGTAATTTAGCACCTCCGAAAGTAGCCAAAGCGAGGTTTTGGGCGGAGCCTTTATTTTGTAGGCGTGCCATTCAATGGTATGCACGTACTCACGACGTGAAGCAGTTTAAAATAAGCCCTTTCCTGTTCAATAAGGGAGGCAACTGTAGCATTACTAATTCCAAAATTTTGTACGAGTTGTCTCCCTTTGACTATTAATCGTTCATCATTCTCTTGCAAGACCCTTGTATTTCGAATGAATATCAACCCGGAACAAAAAGCCAAGCAAAATTACAGATAAAATTGACGAAAATAAGCGATAGTAGCAACAAATTACACAAATTGAGGAGAAAAAGCAATGTAAATTGGTGTTACAAACAAAAATTGATGCGAAAGGAACAAACCGGAAATAGCAAATAATTAAGCTTGGTAGGGAAGACATGACACTGTTTCCTTGATTTCTTTACGATTCTACGTGTGCCAAGGGTTGTATGTCGCATGTTTCTTCTTTTCAAGTAAACACGTGTATATCTTTGCATATGAACTATATCAAAGACAATAAAACAGTAAACATGAACGGGAATTATCTGTACAGTATCCGAATTGTAGATATATTCGGATAAAAGTTTGAATTGCGAGAAAAATTTGAAATTTGTTCATTACAATACTTTACGTTAGTTGGAAAGAAAATAAAGAAAATAGCATAATTGAGAGAGGTACATTAGTATAAATACAGCTGTAAAAACTTGTTTCTATCGAATGGCAGTCCTTTGAACATCCGTTAATTTCGACACCCTGTCATTTCGACACTTTTTGGTCATTTCGATCCCCGGAGGAAAAATGTTTGCAAACTTTGGTCATATCGACACCATATTTTTTAGAGCACTTTTTAAACTCGACTTTTTATTATCAAGTTACTTTAATTTCTTTTAAAGATGTCATATCATTATAATTTTTTGTGGGTGTGTGATCAAAACAGGTTTTTAAAACTTTCCCAAGCGACAAACTTTTGGACTAGACCAAATTGAAAGCATTTGCAGACGACAATTCAACTCTTGCTGAAAAGATGATTTCTGTCTACGATAGGGTAGAAAACATTGTGGGAAAAGGAGAAAATGCTGGTTACCAGCATTTTCTCCTTTTCCCACAACGTTTTCGAAAGGCTACCATTCCAGACCGGAAGATAGTTGCTGGTTACCAGCATTTTCTCCTTTTCCCAAAATGTTTTCAAAAGGCTACCATTCCAGACCGGAAGAACCAGCGTTTTCTCCTTTTCCCACAATGTTTTCAAAAGGCTACCATTCCAGACCGGAAGAACCAGCATTTTCTCCTTTTCCCACAATGTTTAAAAAAGGCTGATCTTGGTAAACATTTCTGACGAATAAACAAGGAAACCTTTATAATAGCATTTAATATCCACAAGTAAACATGATCCCCCCGCCCCACCCATCACCACAACCACCAAGTTTGCAGACTTTCCACGTGAATTCTGATACGTTTTACATTCACTGTTTAGTAAGTTACGTCACTCGTGTAATAATTTGTTTAAAATAAGACATGGATTTTATTTTTAAATTTGCGGATTATTTAAATAATAGGTGAATTCTTGGAAATAATTAAAATCGTGGTGGGTGATTTTTATTGCTACGGTTTTCCTTTTCTCTTTTTAAATGTTGTAAATTTTATGTTTTATGTGAAATTATCATTATTCTCCCCACTAGGTACAAAATGACTGTCGTCATCTTCGCCACTTTACAGTATTTTCAGCCTTGTCCAACTGACGAGCCCCTTTATACGTTTTTTTTCATTTTGACTTTCATCTGATACGTACGGAAGCAATTTAACTCATTACCACACAATCCCTACTTTTGACGACCCTGGGAAAGAGACCTTTAAAAAACTTTGTGGGAAAAGGAGAAAATGCTGGTAACCAGCATTTTCTCCTTTTCCCACAGTTTTCTACCCTTCACAAAACAAATTTCAAATTTTCAGTCACTTTTATCATGTCATCTGCAAATGCTTTCGATTTCGACAAACCTAAAATTTTGTCGTTTGGTAATGAGTTAAAGTGCCTTTCACGACTCTGGTTGCCTTTGCGGCTAACGTTGATCAAGATCAGGTTGAACAAAAAGTGTAGCCTGATCTTTGATCTACACTGTTCGCAATGTTTGGAAATATTGTAAGCCTATAAACTATGGCTAGTTGGGCTTTCTGGGATGAAATGTTTTGAACATTGGGTTTTATCAGCGTTCAAAGAGTTAACCCTTTACCACACAATGATGTCTTTTAACGACCCTTGGAAAGAAGCCCTTTGAAAACATTTTAGAAAAAGGACAAAGTGCTAGTAATCAACATTATCTCCATTTTGCCGTAATGTTTTCTACTATGGCAAAGAAAAAATGCGCCATTCGAGCCATATGTAAGTGGTCGCCAGCAAATGCATTCAGCTTGGACAGGGCTAAAATAGTGTTGTCTACTATTTCTCGTGGTAGATTATGTTTATACAGGGTGTTCGGAAAGTAGAGTAACACTTTCATACATTCGTAAAAAGGCTTTAAAACTCAGATAAAGAGATAGAAATAAGCATATATGTACATAAAATATGCAAGTTTTTTTGAGTGTTAATTTCATTGAATTTTCGTAACAATACGCACTTTTATAGCGATTTCAAATCAGAAGTACATTTTCATCATTGGCGTCATTTTAGTAATTAATGACGTTTTCAGTTTGATGGCCTTTTTTGCTCTTTCTTTACCACCGAATGTGGTTTTGTTATTACCCTATCACAGAACCTATCATATTAAAAGTCTGTCACAATTTAGATGTGTGTGCCTTAGCACTATCCTGCATGAACCAAGTGCTTTGCAATGTGACGTCATTCTGATCTCAATCCGTATGACTTCTTTCTGTGTGGTTATGTGAAGTCAAAGGTCGACATTCGCAACAAGACAGCACCGACATGTTGTTAAAGAACATTTAAAGTGAAGTCAAGAAAATTGATATTGAAATGTGTGCTAAAGTGATTGACAATTTTAACTGTGCATGTTTGCCAAGGATAGAGCATTATCGGTTGCCAAATTGAAAACGTCATTAATTATTACAATGACGCCAATGACCAAAAAAGCACATTTAAATTAAACTTTCTATAAAAGTGCAAAGTGTAATAAAAATTGAATTAAATTATCACACAAAAAAACTTACATTTGTTATTTACATTTATACATATTTTCATCTCTTTATCTTATATTTTAAGCCAAAATATAAATGTACGAAAGTGTTACCTTACTTTCCGGACACCCTGTATAAGTATGGCGTTCACACTAAATAATTTCTCCGTAGTTCTGAATAGCAGTATAGTATGGGTATATTTTTCACGAGTTGCCATTTTTGCTCACCGTTCCGTTTCATTTTCCTGAGAGGTATAGAATTAATCGATTTTGGGTTAATGTTCATGGATTATTTTGCATGTGCCCTGTTACGCGAAAATGGGGCTTAATGTGTTGATAGAGAGAGGGGAGAAAAAGTTCCGACTTAGGTCGGCCTGTGTGGACTGCCTGCGCGGTATCACCCGATAACTTTATCGCCAGACATCATTGTAACTCATTACCAAACGACACAATTTTAAGTCTGTCCAAATCGAAAGCATTTGCAGACGACAAAATAAAAGCGACTGAAAATTTGAAATTTGTGTTGTGAAGGGTGGTAAACATTGTGGGAAAAGGAGAAAATGCTGGTTACCAGCATTTTCTCCTTTTCCCACAATGTTTTCTAAAGGCTTGCTTCTCAGGTTCGTCAAAAGTAGGGATTATGTGGTAATGGGGTTTAGATTATGGCAGACGACAAAATGCTTAGACTTGTTCAACTTGAACGTGTTAGCAGACGATACATTATATTTGTCCATAACAACCGCCAGTGCAAATTTAATGCAGCTCGAGTAAATGTTTTCTCTTTCAAAAAAAAAAAAACACTTTGCGGAAGAGAAAATGGTTACTGGCATTTTCTCCTTTTTTCCATAGTGTTTTTAAATGCCATGTCTCTGGGGTCGTTCAGACATGGATCAGTTGGTAAAAGTGTATTGATTGAAGAACTGAACTCACTTGGCGTTTAGAGAGACTTCCGGTATAACTTTTTTTTTTTTCAATGTTTTCATAAGACGTTCTATTCAAGTAATATCTACAACTTATATCTAATAGGCTCCAAAGTGGCGCAGTGGTCAGGGAACTCGACTCGGAAGGCGAAGACCCGAGGATCGAGACGCGCCAGCTCCGCTGAAAAAAAAAAAAGACTGACTGGGTGAAAAAGAGAAAGACACTTGCATAGAGAAAGAAACAGCTGGATAGTGAACGGGCTCAAAAGACACTTGGATAGGCGATGGGGGGATCCAGGGAAATTACCTTTTACTACTCTGTGTATTTGGAATTATGAATTTATATAGAGGTGTTTAATAAAGAAAAGAATATTTATTTCAGTTTTTCTTTTAAAGTTGATAGAACTTGTTTTTTCTCTATGCAGAGATCAAGAAGAAAAAAAGACAATATAAAGGGAAAATGTTTTAATACTCAAAATGAATTATTGAAGTATAAAACAAACATATTACCCAAAGATCAAATTCAAAAATCACAGTTAAAAAAAGAAAGGCTTTATAAAACCATTGTAGGAAAAGGAGTGCATGCTGTTTACCAACATTTTCCCCCTTTCTCACAATGTTTTTGACCCTTTCTCATGAAATTATCATCATTTGAACTATATTAAATTTCTCAATAGCAAATGTTTGCACCAGAGATTTATCCAAGTTTAACCCTTTTCCAAATGACAAATTTTAGACTGTCCAAAATTCAAAGTGTTTGCAGACGACAATTTTGAATTTGATGAGAATGGCAGCAAAGTTTCCCATAGGCTAGAAAACACTGTGGGAAAAGGAGAAATTACTCGTTATGAGCAATTTCACCTTTTCCCACAGTGTTTTCTAAAGACTTGTATTGCAGACACGTAAAAACCAGGGCTTGTTTGGGAAAGAGTTAAATGATCAAGAATAGGAAGACCTTTGAAAACTGTGGAAAAAACAGAAAATGCTAGTTACCTGCATTTTCTTTTTTTTTTTTCCAATACTTTTGAAAACTGTGGAAAAAAGAGTAATTGCTGGTTACCAGTATTGTCTCCTTTTTTCACAGTATTTTCTACCTATCAAAGAGAGAGAGAGAATCATCTGAGCCACTTTGAAATTTGTCACCTGCAAGTGCTTTCAATTTGGTCTTGTCCAAAATTTTGTCGTTAAAACATTTGTCATCTGGAAGGTTAACCCTTTACTCCATAGATACTCATTTTGACATATCAACAACAGACAGCTTTTGAAAATATTGTGGCAAAAGGAGAAATTGCTCATAATGAGCAATTTCTCCTTTTTCCGCAAAGTTTCCCACTCAATGATATATTTGTATCCTCATTTGTCCATATTTTGACAACATATCTTTTTTTTGCTGCTGAGTTGAAGAGCCTCAAATTGGCATATCAGGTACAGGGTTAATAACAAAATACTTAGAAATATTAGCCAAAAAAAAGAGAAGAAACAAGTTTATTATCTCCCCACCTGACTACAAAGTTTAACCCTTTACCAGACATCAGAATTTTTGACTGGTCCAAATTGAAAGCACTTGCAGATCATGGCAAAATAAACATAATTAAAAAAATTGAAATTTGCTTCCAGCAGGATAGAAAACATTGTGGGTAAAGGAGAAAATGCTCGTAACAAGCAATTTCTCCTTTTCCCACAATGTTTTCCATCCAATCAGTTATTTGTATCCTCATTTGTCTGTTTTTTTGACATCATATCTTGAAAAGGGTTAACTCATTACCAAATGTCAAATTTCTAGGTTTGTCCAAATTGAAAGCATTTGCAGACATTAGAGTAGAATTGACTGAAAATTTGAAATTTGTTTTTTTTGAGGGGTATAAAACATTGTGGGAAAAAGGAGAAAATGCTGGTTTCCATTTTGCCATCTTGTTGTGTGGTAAAGGGTTAAACTTTTACCACACAATTACAAATTCAAACCACCCTGACCTGAAAGTTTTTTGAAAGCATTGTGGGAAAAAGACAGCATTTTCTCCTTTTCCCACAGTGCTTTCTACCCTTTCCAAACCAAATTTTACTTTTCTGTCACCTTTATTTTGTCATCTGCAAATGCTTTCAATTTGGACCAGTCTGAAATTTTCTCATGTGGTAACAAGTTAAGCAATATTTATCATCTGCAAATGCTTTCAATTTGGACAAATATAAAAGTTGGCTTGCTGGAAAAGAGTTTATGAGTTAAGGTTAACAAATCTGCGACAGATAATTTTGCATTCATTTACATAATCTTGCAGGAGGGCCATGATAATCCTGCCTTACACCTACAGGCAAGTGGTACACAAATGACATGAAGGGGAACATTAATTCTTTACCCAGCAATGAAATTTTCGAAGCAGCCAAGCTCAGTGTAGCTAAAATGGCAATTAAGAAATAATAATCTTTCTATCATGGTTTATCATTCAATAAACCACAGTTGTGAGTTATGAGGCACAATCAATAATCCATGAGGGCGATGGCCCAAGCGGTTTATTCACTGCACCTCATAACTCACAATTTGGTTTACTTAAGAAATAATCTTCTTTCTATCGTGGTAAGAAATAATCTTCTTTCTATCGTAGTATATCGTTCAATAAACCACAGTTGTGAGTTATGAGGCACAATAAATAATCCATGAGGGCGATAGCCCGAGTGGGTTATTCATTGCGCCTCATGACTCACAACGTGGTTTATTGAATGATATACTACAATAGAAAGAAGATTATTTCGATTCTAACTTGGCCAATTCTTAATGAAAGGAAAACAAGTTCAAACTAAGAGTAAAAACGCGGATGAAGATTATGTTCCATTGAATAACTTTCATTGAATGAAGTCACTCTACATGGATTGTCGCAGATTTTACCACGTTTTCCTTGCACTGTGTTTATAGAGCCAAAGTCGCGTGTCATGTTAGAATGAATGATAAACCACCATAGTAAGAAAATTATTCTAACACGACCACCTTGTAAAAAAAAGAACAATATTACCACACATGAAAATTTTAGCCTTGTTCAAATCAGTTGGGATAGTGTGGTAAAGAGTTAAATGATGGAATTTGTGTTAAAGATGTCAAAAAACCCCTGTGGAAAAAGGAGAAAATGCTGGTTACCAGCACTTTCTCCCTTTCACAGAATGTTCTGTAAAGTATTTTTGAAAACAGCATTTTCTCCTTTTTCCAGAATGTTCTAAAAGTCATCTTTTTCAGGATCATCAAACCCAGGATTCTTTTGCAAATGGCAGACCCTTTTACCAGCATTTTTTCACTTTAATTCCTAAACCTTGTAAATACAGCTTGTTTCAAGCTGTAGTTACGAGGTTTTTGAAGTAATCCGATGATTTTCTTCTTTTCTCAAACAGTTTTCGAAAACCTTCAGGACTATAAAAACTTCAGGATTGTTTGGAACAAAGATCAACTAGAACCGAGATCATTTCTTGCTAAAGCCTCTGTCCATATCGGCATTTGTTCTCAGTATGTTGTACCGGTTTCTTTTAATTCTATCCTCCACCGAGCTCTGATCTGCATGCAGTGACATCATGGGACTGAAATTAAAATATTGTATCGATGTTACAATGTGAACAGAATAGAATCGAGACATCTTGCAGGGCAAAGTACATGTAATGTTACAGACATTAAATGTATATGATCATTCAGCTCTTTACCATACAACAAAATTTTAGACTTGTTTAACTCTTTATCACACAACAAAATTTTACACTGGTCCAAATTGAATGCATTTGCAGACAACAAAATAAAGGTGACCGAAAAAATGAAATTTGTTCTGGGAAGGCTAGAAAACACTGTGGGAAAAGGAGAAAATGCTGGTTACCAGCATTTTCTCCTTTTCCTACAGTGTTTTCAAAAGGTTTTTTTCCTCAGGGGCTTCAAAGTAGGGACTGTGTGGTAATGGGTTAACTCTTTACCAAACAACAAAATTTTATACTGGTCCAAATTGAAAGCATTTGCAGGGGACAAAATAAAAGTGACTGAAAATTTGAGACTTGTTTTGGGAAGGCAAGAAAACATTTTGGAAAAGGGAGAAAATGCTGGTTACCAGCATTTTCTCCTTTTTCCACAATGTTTCTCGAAGGCCTCTTTCTCAGGGTCGATAAAAGTCGGGATTGTGTGGTAAAGAGTTAAATTGAAAGCACTTGCAGACAACAAAATAAACACAACCCCAAAATTGAAATTTGTTTCCAGCAGGGTAGCAAACATTGTGAGAAAATGCTGTTTACAAGACCAGCATTTTCTCCTTTTCCCAAAATGTTTTCAAATGCCTTCTATCTGGGGGGTTGTAGTTGGTTGGTTGTATTGGGGTTTAACGCCACTTTAACAGCTAAGGTCATACCATGGCAGTCGGTGACGCACATGTGTTTCCTGGGTTTCTCACGCCGGTACTTGCACTACTTTCTTTCCAAAGCCACCAACTACTTTTCTCACATGCTTCAGCAGAGGTGAGAGGCTAAAATACACCGGAAAGAAAGTTCGCCTCAACCGGGTATTGAACTCATAACCACCAGGTCATGAGTCCGACACGCTCACCACTGAGCCACCCGGGCGGGCTGTGGGGATTGTAAAAACCAGGGATTGTTTAGTAAAGGGCTAAAACATGCCTTGCTGTTTAGCTAGCCTTGTTACAACAATGCAGTTTTAGTGTATTTCACTCGGTGCAAAATAAACAGTATGTACTATGTCAACTTGCTAAAGAAAAAAAAAATTAAGAACTTCAAGTATCCAAAACTAGTTTTCCATATAAATTGTGAATGCTTTTTATGTCCGAGTGGATCATAATTGGCTGTAGATTTCGCATGAATACAGCTTGGCCCCGTTTCACCAAGGTAGTTACAAATAAAATTTGCATAAGTTTTACATAACTATTGTATAGTAGCATTAATCAGCTACGAGATACATGATAACTAGCATGGTGATTTAAGCAGATTAATGCGACTATGCTATAGTTACGTAAAACTTATGCTAATATTGATTATAACTATCTTAATAAAACGTGGTCCTGGGCCTGTATTCACCAACCATTCCCAAGAATGTTCTTTGTCTTATTCTTCAAGATTTTCTGACAGTGAAAGTAACAAAACTTCTGATTGGCTAAACCATATGGTTTAGCCAATCAGAAGTTCTGTTACTTTCACACTAACAAAATTCTGAAGAATAAGACTATATAATGTTCTCAAGAATGGTTGGTGAATATGGACCCTGGTCTTTCAAACATGGCTGCCACTTTGCACACGGCACTAACTAAAATCATGGATCAAAGTACCATTGGTAATCTATATGATGGCCCTGAAATTTTGGGATATTGGGTGTGAAATAAGAGCACCTTGTTGGAGTTTTGCATAGCACCCTGGCAAAATTTTTTACTAGTCCAAATTGAAAGCATCTGCAGACAACAAATTAGACGTGAATAAAAAAATTTAAATTCTATTAAGGAAAGGTAGAAAACATTGTGGGAAGAGAAGAAAATGCTGGTTACCAGCATTTTCTCCTCTTCCCAAAATGTTTTCAAAGGCTTTCCTTCTCAGGATTGTTAAAAGTCAGGATTGTGTGGTAAAGAGTTAAATCTCCTTTTAAAAGACTATTACTTATATACCAGTACATTGAAATGATTTCTTAAGTCTTAACCACACAATCCCGACTTTTAACGACCCTGAAAAAAAGAAGCTTTCTAAAAACATTGAGCGAAAAGGAGAAAATGCTGGTAACCAGCATTTTCTCCTTTTCCCACATTGTTTTCTTCCCTTCCCAAAACATATTTCAATTTTTCAGTCACTTTTATTTTGTCGTCTGTGAATGCTTTCAATTTGGACCAGTCTGAAATTGTCATTTGGTAAAGAGTTAAGAAACTTACTTAACAAAATCTGAGCTGCCAGTTTTCTCATAATTTTTCGCCTGATTTTCTTCCTCTTTCTGGTCCTGCATGGCGTAATGTTTGACATTTTTTGTTCGCTGATCTTCCCGCCATTTGGCGTTGTCCATCATCTCGGCTAGCCTTTTCTCCTTCTCTTCTTTGGTTAGCTTTCTACAATAGATAAATATGTGTTTCTGATCATGTAAGATCCTGGCTAGAAATCTAGAAATACTGTAAGAGGCTATGATTGTATTCCAACACCCAGTTTTAACTCTTTACCACACAATCCCGACTTCTAACGATCCTGAGATCAAAGCTTTTTGAAAACATTGTGGGAATAGGAGAAAATGCTGGTGACCAGCATTTTCTCCTTTTCCCACAATGTCTTCTCCCTTCCCAAAACAAATTTCAACTTTTTAGTCACATCAATTCTGTCATCTGCAAATGCTTCCAATTTGGATACTCTCAAATTATGTAGTTTGGTAAAATGTTAATTACCTTGAATAAAAACGACTTTCAAAAACGTTGTGGGAAATGGGAAAAATATTTGTAACCCATAATATCCTCTATCGTTCACATTGTCTTCTGCAAACGCTTTCAATTTAGACAAATTTAAAATTTTGTCATTAATTTTGGTAGTAAAGATTCAGGACTTGCTATATGCATATAATAGGCAGTCTGATCTTGGATTTACAATGTCAAATAAAGCAAGATTTGTAGTAATAAATAATTTTTTGAAACAGCAATATTTGTGTTTTTCAGAATTAGCTGGCAATGCTCATTTAACTACTTTTTGCAGGTTTAGTGTTACTGTGGTCTCAATTTGTGTCCATTTTCTGAAATTAATAAATATTTTTACAGGCATTTGTACTGTATTTGTTTTTTTTTGGAGGTGACACAATAATTCAACGCATACTATGGTCTGCAACAGGCAAAAAAGGGCTTTTGGACATTTGTGTAAATATGTCATCTCAGATCAGCCTGCACAGTTAGCACAGGCTAATCCCAGATGGCAATTTACATGAACAGTAGATTTTTTTCCTACAGTAGACTTGCATGAAACAGAAAATCACACACAATCAGAAAGTGCCATCTTGGATCAGCCTGTGTAGGCTGATCTAGGACTACACTTTACGCAAATGTCTGAATGCCCCTTTTCATGTGTTGCAAAGCCATCATTAAAACAATGATCAGTGTTGAGAAAAGAATGAATCCTGTGGCAATGACTATCACCAACCCTCAGAAATAAATTAGCCAAGTTCATGGTTCAAACCAGCAACTTCCTGTTACCAGGGCTTGGCTGGCTGGGTTGGGGGTGGAGAGACAATCTGACAATGTAACAAACCTTTTTTGTTGAGGTGGGGGAGAAGGGCTCATGGATCTTTGTTTTGCTTTTCTCTGTGGTGACCTTGATCTTGACCTTTTATGTGACCTTTCTGCCTTTGACCTTGACAATGCAGACTGCTGTTGAGGGTTCTGTTTAAATGAAATGTTAACAAATTAAAACTAGAGCTGTCACTGAATGTGACATAAAACACCCGCCAGCACTTTGACAGAAAAAACTGTCAAGTTCAAGGTGCGATAATTCTTCAACCAGGGGGAGTTGACACTTGAAGATTGTGTCTTGCAAATCTTCAATATATAATCAGTATATGTGTAAAGTTTCAATACAATTGAAGGAAAACACTAGTATTTTGTACACAGACAGACACACGGACAAACACATGGACGTACGGTCTAACGGACAGACAGGCTGATTCCAGTATACCCCCAAAAACATTCGTTTTGCGGGGGTATAAATACTAAATACATGTACTCGTATCTGGAATGTTGCATCAAAGAACAACTAGGCACCATACTATAGATTTTTCAGGACAATATTTTTAAGAACAGTAATACAATAGATATCCTACACAACATGTTGCAAAACATGTTAAAACAAAAACTAACAATTTCTACATTTTAATGACTCTAAAGAAAGAGACTCCACACGTTACTGTGGGAAAAAAAAAAGAAAAAAATTGCTCCCTTTTTCACCTATTTCATCTGTGTTTTTCATATCCTATCAAAGATAAGTACGTTTGACCGAGTCAATTTGTTAGCTACAAATGCCTTCAGTATGTATCCGCTGGTTAACCCATTACCACACAATCCCTACTTTTGACGCCCCTGAGAAAAAAGCCTTTTGAAAACACTGTTGGAAAAGGAGAAAATGCTGGTAACCAGCATTTTCTCCTTTTCCCATAGTGTTTTCTACCCTTCCTGGAACAAATTTCAATTTTTCAGTCACCTTTATTTTGTCGTCTGCAAATGCTTTCAATTTGGACCAGTCTAAATTTTTCTAGTGTGTACAGAGTTAACATACATGTACTAAGTACCATCAGCATTATGAGTATTTCAGAATATGTGAGCTGATTGATGCTATAATCCTTTAACTCATTACCAAACAAGAAAATTTTAGGCTTGTCCAAATCTTGTAAAGCTTGTAAAGGGTAGAAAACACTGTGGGAAAAGGAGAAAATGCTGGTTACCAGCATTTTCTCCTTTTCCCACAATGTAAATTTTGTAAAGGCTTCTTTCCCAGGGTCGTCAAAAGTAGGGATTGTGTGGTAATGGGTTAAGCGCAGTAGGCAAAAATAGTGAATTTTGTAGATGGCATAGATTAAGATCAGACTGCACAAAGCATGCAGTCTGATCTTTGATCTATACCATATGCTTGTTTATAACTTAAACCTTACCAAACAAAAAAATTTTAGACTTGTCCAAATTGAAAGCATTTGCAGGCGAAAAAATAAACATAACTCAAAAATTGGAATTAGTTTCCAGCAGGGTAGAAAACATTGTGGGGATAGGAGAAAATGCTGGTTACCAGCATTTTCTCCTTTTCACAAAATGTTTTCCGAAGTCTTTTATCTCAGGATTGTTTGGAAAGGGTCAAAACGTCTCCACGTTTCAGTGGATTGTAGCCTGTTCACCAGTATTTTCATATGAGCACAGATATGCTTTGTAAACCAATAACCTTATATGAAAAAAAAATCATGTCCACCTGAGGAATAAGACATCTGAAAAAATGTTTGAAAAGGAGAAAATGCCTGTACCCAGCTTTTTCTCCTTTTTCTGTAATGCTTTCACCTCTCCCCACGATATTTTCTTCTTTGGCGAAGATCAATCTTGTGACTTGAGCCAAACTGAAATTGTCACATGCAATTGTTTTAACTTTGAACTTATTCAATTTTTGTTGTTTGATAAAATCTGGATCAACTTACCATTATGACTAGACCGTAACCTTTTGGTTTGGGTTTTTCTTCTTCAGAATGTCTATGGTTTTCCTCATCAGAAGATGAAGTATTACTATTTCCAGAATCTGAGGGGGAATCCCGTCTTTTTCTGTTACTATATTTAATTTCTGGAGGAGAGTCATCCTTCTTTTGGTTTCTATTTTTAACATCTGGGGAGTACTTCTGTCTCTTTCTGTTGCTATATCTGGTATCTGGGGAAGAATTATGTCTATTTTTCCTACTGCTTTCATCTGTTTGTGGGGATTTCCTCCTCTTTCTGTTACTATTTTTAGCATCAGGAGAGGAAGAGTATCTTTTCAATCTAGATTTATTGTCAGATTTAGAATGATTACTTCTAGATTCACTTTCTGAGTCACTATCATGTCTGATTTTCCTTTTCCCCGAGTTACCTCTTTCATCACCAGATGATGATGATGATGATGCTGATTCCTTCCTTTGCCTACTTTTTGAATCTGATTTTGAATGCTTTCTTATTCTTTGGTTTTCTTCCGAACTATCAGCACTTGAACTAGATTCACTTCTTTGAGTTCTCTTTAGTTTCTCATATTTTTCACCATGTCCACTTGATTTTCCATAGGCACTTTTATCTCTACCCTCTCTATCTTCTCTACTCCTTTCACTATATTTATCTCTATACCTATCATCCCTAACCCTATCCACATTTCTACCAGATCTCTCTCTGTTTTCATTTGTAAGATATCTCTCCCTACTTGCATTTCTAGCATATCTCTCCCTACTTTCATTTCTACCATATCTCTCCCTACTTTCATTTCTACCAGATCTCTCCCTACTTTCATTTCTATCATATCTCTCCCTACTTTCATTTCTACTATATCTCTCTTCACTTCCATTCCTTTTATATCTATCATGTTCATTCCTTTCATTATATCTGTCATAACTTCTTTTAGATCCTCTATCTAGTCTATCATCATAACCATCTGGATCATTTCTCCTTCGTTTACGTCTTTCCTCACTTTGACGATCACTCCTTCCATACTCAGAATCATTTCTTCTGTCAAATCTCTCATATCTACTTTGTTCGTAATACTGTTTCCCTTCTCTGTCTCTAGACCTTCTTTGTTCAATTTCACCCTCAGATCCAGAACTAGATCTTGCTCTTTCATTCTTGCTTTTAAAACTTTTATAACTGCCATATTTGTCCTGGTCTGAACTTTTCTCCCTTCTATGGCCATTTTTACTGTTTCTACTCCTATTCTCCATTACTCTCTCTGTATCAGAGCTTCCTTCCCTTCTGCTTTTATACTTGGAATGTTTTTGTCTGTCTTCTCTTCTGTCTATCTTGTCTCTTTCATTTCTTTCCCTTGCTCTATCTGAGGACTTTCCTGACTGTTTGGAACTGCTGCCGGACTGTTTGGATTTAAGGATGTTCAGGTAAGCTGACATCAAATCATCTTCACTGTCTTCTGAATCAGAGCTACTCCCTGCATGTTTTTTCTTCTTGGATTTCTTCTTTTTCTTTGTATTTTGTGTTTCAAGCTGGTGATAAAAAATTAAGATACAATAAAATTTACAATCCATTGAATAATGAAATTTTCATCCACATTGGTAACTTTTGCAGATGACAAAATAAAAAGATATAAATGATAACAGATTTGGAATTTGTCCATCAAAAAGTAGAAAACAAGGGAAAACACAAGATTTGCAAAGTGGCGCATATACACTCAAAGGGGCTTGTCCATGAATTGGCTTAAAATCTAAAATGCCTGCAGGTATCCAAATTAAACCGAGGTCTTGATGACGGTGCTATACACTGAGCATGTTAAAGAACCAGGCAAAACTTAACCCTTTACTCCATAGATACTCATTTCTACGCATTACTTATAGGAGCCTTTGGAAAACATTGAAGCAAAAGGTGAAATTGCTCGTGACGAGCAATTTCACCTTTTGTCACAATGTCTTCTGTGCTATCAAAAGGTGTCATATACACATAAGAAACTACTTCATCCTTGCTGTTATTTAGGGTCAATTACAGATACCATAGAAATGCCTTATGGGGTAAAGGGTTAAGATGGCTTTTATCCTGTATCTACATTATCCCACATAACAACACTAACAGTCTTCAGGAGGCGTCGCCGATATGGGAAACTGGTGGCGATGGTAAGTAAATGCAAATTCAGTCATTCATATTTTTTCATGAACCAGAGTAGTATGTACAATGTACACAGTAGTGTATGCTATCATGAAAAACAAATCAAGGATTTCTTTGATGGTTTTCAGCATTTCATGGAAATCTAACAGTAAATCATATCATTATAATTCACTGGTGAATTTTCATAACTTTTATTTTTGACATACTACTGACATTTAGAGAAAATAAAGATATCTTACAGCAGGGCCCCTATTCAACAAGCATTCTTAAGAACATTCTTTGTCTTATTCTCCAGAATTTCCTATATTTAAAAGTAACACAAATTCTGATTGGTTTATTGGTTTAGCCATTCAGAAGTTGTGTTACTTACAAATTCAGAAAACCTTGGAGAATAAGACTAAGAATATTCTCCAGAATGGTTGGTGAATATGGGCCCTGGTAAATATCACAATTTATGAGATAATCGAAATTGCTCATGATGTCATAATTACAGCTAGTCACTGGTTTGAACAGATCTATTTTGCTTTGAAATTGCACATTATTTTCACGATGACTTAGGGAGTCAGAAGAGTTAAATGAAGAGCATAAAAGAAATACAACTTTTTTTTTTAAGGTATGATCTAAATTTCTTTAATCACATGAAAAGCAATGGCCATATTTTAAATTGTGTTTTTGCCACTCATGAAAATATAGCTCTCGCTTTTCACTCAATGAAAGAAATTCGGAGTAACCAAAACAGACATTAATCCTTTATTTAACCCATTACCAAACGACAATATTTTAGACTGGTCCAAATTGAAAGCATTTGCAGACGACAAAATAATAGTTACTGAAAATCTGAAATTTGTTTTGTGAAGGGGAGAAAACATTGTGGGAAAAGGAGAAAATGCTGGTTACCAGCATTTTCTCCTTTTCCCACAATGTTTTCTAAAGGCTTTTTTCTCATGGGCATCAAAAGTAGGTATTGTGTAGAAATGGGTTAACCCTTTACCACACTATGACGCCTTTTATCGACTCTAAGGAAGACGCCTTTTGAAAACATTCTGGGAAAAGGAGAAAATGCTGGTAACCAGCATTTTCTCCTTTTTTCATAATGTTTTCTCTCCTCTTTGATACAAATTTCAAATTTCAGTCACTTTTATTTTGTAGTCTACAAATGCTTTCAATTTGGGCTGGTATAAAATTTTCTCGTGTGGTAGAATTAAGAATTAACCCATAACCATACAACCCCTACTTTTGACGACCCTGAGAAAGAGGCCTTCAGAAAATATTGTTGGAAAAGGAGAAAATGCTGGTAACCAGCATTTTCTCCTTTTCCAACAATGTTTTCTACCCTTCACAAAACAAATTCAAAATTTTCAGTCACTTTAATTTTGTCATATGTAAATGCTTTGAATTTGGGCCAGTCTGAAATTTTGTTGTTTGGTAATGAGTTAAGAGTTAAAACTTGATCAGAGATACAGATATGAGAGTTTATTTCATGCTTTCCGGTAGGATATCGAGAAATTGCAGTGAAAATATTTTTCGATCTTACACTGGTACCACCAGTGAAAATACCGATTTTCACGTTCTTGTTCCCCGGTAAATTGCGCGTGCCTAACAACCAGATGGGAAATATGACGTCATAAAGCTCCTCCCAGAAAGGGTTAAAAACATAAAATAAATAGAATATCTGGTTTTTTTTTTTTCGGTGAAAGATCGAAATTTATTTCATCTCGTGAACACCATCAGTAATATTTTCACTCGTGGCTGCACCACTCGTGAAAATATTACCGATGGTGTCCACTCGATGAAATAAATTTCGATCTTTCACTGAAAAAAACAAATATTCTCTATATATTGGGATTCAGAAAGCAGTATCTCTGAAAATCTTTACAATTAATCGAGGTGCTGTGTGTTCCAAAAGGAATGTTCTAGATGAACAGGTTGACATTATTAGAGTCCTGACGACCCCTCTTCTACAGATCTCTAAATAGGTTCCATGAAATAAGGTTTTGGGATAACTCACAGCTTTTTGAAGTCTTTTCATTTTCACAGGATTTTCAAGCAACTTTCTTCTAGCATCTTCTTCCTTTTGTCTGCCAGGGGGAAAAGAAAAAAAAAAAGAGGATAAAATCAGACACTGGTACAAGCATTAATTTTTCTCCTTTCCTTACGATGCTTCAAAAGGCCATCTTAATCAGGGCCTTTCAGTCATTGGATTCTTCACTGATGGATAAAACTAAAGGGAGTTGTCTCTTGACCAAACAACAAAATTTTAGTCCAGTCCAAATTGAAAGCATTTGCAAATGACAAAATAAATGTAAATCAAAAATTGAAATTTCAATTGGAATGGGTAAAAAGCATGATCGGAAAAGGAGAAAATGCTGGTTACCAGCATTTTCTACTTTTCCAACAATGTTTTCAAAAGCTTTTTTTCTCAGGGTCATTAAAAGTCAGGACTGTGTGGTAAAGAGTTAAATGGATTGAATGGGACCTTACCATCCTTGTTGAGTTTGTATGTAAGGTGTCTTAACTCTTTACCACACAATGAAAATGAAAACTTGTCCAAATTGAAAGCATTTGCAGATGACAATTCAAATGTGTCTCCGATATCGGTACTTGTTTTTGATAGGTAAGAAAACATTGAGGGAAAAGGAGAAAATGCTGGTTACCAGCATTTTCTCCTTTTCCCTTAATGTTTTCAAAAGGCCTCTTCCGCAGGGCTCGTTAAAAATCAGGATTGTGTGGTAAAGAGTTAAGCATTTGGTATCAGTCAATTACAACCTGTTTTACAGATTTTTTTTTTATCATATTACCTCCCTTGTTTTTAGTGTATTTTATCCATTATGGATTTTCTTATTTTATACAAGTATGATATCATAATTCTGTGACATCATTTATGACATCATTTATGACATCACTTTGTAAGTATTTCATGGAAGTGAATGGCTTTTTATGGATACTACCACTCGTACATCTACAGTTTTGCATCTTCTGATTTAACTCATTACCAAATAAAAATATTTTAGGCTTGTCCAAATCGAAAGCATTTGCAGATGACAAAATAAAAGTGGCTGAAAATTTGAAATTGTGTTTTGTGAAAGGTAGAAAATATTGAGGGAAAAGGAGAAAATGCTGGTCACCACCATTTTCTCCTTTTCCCACAATGTTTTCTATAGGCTTCTTTCTCAGGGTCGTCGAAAGTGGGGATTGTGTGGTAATGGGTAAAAATTGTGAAAAATTTTTTACATGTATATGTGAAAGGGAAAACCTGACATTAGATGGCATTTGAGAAAATCTTTTTTATACTTAATGGAAAAAAAAATGTTATTGGCTTGCCAAAGGCTTGCTTTATAACATATTTCCTCGACTTGTTAACCCATTACCACACAATCCCTACTTTTGACGCCCCTGAGAAAGAAGCCTTTAGAAAACATTGTGGGAAAAGGAGAAAATGCTGGTAACCAGCATTTTCTCCTTTTCCCACAGTGTTTTCTACACTTCCAAGAATAAATTTCTATTTTTTAGTCACCTTTATTTTGTTGTCTGCAAGTGCTTTCAAATTGGACCAGTCTTAAATTTTCTCGTGTGGTAAAGAGTTAAACAAAATTCTATATAACATATTTCCCCGACTTGTTTAACAAAATTCTATAAAACATATTTCCCCGACTTGTTTAACAAAATTCTATAAAACATAATTATTTCACCCAACTTGTTGAACAAAATTCAATAGAACATCTTTCCCAAAGTTATTTTATAACATTTTATATCACATCATATATATCTGTGTTTAGTGCCAAAGCTACTAAGGGTGACTTTGTAAGCTTTTGCAGACTGTGTCAATTAACTCTTTACAAACACAATCCCGACTTTTGACGATCCTAGACAGAAAGCCATTGAAAACATTGTGGAAAAAGGAGAAAATGCTGGTAACCAGCATTTTCTCCTTTTCCTGCAATCTTTTCTACCCTTCCCAAACCAAATTTCAGTTTTTCAGTCATATTTATTTTGTCCACTGTAAATGCTTTCAATTTGGACTAGTCTATTCTTTGTCGATTGGTAAAGAGTTAATAAATTTTATCTTAAACACAACCTTGTGTCACATCATATATATCTGTGTTTAATGCCGAGGCTACTAAGGGTGACTTTGTAAGCTTTTGCAGAATGTGTAGATCGATATCAAACTGTATGGAAAGTGCATGATGATATTATTCGTAAAAGGAATTCCTCACCTTATTGCAAATAAAGGATCTAGCCTCATCTTGGCTTGAGCATCCATAGCGATGTTATGTTGTATTCTTTCTTCAAAAATGGCTCCATACTGATCTGTATTCAAGAAATAGAACAAAGAATCAGCGATAATCTGTGAAAAGGGGATTTAATGCATCAGCAAAAAGTATCAACCCAGATCAGCCTACGCAGTTAGCACAAGCTGACTTGGGTCAAAACTTTTTGCATATGGCTTGCAACACATGAAAAGGGGCATCTGCGTAAACTGTCTTCTCGGATCAGTTTGCACAGTCCGCACAGGCTAATCCAAGACGACGCTTCACGTCTACATTAGATTTTGTTCTTCAGTAGATTTGCATAAAACAGAATTTTACATAAAAATGGAAAGTGCTGTTTAAGATTTGCTAAATGTCCCTTTTCGCATGTTGCAGGGCATATAGTGAATTTTCTGCATGTCGAAGAACGATTCAGCCTTATTATTGCATTCCTGGTCCAACAAAAACAAAAATGATAAATTTTCCATATGTCAGAACAATCATCCTACCTGCACATTCGGTCGATTCTTAGACTAAATGGACTTTATATGAATCTATAATTATGTAATATGCTGACGTCTTTATCACCCACTCCTGACATTTAATGAAACTCAGTAGCCTTTTGAAAACATTGTGGGAAAAGGAGAAAATGCTGGTAAGAAATTTCAAATTCATAGTCACTTTTATTTTGTTGTCTGAAAATGCTTTCAATCTGGACCAGACTAACATTTTGTTGAGCAAATAAGAGTTACCTATTACAAAACAACAAAATTTTAGACATGTCCAAATTGAAAGCATTCTATACAGTTTGATTTTGATCTGCACCATCCTTAGATGGAAACTGATTGTTTCATGTTTAATTTATTCTTTGAAAGGGTAGAAAACATTGTGAGAAAAGGAGAAAATGCTGGTTACCAGCATTTTCTCCTTTTTCCACAATGTTTTCAAAAATCTTCTTTCCTAGGGTCGTTAAAAGTCCGGATTGCTTGGTCAAAAGTTAAATTCAAGACCAAACTGCACATTCTACACAGTTTAATCTTGATCTGCACCATCCTTAGATGGAAACTGATTCTGTGACAGGCATCCTTTCAAATAATGTAACACTGAGTGAGAGGATACAAGAACACAATACCATCTTGGTTTTCCTCTTTTTCATTGCCAATTTTATCAATTCTCTTTCCCAGTAGAAAGTCCTCAGTGTCTGGTTTGCTTTCTTTGTACATCCATTGTAATGGGGTGTCCCCTTTCCTGAAAAAAAAAATTAAGTCATTTCCACACGATTCCAACTTTAAACGACCCTGAGAAAAAAGCCTTTTGAAAACATTGTGGGAAAAAGACCAAGTAGCAGCTATAATTATACAATACAGGTGTTAAACTGCAAACAGATTTAAAACATGCCCTTAAATACGAAATTAACTCTTTACCACACAAAGACGACTTTAGATGGCGCTGAGATAGAAGCCTTTTGAAAACATTGCGGGAAAAGGAGAAAATGCATGTAACCAGCATTTTCTCCTTTCCCTACTATATTTTCTACCCTTCCCAAACCAAATTTCATTTTTCCAGTCACTTTTATTTTGTTGTCTGCAACTGCTTTCAATATGGACCAGTCTAAAATTTTCTTGTATGCTAAAAAGTTAATAAAATAAAATCTTTACATGACAAAGGTTGTTATAGACTTGCCTATATTGAAAGCATTTGCAAGCTGCAAATTGCAGGTCTAAAACAATTTGTCTTTGACAAGGTAAAAAAGACTGTGGAAGAGGGAAAAAAATTCTAGCATGCATTTTTTTTCCCCCTGATGGTTTCAAAATCCTTTTTCCTCACAAAGTTTCAAAATGGGCTGTTTTGTTAGATTGTAAACTTACTTAAGCCTTTACCAAACAATCCCTGGTTTTTACGACCCTGAGATAGAAACCTTTTGAAAACATTGTGGGAAAAGGAGAAAATGTTGGTAACCACACACAATGTTTTCTACCCTATCAAAGAATGGGGTTTTATAAATGAAAATTCAAAGGCTGTGGGAGTACGAGGGTTTTTTATTTTTTCAGTTTTGTAAAATTTTCATCCCAAAATCTGAAAGGCCACCTTTAACTCTTTACCAAATGACAAATTTATAGACTGGTCCAAACTGAAAGCATTTGCAGACAACAAAATAAATGTGACTGAAAAATCTGAATTTATTCTGGGAAGGTTAGAAAGCACTGTGGGAAAAGGAGAAAATGCTGGTAACCAGCATTTTCTCCTTTTCCCACCGTGTTTTCAAAAGGCTTTTTCTCAGGGGCGTCAAAAGTAGGGATTGTGTGGTAATGGGTTCACTGATAACTTGCCTAGTATAGCAGATCATATAGATCTGGACATTAAAACCTCTTTTCATGGAGGATGACTCATAAAATTAAGTTTGGTTAACCCTTTACCAGACGACGAAATTTTAGTCCTATCCAAATTGAAAGCATTTGCAGACAACAGTTCCAGTGTGGCTCAAATGGGGTAATTATTTATAGATAGGATGGAAAACGTTGTGGGAAAAGGAGAAAAAATGCTGGTTACCAGCATTTTCTCCTTTTGCCACAATGTTTTCATAAGGCTTCTTTCCAAGGGCCGTCAAAAGTCGTCATTGTGTGGGAAAGGGTTAAAGTTGGTTGGTTGTATTGGGGTTTAACGCCACTTTAACAGCTAAGGTCATGAATACCATTGCGGTCAGTGACGCACATGTGTTTCCTGGCTTTCTCATACCGGTACTAACACAACTTTCTTTCCAAAGCCACCAACCACTTTTCTCACATGCACCAGCAGAGGTGAGATGCGAAAATATGCCGGAAAAAAATTCACCTCAACCGGGTATCGAACTCACAACCACCAGGTCATGAGTCCTACATGCTCACCACTGAGCCATCCAGGCAGGCGAGAGGATTAAAGTAGTAAGAGAGAACTCACTCTTTCTCTAACAACAATGTTTTGGCCTTTTTTCTCTCTTCATTGTCCATTTTACTCGGTTCTCACAGCAAAACCTAGAAACAGAAATACACCTACATATGTATTTACAATTTATCTCACCAAAGTAACATACTTGTCTTTCACAAATCTTTTATCATCTAAAACAAATTTACAGCTAAGAGCTGTGAAAATATCTTGATGTTTTCATCAGAAAGACAGTCGTGATAAATAGTTATTTATTAAGTATGCAAGTTTGATTTCCTGTTCATATGATGATTTCTGGCTCTGATAGGGTAGAAAATATTGCTGGAAAAGAAGAAAAAGCTGGTAATCAGCATTTTCTCCTTTCCCCACAATGTTTTCAAAAGCCTTCATCTTTAGGGTCATTAAAACTCAGCATTGTGTGGTAAAGAGTTAAAATAATGGCATACATACAACGTGTGAGAAAATTTTGAATGGTTTAGCAGGACAAAACAGCTGAAGATACAAATTAACGATGGTTAGAATGAATGGCTGGTACAAACTGTTTATTTCTATTCTATTACGTAACCTGTCAACTAGAGACAACAACCAAACAAAAAAAAAGGTTAATTAACTCTTTACCACATGAGAAAATTTTAGACCAGTCTAAATTGAAAGCATTTGAAGACGATCAAATGAATGTGACTGAAAAATTGAAATTTGCTTTGGGAAGGGTAGAAAACATTGTGGGAAAAGGAGAAAATGCTGGTTACCAGCATTTTCTCCTTTTTCCAAATGTTTTCTAAAGGCTTCTTTCTCAGGGTCGTCAAAAGTAGGAATTGTGTGGTAATGGGTTAATATCAAAACTGGGTCCAACGAATTACCGAAATACCACCAAAACACCAAAATACCCCATATTTTTTCATTGCACATACTAATTATTTTTTCATGAAAGATTGAGAAATATTTTTGTTTTAAAATCTGAGACTGAATCTGAGTACCCTTTTTTCCGTATAAAAAACGCAAAACCTCAATATCTGCTGTGAGTGAAGACAAACGAACTTGGCTCATGAAACTTTGATAACGAACGACAACTCGGAGGCTTCAATGGCCACATGTAAAATTAACAACAGCCTTCGAAAGGTGTTCTCAGTGCCACATGACCGATGTTTATCCAGAACGAAAAGAATTAGGTAATGTGTATTGATAGATGAAATTTAGTACATTTGGTAACTGTTCTTCACCAATTTGCACTTGCATTCTTTATCAAATGTTTGAAATCTAAACTCGCATTTTACAATTCTGACTTGCATTTTGCAAGTAAATATGTGGGAATTTTGAACCCTGAGATAGCAAATTAACCCTTTACTCCATAGATACTCATTTATACGCATTGCTTGTAGGAACCTTCGGAAAACATTGTGTCATATGCACATTAGAAATAGCTTCAACCTTGCTGTTATTTCGGGTCAATTAGAGATAGTATAGAAATGCCTTATGCCTTATGGGGTAAAGGGTTAACCATGACATTGACAATATCTTGATGTTTCCTCACAATCAGTGCAGCTAAAACAGCCTGTGTCCGTATGCAACTTTGTTTTCAAAGACAACAAAAACTTGGACTCATAAAACTTACAACATAAGCAGACGCTGGAGTAATGGTGATTCACCAGAGTACAGGTGACTCAAGTATGCAAATAGAATATTTTTAAAATCAACAATGTTGATTTGTGCATTGAATTTCAATGCACAAATCAACATTGTTGGTTTTAAAAATATAAAACATTAAAGAGTGTAGATATAGAATTATTAGATCTACAATAACAATGTCACTTGATGCATAAAAAAAAATATCAAAAAGATTCATCTCATTGTGCAATATGTTACTTTAGTAATCATTGGCGAAAGAAATATGGGTCGAATCTAGTATGGGCCGAATTTGTTATAGACCAAAAATGACTCGGCCAAAAATTGAAAGTTTTGATACTCTGAGAGTTATTAACGTTGAAGTTTAGGGTTATCTTTCTATACAAAGTAACGTGCAGCATGTTTTGTTAAAACTGACTTGAAACAATCATGAAATTTACCAAAAAGAAATATTTATCACCTTACGCACAATCGTTTTGTTTCACTATGCCCAGTTGAGGTATCAGTAATACTCGTACCCTGGAGAATTCGTACCCTAGAGAACTCGTACCCTAGAGAACTCGTACCCCAACCTAATGGGTACGAGTTCTCCAGAGAAATCGTATCTTGGATACGAGTTGTCTGGAGAATTCGTACACCCACTAATACATATAATGATTGGTACCAAAATGTTGTTAACTTTTATTTCAATGCCGTTATTGTGATGTAGATTTGATGATTTTTTTTTTTTACATCTGTTGAAGACATAAATAAAGTAAAGAAACTTGAGTGTTTTCTAATGCAGTGTTTATATTATATGTTCGATAAAATGGAGTTTAATTTCTTCACAAGTTAACTCTCCACAACGCAATAAAGAGTCTAAAGGATTCTGAGGACCTTGCGGAGAAAGGAGAAAATTCTAGTAAGCGGCGTTTTTTGCCATTTTCCACAATGTTTTCAACCGTTTTGAGGGCTAGCCTATTGTTTCATTTGTCTCACTATCGAATATTTTTGTAGAAGTTTTCAATTTAGAAAGCTGTAGAATTTGTCTTTCGGTTATTAAAGTAGTATACATGTATCTAATGCCATCAAAAATTTACTGCGCAGTGTCAGATAAACGTATCTGCACGGATTAAGGATTATGGTTGTTTATGTCTGAGAAAAAAGGTCTCTCTCGCCCTTTCTAGGCTTTGCCTATTTTCATATTAATTTGTGCGACTTTTAGAAGTTTTTCTGTACTGCATGAACACTTTTACTTTCTCTCCACTTTGTTTACACTGATTTACGTCAATTGGAAATCGTGTGTAGGACGAACCAAAAGTTAAACCGGCTAAAATTGAGTAATTTTATGGTCAAAGGGAAAGAACTCGTATTTATTGACATCTCTTTTCTATGGCAGAGTTACTTCCCTTATATTGGAGACTGCATACCGAAGACGAATAAACATCATTGCAGCTTGTGAAGACGATCTGTACCGAAAAAAGAAAAAAACTGTTCGTAGAGCTGTCATTATTTCTGGTAAAGTTTAAGACAGTCTCGCAGAGACTGCTATTCTGAAAATATCATGACAGAAGACAAAAGAAAAAAAAAACAATTGTAGAGCAAATGGTAGTCTCCCTTGTATTTCGTCACATTTGAAAACAAGGCGACCGCTGAAATTTAAACTTTAAAGTAACGGTTATCAAAGTAAGAGCTCACGCAGAATCTGAATGTAATTTTTACAATTAAATTCTTCAACTTATGAATGTATACGATAAATAAGCTTTATTATGTTACAATATTTAAACTTATGAACCATTGACATGCTTTCGTTCAATTAGGTTTTCGAGGTTATTATTAAATAACGTTAATATGGGCTGAATTGTCACATTCTTATCATTTCTTTGATCATTGACCGTAAGGAACAGGGGACAGATAGTGAAAGCATGCAGATCTAAATCTTCAAAGCGAATAAATGGAGATGAAAGCTATGTTTTTTCCCGGTTTTATAAATGTTGATTCCAGTTTAGTTTTCCCCCCCCCCCTTTATTTAGTGGAAAAGTTGTATGAGGTGAGGTCACTCTTTATTATTTTGAACACCTTAAAATCCCAGAGACAATAAACTGGTATAATTAAAATAACGCAACAGCATCCTGTCTTTGACTGTCAAAAACTACCAGCGGGGAAACCATCAGCACATACTTAACTCGGGTGTACTTATAAATGAACGTGCAGGCTTATCCTGAATCTACACGGTCCATTCAGAACATTTTTCCGAAGGAAAACTTATTTGAAAGGGCAAAGATAGATTTCAAAATCCCCTTGAAAGTCTCATTTTACTTATTTAGCAGAATAAATGTTCAAAGAGGGTCCGGGTTTTTGATAGAACGTGTGGGTATAAATTAACCCTGCACCGGTTCTTAAAGTTTCGGTGTGACTGTTTGTAATGGTTAAAAAAAAGACTATTCCACAGAAGGGGGAGGGGTGTGAAGATAACAACAAGGGAGAGTACTCTTTATAACTAATGGATACCAGAGTGTTCGAGTTATTTCCCTTTGACCATAAAATCACAATGAAATCTGCCGGTGAACGTATCTGGGACAGACCCGAGACCGATCCACGGCAATAGTTAGGAGTTTTCTTTCGTTTTTAACTCTACTCTCTATGCTATTGCGGGGTTTTCGCCGTCCGTCCATCTGTCTGTCTGTCCATCTATTAATACTTTTCTTGTTTACACGATAAAGTCTGCATTTCTTATCAGATTTTCGTGAAACTTACACAATTTGTTAATCTCATCAATAGCTTGAACCCTTTTGATTTTGACAGAATTTCAACAAATTGTATGGGAAAAGAAGCCATTTCAAGTTTGAAATTTCTATTTCTTGTTTATGCCATAAAGTCTACATTTGTAGTCAGACTTCAGTGAAACTTCCACAGTTTCTTTATCTTATCAATTGCTTCAGACCTATTGATTTTGAAAAAAAAAAAAACCAACGATACAGGAAAAGTAGCCATTCAAGATGAAAATTTCCATTTCCTGTTAATGCGAGAAAGTCTGCATTTGTTATCAGATTTTTGTAAAACTTGCACAGTTTGTTAATCTCGTAAATAGCTTGAACCCTATTGAATTTGAAAAAAAAAAATCAAACAAACAGTATGGAAAAAGTAGCCTTTCGCTGATGAAAATTCCCATTTCTTCCATTTATGCAATGAAGTCAGCATTTTGAGGTCAGATTTTCATGGATCTTACATGGTTGCTTTGTCTTATCAAAAGCTTAAACCATATCGATTTTGAGAAAAAAAAACAACAACTTACAATCAGTATGGGAAAAGTAGCCATTTAATCATCCATTTCTTGTTAATTCGATGAAGATAGCATTTGGTGCCTGATTGTCATTAAACTTGCACAGTTACTTTGTATCATAAATGGCTTGAACCCTATTGATTTTGAAATAAAAACTGACAATCATTGTGAGAAAAGTAGCAATTCAAAGTTTAAAATTTCCATTTCTTGTTTAGGCAATGAAGTTCACAGAGTTGATTCAATTCTGTTGAAACTTGCAAAGATTGTTTGATTCATCGAGGAATTGAACTCTATTAAAAGTGAAGAAAATCAAGTAAACCATTCAGAAAAAGCAGCCATTTGATGACTTAGTGTTGTTTACTTATCAAAGTCCACATTATTAGTCACATTTCCTTGAAGTTTGCTAGGATTGTGTTATATAAGGGGCACTAAAACACTTTCAAATTTGGCTTGGATTCCAAACATTTAGTTTAGAGAAATTGCACTTCATTTTATTCACTGATTTTTCAATTCATCATACCTACTGATGCTGTCTTAGTGGGTCGAAACCCAGTTGCAAAAAGACATTTTTTTTTTCTTTTTATATTTTTATATCATAAATACAATATGTATGTTAGCACAAAACCAAATTCACTGCCAGTAGAGTGATTTCAGGCACTCAAGGGCCTCTAATTTTTATTGTAATCCAAGTTTGATATATGAAAACATCTTCCTCCAATAGATCTATTGCCTCATGGGCGGATCCAGAGGGGGGGACCGGAGGTCCGGACCCCCCCTGGAATTTTGGGAAAAATGCGGTTATCGGATTCGTGAATGGGACTAGTTCGATATTGCACAGCATTTATGCAAATACAGTCATAAATTTAAAAAAAGGTTCTAAATGTGGAGACCTCATGGTTAGAACTGGAAACATTGACGTATTTTCTTGTAAATGGCTGTAAACATCCACTGAAATCCGGAAATCAAAGTATCATATGATAAGACGAGTGTGTTTTTGGTGGGACTCCCCCGAGAAAGATATCTGGATCGGCGCATGTGCCTATTATCTTTATTCGCAATTTTGCTGTAGATCTAGATTGATTAAAATTTAATTTTCTTATTACATGTTGTTGATTAGGACACAAGGCCTACCATGTTGTTGATTAGGACACAAGGCCTACCTTTGATTTGGAGGGTAACTCTGTTATTATTGTGGCTTTGTCTGGAGCACAATGGTCTAGCCCTGCTAGGGCATCTGCTTATACCCTTTGCTTCGGAGGTGGAGAGGCCCGGGTTTGTTAACCCTGTCTCAAATGGGATTCAGGGACCAACTTCCGAGAAAAAATCAAATTTACAGCAATCAAGAGCATTTTGAGACCAGTTGTGCCATTGAAACTCATATAAATAGGATAGATCATTTTTTGTCAATAAATACTAGTACTTGCTGAGTTACATTAACATTATGTAATCAACATTATGTAATGTTCACACCTTTTTTAACTCATAACCACACAATCCCAACTTTTGATGCCTCTGAGAAAGAAGGGTTTAGAAAACATTGTGGGAAAAGGAGAAAATGCTGGTAACCAGCATTTTCTCCTTTTCCCTCAATGTTTTCTATCCTTCACAAAACAAATTTAAAATCTTCAGTAACTTTTATTTTGTCGTCTGCAGAAACTTTCGATTTGGACATGCCTAAAATTTTGTCGTTTGGTAATGAGTTATCTATCCTGGGTAATGAGAACATCGATTTACACTGTTTCTTTTAACCCTTTCCCAAACGACAAACTTTTGGAATGGACCAAATTGAAAGCATTTGCAGACGACAATTCAACTCTTGCTGAAAAGATGATTTCTGTCTATGATAGGGTAGAAAACATTGTGGGAAAAGGAGAAAATGCTGGTTACCAGCATTTTCTCCTTTTCCCACAATATTTTTAAAAGGCTAATATTCCAGACCCGTAAAAACCAGGGATTGTTTGGGAAAGGGTTAAGAACCTTTCACCCTTTCCCAAACAACCCCTGGTTTTTACAGCCCTTAAAAAGTAACCCTTTGAAAACATTGTGAGAAAAAGAAAAAATGCTGGTAACCAGTATTATCTCCTTTTCCAACAATGTTTTCCATACTCCTAGAACAATTTTCAATTTTTGGGTCAGGTTAATTTTGTCGTCTGCAAATGCTTTCAATTTGTACCAGTCTTTTGTAAAATTTTGTCATTTGGTAGAGAGTTGAATAGACAAGGATGGCGCTCAATAATTAATGTTTAGTTTATTTTCTCCTTATTCCACAATGTTTTCCACCTTTCCGCAATCAATTTTCAATATTTGAGTAACACTCACGATTCTGATTGTAAGAAGGACTTTTGAAAACATTATGGGAAAAGAAGAAAACGTTGGTAGCAAGCAAATTGGTCCATGATTTCCCATATGTGTATTTGATTTCTGATTTCGTCGGTCCAGGGATCGTATATACATGTATAAACGTGTATATAAGATCCTTGGTCGGTCGATTTTCACTTCAAAATTTCCATCAAATGCGAACAAAAAAATTGACCAAGTACCAAAACTTTGTGTTAGATCTACATGCATTTGAAATTCATTCAAGATACAGAATCTATAGTCATTTTCATTTCATTTCATTTCTTTTTTTTAAGTTTGATTTATTTTCAGTTTTAGCAAATACTTTCATTTCGCCCACCAATTTCATTACCAAAAATTTCCAAACAAAGGGTAAATAAAAGACTGAATGTCTTAACTCATTAATTACCAATATTTTTGGCTTGCCCAAATTCGAAAGCATTTGCAGACGACAAAATAAAAGTGGCTTAAAATTTGAAATTTGTTTTGTGAATAGTAGAAAACATTGTGGTGAAAGGAGAAAATGCTGGTTACCAGCATTTTCTCTTTTTCCCACAATGTTTCCTAATGGATTCTTTCTCAGGGGTGTCAAAAGTGGGGATTGTGTGGTAATGGTTTAACAGGGATTGCATGAATAGGCCTGTGTTTATAAGATCCCTGGGCTAAATTATTAGGAAAAGGTGATTAAATCATGCAATATTCATTAGAGACGTGTTGAAATGATATCAATACACAATTGATATGATCACATATCAAATAGGTATCAATGTAAGTCAGAGACGATGTCGTGAAAACGATTTCGTCCATTTCGGGAAAAAAAAATCATTGCGTATTTTAGACCAACCCTACACATGAATCAATGACGTCACACACATAAACACACGTATTGAGAAATACGATCAGAAAGATTACCAATTAGCGATATTTTTTTGCAATTAGAATTTAAAGGGAGAAATGTCAGAGGCAGCAGATGAGCAGAATCTGAAGGGTGGCCATGCCCCTGCAGGTATTGCTATGTAACAATACACTGATTAGTTGTAAATTGTACACATATGTTACCAAAAGAGCCTCGCCCTCGTGGCTGTTGAAATTTTGCAGTCTTTTTCCATTAAAACATTTTCCCTACACAAACAAAGAAATGTTAGACTTGTGGAGATTGATAGTACAGGCAGTTGTAAAGAAATGATGGCTCAAACTACATTATTTGTCAGTAATAAGTTAGAAAAACATTGTGGGAAAAGGAGAAAATGCTAGCTTAACCAGCATTTTCTCCTTTTCTCAATTTTTTTTCTTTCTACCCTTTCCAAACAAATTTCATGAATTGATATACCTCCAGTTTTTGGCCCATTTTTTCATCCACAAAAGCTTACAATATGGACTAAGATAAAATTTGTTATGGGCAAAGGGTTAATTGACCGTTACAAATAGAGTTCTTTTGAGGAGTCCAGAATTAAATGTACTGTTTACGTTCTTAATCGTTAAAATATTTTTCTTTGTTGTTGGTTACTCTTTGATAGACTTGCTATAGCACGAATGAGGAGGTAGCAGCCCCCATCAAAGAATAAAGTTAATGAGAGTTCGCCGAAGTAGATGTGTCCCGAAAATAATGTTACTGTTCTCACAAACAGCAGCCACCGGCAAGGTTTGAACCCTGGACTTCGCGCTGCAACAAAAGCTAACTCTATAGCAAGGTAGTTTAAGTGTCCCCTTATATCAGCCAACACATCTGTGGGATAGACCACTACACTCCAATAACATTAGGCTATGTGTTTATCTATTTCAGTAAAAGTAGGCGGGATGAGAGTGGCCACACATAAGAAGGAGAAACATGTGGAAGAGGCTAAGGCACCAGAGGAGGAAGAGGACAAGGAAGAGTATGAAGTGTGAGAAAAATTTATTTGTATATTTCAACCTGATACCTAGGCTGCATTTTTGATCCAGTACTTATGCAAAACATTTGGGATTGTAAATACATGTAACAGTTCTGACAAATAACCTCCCAAGGTGAGTATTAAACCCTGGACCTCAGGGTCCGAAGACAAATGCTCTATCACTGCACTACAAAGGCTAGCTCTGTAACAAGGCAGTATAAGTATCCCCTTATTCAAACACAAGCTATACATTTATACCTATCTGTGGTATAGACCAGTATGCTACATACATACATACATATGATTCCTGCTTTACCCAGAGGTACAGGCTTGCATAAATTTATGTAAATATTTCCTTAAAATAAAAAGTGTTACAGGTTTATAGTGAAACTTGTTTTCAAATTTGATGCATGCTTTTCTAGATTTTCATGTCTTCACTCTTCATTAACCCTTTACTCCATAGATACTCATTTCTATGCATTGCTTGTAGGAGCCTTTTGAAAACATTGTGGCAAAAGGTGAAATTGCTCGTGACGAGCAATTTCACCTTTTGTCACAATGTTTTCTATGCTTTCAAAAGGTCTCATATACACATAAATTGCTTCATCCTTGTTGTTATTTAGGACCAATTAGAGATACCATAGGTATGCCTTATGGAGTAAAGAGTTAAGAGGCAGCCATGGTAACACAGAAAGATTATACTAGACATGCACTAATTGCCCTGAGTTAGATGAAAGTATAGGATGCCAATATTTAGGAGTCTTCCAAAGGCTCCAGCCTACATGATTCTTCACAGCTGTAAACAACTTTCCAAGTCCCCTGCCACTTGATCGTACAACTAATGTCACATGATCAATAGCACTTGCTGATTATGAGGTTTCATATTCAAATCAGTATGGCAGCATCGTATATAATGTAATGAAAACAGACTGGGTAACAAAATACAGTAAGGACCACTATGTTATTAACCTTTTACCAAATGACAAAATTTTAGACTGGTCCAAATTAAAAGCTTGCAGACAACAAAATAAACATTACTTGAAACTTGAATTTTGTTTCCAGCAGGGTAGAAAAAACATTGTGGGAAAAGTTGGTAACCAGGGTTAGGGTTGCCAGCATTTTCTCCTTTTCCCACATTGTGACAATGTTTTCAAAAGACTCCTATCTCAGGGTTGTAAAAACCAGAGATTGTTTGGTATCTAAGTAAATGCCAGAAATTGCACTTTTTTATTTACTGGAACTACAATTTATACTATTTGCAAAGAAAAACATACATGTACCCAGTTGTATTTGTTGTTCTTTCACTAGAATGTTTGGTTTGCAGCATAAAAACACAAAGGGCTTCTTTGATATGGACAACTTGAGTGTAAAACTTTATTGTCTTGTAAAGAATTATAGTTACATGTACTTACTTTTACATATAATATTTTTATTTTTTTTTTCAGACCTGCTAAGACTGATAAGCATCATCAACAGTTACTGATTTCTGGTGTTGTTACCAAGGTAACTATACATCCATGCAACTCTTTACCAAACAAAGAATTTTCAGACTCATCCAGATTAAAGGCATTGATTAACAATCATAAGTGGCTAAGTCAAGGTATTTGTCATAATTAGGGAAAAAAACATTTTGGAAACAAGAGCGGCAAATTGTCGCAAGATACGCCCATCTTACCCCAAGTTGTAAAGCTGGGGCATGCACCGGACAAAATTCAAGTATGAAAAATGACAAAGGGCACTAAGTAAAAAATTAAACAAGCAAGAGTTATGATTCCTGTGCATTGCACTCCCCCTTGATGAGATCTATCCACCCATGAAATTTCATACCCTAGCTAGTATAGTTTTGGAGATATGCTCCGGACAAAATTCAAGTATGAAAAACGACAAAGGGCAATAACTCAAAAATTAAGCAAGCAAGAGTTATGATTCCTGTGCACTGCACTACCGCTTGATGAGATCTATCCACCCATGAAATTTCATAACCCTAGCTAGTATAGTTTGGGAGATATTCACCGGACAAAATTCAAGTATGAAAAACGACAAAGGGCAATAACTCGAAAATTAAGCAAGCAAGAGTTATGATTCCTGTGCACTGCACTCCCTCTTGATGAGATGTATCCATGCATGAAATTTCATAACCCTTGCTAATATAATTTTGGAGATATGCTCCGGACAAAATTCAAGTATGAAAAACAACAAAGGGCAATAACTCAAAAATTAAGCAAGCAAGAGTTATGATTCCTGCGCACTGCACTCCCGCTCGATGTGATCTATCTACCCATGAAATTTCATAACCCTAGCTAGAATAGTTTTGGAGATATGCTCCGGACAAAGAACTGGACGCCCGCCCGCCTGCCACGGGTGATCCCATAATACGTCCCGTCTTCGACGGGCGTATAAAAAGGAGTAAATGTTGGTTCCCAGCAATTTCTCCTTTTCCTAAAATGTTAACTAAAGCTTTCTCTTACAGGGTCATTACAAATCAGGGTTGTGTGGTAAGGGGTTAAGCCCTTATTTTTCTTTATTTCCAAGTTTGGGTAGTTCGGGTATTTTTCAATGGGCAACATTTTCCTCCTGTTATTGTGAATGCTGACAGGCCAGACTTTGTCCTATTTATACGCCCGTCGAAGACGGGACGTATTATGGGATCACCCGTGACGGGCGGGTGTCCGGGCTGGCGGGCGGGCGGGCGGCGTCCAGTTCTTTGTCCGGAGCATATCTCCAAAACTATTCTACCTAGGGTTATGAAATTTCATGGGTGGATAGATCTCATCAAGGGGGAGTGCAGTGCAGAGGAACCATAACTCTTGCTTGCTTAATTTTTGAGTTATTGCCCTTTGTTGTTTTTCATACTTTATTTTTGTCTGGTGAATATCTCCAAAACTATACTAGCTAGGGTTATGAAATTTCTTGGGTGGATAGATCTCACCAAGGGGGAGTGCAGTGCAGAGGAACCATAACTCTTGCTTGCTTAATTTTTGAGTTATTGCCCTTTGTCGTTTTTCATACTTGAATTTTGTCCGGAGCATTTCTCCAAAACTATACTAGCTAGGGTTATGAAATTTCTTGGGTGAATAGATCTCACTAAGGGGGAGTGCAGTGCACAGGATCCATAACTCTTGCTTGCTTAATTTTTGAGTTATTACCCTTTGTCGTTTTTCATACTTGATTTTTGTCCGGAGCATATCTCCAAAACTATACTAGCTAGGGTTATGAAATTTCATGGGTGGATAGATCTCATCAAGGGAGAGTGCAGTGCATAAGAACCATAACTCTTGCTTGCTTAATTTTTGAGTTATTGCCCTTTGTCGTTTTTCATACTTGATTTTTGTCCAGAGCATATCTCCAAAACTATACTAGCTAGGGTTATGAAATTTCTTGGGTGAATAGATCTCACTAAGGGGGAGTGCAATGCACAGGAACCATAACTCTTGCTTGCTTAATTTTTGAGTTATTGCCCTTTGTCCTTTTTTTATACTTGAATTTTGTCCGGTGAATATCTCCAAAACTATACTAGCTAGGGTTATGAAATTTCATGGGTGGATAGATCTTATCAAGGGGGAGTGCAGTGCACAGAAATCATAATTCTTGCTTGCTTAATTTTTGAGTTATTGCCCTTTGTCGTTTTTCATACTTGAATTTTGTCCGGTGAATATCTCCAAAACTATACTAGCTAGGGTTATGAAATTTCATAGGTGGATAGATCTCATCAAGGGATAGTGCAGTGCATAAGAACCATATCTCTTGCTTGCTTAATTTTTGAGTTATTGCCCTTTGTCGTTTTTCATACTTGATTTTTGTCCGGAGCATATCTCCAAAACTATACTAGCTAGGGTTATGAAATTTCATGGGTGGATAGATCTCATCAAGGGGGAGTGCAATGCATAGGAATCATAACTCTTGCTTGCTTAATTTTTGAGTTATTGCCCTTTGTTGTTTTTCATACTTTATTTTTGTCTGGTGAATATCTCCAAAACTATACTAGCTAGGGTTATGAAATTTCATGGGTGGATAGATCTCATCAAGGGGGAGTGCAGTGCGCAGGAATCATAACTCTTGCTCGCTTAATTTTTGAGTTACTGCCCTTTGTCGTTTTTCATACTTGAATTTAGTCTAGTGCATGCCCCAGCTTTACAACTTGGGGTAAGACGGGCGTATCTTGCGACAGTTTGCCGCTCTTGTTCAAATTTATTTAACCCTTTATCACACAATGATGCCCCTAAGAAGGTAGACCTCTCAAAAAACTGGGAAAAGGAGAATTATTTTGGACTTTTTCAAGTCCAGAGTATGTTTAGATAACATACTGACTTTGGTTCAATGGATTGAATAGGTCTTTGACAGAGTGGGAAAATATATGCTGGAAACAAACGTTTTCTCCCTTACCCACTTTGTTTTGAAAAAGCCCTTTTATTATCCAGGTCATAAAAATTTTGGGGGTTCGTTTGGTAAAGATTAAAACAACTTTTGACAGAGCACATACCTATCTTGTAGCCTTTACATTTAATTACCCCGCAGAACATTTGTTTTCGGGGGTATACTGGGATCAGCCTGTCTGTCAATGTGTCCGTGCATCTGTGTGTCCATCCGTCAGTTTGTCCGTCCATGTCTCCGTTTGTGTGCAATATACTGGTAATTTTGTGTCGCAGACTCTGCCTACAGTTCTCTTTCAATTGTATCTAAAATTTGCACATATGTTGATCATATATTGAAGACTTGCAAGACAAAATTTTCAAGTGTCAACTCTTCCTAGTTTAGAAATTATCTCCCCTTGAACCTGACATTTTTTCCTGTTAACCCTTTCCCAAAGACAGGCTTTTGGACTAGACCAAATTGAAAGCATTTGCAGACGACAATTCAACTCTTGCTGAAATGATGATTACTGTCTATGATAGGGTAGAAAACATTGTGGGAAAAGGAGAAAATGCTGGTTACTAACATTTTCTCCTTTTCCCACAATGTTTTCAAAAGGCTACTATTCCAGACCAGGGATTGTTTGGGATTATAAAGTCACTGGCGAGATTATAAAGTCACATTCATTAACAGCCCTAGTTTTATTGTAGGGTGACAAAGACTTCCCCGAGGCAGCTGTGAAGTCGTACCATGAAAAACCTCACCCCACCCATGAAAACAGGTCACCCCACCAACATTCGCACCACAGAGTGATTCAGCAACCTAGAAAACAGTAGATATATTAGACTGGCGCAAAAAGAAGGATTGTACGGGACAAGTGAAGGCATTACTGGATTAAGTGGAATATGGTTTATATGTATTTTCATGATGATGGATATAAATGGAACTAGAGGACTTTAACTTGTTATTCTTTAACTCATTACCAAACGTTAATATTTTAGGCTTGTCCAAATTTGTAGACGACAAAACTTACTGAAAATTTGAAATTTGTTTTGTGAAGGGTGGAAAACATTGGGAGAAAATGCTGGTTACACAATCCCGACTTTTGACGACCCTGAGAAAGAAACCTTTTGAAGACATGGTGAGAAAAGGAGAAAATGCTGGCTACCAGCATTTTCTCCTTTTCCCACAATGTTTTCTGTCAATGTTTTTTGTCGTCTGGTAAAGGGTTAACCCTTTACCACACAATGACGACTTTTAATGCCCCTGAAAGAGATGGCTTTTGAAAACATTGTGGGGAAAGGAGAAAATGCTGGTTACCAGCATTTTCTCCTTTTCCCACAATGTTTTCTACCCTATCAAAGAAAACTCGTTTCATATGAGTCACATTGAAACTATCATCAGAAAATGCTTTCAATTCAGACAGATCTAAAATCTTGTTGTGTGGTAAAGGGCTAAAAGACCCAGAAATGTAGCTGAAAAGGAAGAAAGTGCTGGGATGATCACAGCATTTTCTTGTTTTCTTTACTTATTTTCTAAATTTTCACTATCACATGACATTTTTTTAACCATGTTTGATGTTTTGTGAAAATGCTTTTAATTTAGACAAGTCCAACATTTTACATAGTGGTAAAGGGTTAAAGAAATAAAGACACATAGAAGTGTGAAGAAGTTGTTTCTCTTGCAATATTTTTTTTCTATAGTCATTGGTTGGTTGGTTGTATTGGGGTTTAACGCCACTTTAACAGCTAAGGTCACATCATGGCGGTCGGTGACACACATGCGTTTCCTAGCTTTCTCACACCAGTACTAACACAACTTTCTTTCCAAAGCCACCAACTACTTTTCTCACATGCTTCAGCAGAGGTGAGAGGTGAAAATACGCCGGAAAGAAAGTTTGCCTCAACCGGGTATCGAACTCACAACCGCAAGGTCATGAGCAGACACTCTCAGCTCTGAGCCACCAGGGCGGGCTTCTATAGTCATACCAATTTTGTGGGTATTAATTGAATTTTTGTTAGAAAAGCCAATACCAACAACATTAAGTTTGTGAAGAACTTCACACACAAGCTTTAGGTGTTACAAATTTGAAGTTTTTGATATCAGCTCAATGTTTGTTTGTTTTCGTATTCTAATTTTTTCAGAATTGAAAGTTTGCATTTTATGGCATGGGTGAGGAATTCAGGGTGGAAAAATTCAGGTTGTACTTTCTACACAGTTTTTGCATTTTTAACCCTTTACCCCATAAGGCATTTCTAAGGTATCTCTAATTGACCCTAAATAACAGCAAGGATGAAGCCGTTTCTTATGGGTAAATGACACCTTTTGATAGCATAGAAAACATTGCGGCAAAAGGTGAAATTGCTCATCATGAGCAATTTCACCTTTTGCCACAATGTTTTCCAAAGGCTCCTACAAGCAATGTGTAGAAATGAGTATCTATGGAGTAAAGGGTTATTATAAGATGTGTCAAACTTATCTAACTCGTTACCAAACGACAATGCATTAGGTTTGTCCAAATCGAAAGCATTTCCAGACTACAAAATAAAAGTGACTGAAAATTTAAAATTTGTTTTTGTGAAGGATAGAAAACATTGTGGGAAAAGGAGAAAATGCTGGTTACCAGCATTTTCTCCTTTTCCCACAGTGTTTTCCAAAGGCTTCTTTCTCAGGGTTGTCAAAAGTAGGCATTGTTTGGTGATGGGTTAAAATATCCTGAAAGTGACTAAATTTACTGGCTTTTCCTACGATTTTGCTTTTCAGGAACTAGTCAATCAATGAACTTTAATTTATTAAATTATAGGCTTTGTATAAGCACGATATTCACTAATATGGGAAAGAAAAGTGACGTGGAAGAAATGTTATGTCTTTTTCATGTTGTGAAAATCATTATTGGAAAAGTAGCATATGCTGGTAACACTGTTATTTTACTTCAACATGGTTAAAGAGGAAAATTGTTAAAAAAAAAAATGTGGGCATGTTGGTGTGAGTAAAAATTTTCTCTGCTAAAATAATTCTGCGCAGTAGAAATATGAGACAAGTATAGACATAACTGAAAAAAATGTTGATAAAAATGTATTTTAGCCATGTTCTGTTGAACTCATCACCAAACGACACAATTTTAGGTCTGTTCAAATCGAAAGTATTTTTGCAGACGACAAAATAAAAGTGACTGAAAATTTGAAATTTGTTTTTGTGAAGGATAGAAAACATTGTGGGAAAAGGAGAAAATGCTAGTTACCAGCATTTTCTCCTTTTCCCACAATGTTTTCCAAAGGCTTCTTTCTCAGGAGTGTCAAAAGTAGGGATTGTGTGGTAATGGGTTAAAGGTTGTCTAACATGTCTCCATGATGTATTATACTAAGCAAGTCATCGTATAAAAGTGGATCCATTTAGTATGTCGGCAAACTGATTCATATGGTAGCAGGTTCCTTCGACATGTGGACAATTCACACAAAGAAAAAGTGTTGACCAGTGTCAGCCAGTGCGGAATGCACAGCCTGATATGGGTTAACACTGCTTTGCAAATGCATGGAACCCCTTTTTTACAGAGCATGGCATATGTGTTTCGTGCATTTTAGTTAATTATAGGTTGAATGAGTTCTGTATACAATATATGCTGGTATATATAATAGTGCTAAATGTTCATGTGTTCTTTTGATTTTGATATGCAAAAAACATTGATAGCTCTGATGGTTTTTTGTTCCCCGCTTCAATTCTTTTCCCCATGTTTTTCTTGTATACATATATGTTTTAGTTACTTATTTCCACAACAAGTGATTTTTGTGCTTTGAGGTTTTTTTTGTCAAGAATTGATAAAATTTTAGTTTTCCTTTTTGGTTTTAATCAGAAAAGAAAAAAGTAGGAAATGCAAAATATATTACAAACAGTTTGAAGAAAATAAATTTCTCCCAAATGTTTTCTAACCTATGAAAGAAGAAAAACCTGATTTCGAAGAAACTTTTATTTGTGGTCTGTAACTGCTTCTGATTTGGACAAATCTTAATTTTTGTCCTTTGGTATAGAGTTAACCCATTACCACACAAGAAAATTTTAGACTGGTCTAAATTGACAGCATTTCCAGACGGCAAAATAAAGGTGACTGAAAAATTGAAATTTGTTCTGGGAAGGGTAGAAAATACTGTGGGAAAAGGAGAAAATGCTGGTTACCAGCATTTTCTCCTTTTCCCACAGTGTTTTCAAAAGGCTTCTTTCTCAGGGGCATCAAAAGTAGGGATTGAGTGGTAATGGGTTAACTCTTTACCACACAATCCTGACTTTTAACGACCCTGAGAAGGAAAGCTTTTGAAAACATTGTGAGAAAAGGAGAAAACGCTGGTAACCAGCATTTTCTCCTTTTCCCACAATGTTTTCTACCCAGATGGAAACAAATTTCAATTTTTGAGTTACATTTATTTTGCCGTCTGCAAAAGCTTTCAATTTGAACCAGTCTAAAATTTTGTCGTTTGGTAAAGAGTTAAAATCCATCTCTGACATGATTATTACTGGTAATGGATACTATTTTACATGTATTGTTTACTTGACATTACTTTTCTAATTCAAAAGTGCTATTTCTGTTGCTTTTCGTATATTGTTTTCTTGTTGTTACCACAGGCCTTTGATGCTTTATTGATCTGTTACAAAACACTGGAATTTTCATTGCTCTATCCTCTGAAACATTTACTAAAAATAGCACATTTGATTGACCAATGAAAATGTTGGTGTTCCATTATAGCCCTATGGAAGTTCAGTGGCCTGTGTTATAAACTTAGCTTTACCTCCTTTTTATGCAATGGTGACAGGATCATGTGAAATAAACATGAAAGTATTTTATGTTTTGTTGGTTTTGTTGTACTTTAATGTCCAAGATTTAAATGTTATTATACCCCCACAATGTAGTGGAGGAGGGTGTACTGGATCACAATGGCTTTATGTCCGTCCGTCCATCCACCTGTCCATAGACACAAATTTGTCGGGAGCAATATTTCTGCAGTTTTTAGCTCCACTGGCCAAAGGCCAGCGGGCTTATGTCATAGCCTGGTGTCTGCCATGCATCCGTCTGTCTGTCCGTCCGTGCGTTAACTTTTATTTCAAACATCTTCTCTGAAACTACGCATCCAAATTTTATGAAACTTGATAGAAATGATCCTGCCATAGACCTCTACGGATTTCTTGAAAGAATTTGATTCCTTCAAAAACTCGGGTTGCCATGGCAACAAAACTTAAAAAAAAAAAAACATTTTTAGTTCCACTGGCTGAAGGCCAGCGGGCTTATGTCATGGCCTGGTGTCCATCAAGCGTGCGTCCATCCGTGTGTGCGTGCGTTAACTTTCATTTCTTGCCATTGTTTAGGTAAGAAAGCTGCCAGTGGCTTGGAGAGAATGTTGTGCAAGGTTTAAGTGACAGAAACTCCTGGAAAGCATGGATAGGTGCACTTGCCAGTGCAATAAAACTGAAACAATGTTGAAAGTGTTACGGGAGACCACTCCTTCATGCATGGCTTAGCCCTGATTTAAATACAATACCTAACAACTGCACTGGGGAGATGTCTCTTTCGGTCAGTGGTTAAGGTATCGGCCTTTCGTCAGAGAGTTCTAGGGTTTGAAGCCTGCCTGGTCCCTGTGTTTCTGCCATGCATTTGTTCCCTTCTTTCTTTGTTACAGACTTTGTTGGTTAACTCTTTATCACATGACAAAATTCTAGACTGGTTCAAATTGAAAGCATTTGCAGACAACGAAATAAAGGTGACTCAAAAATTGAAATTTGTTCTGGGAAGGCTAGAAAACACTGTAGGAAAAGGAGAAAATGCTGGTTATCAGCATTTTCTCCTTTTCCTACAGTGTTTTCAAAAGGCTTCTTTCTCAAGGGAGTCAAAAGTAGGGATTGTGTGGTACTGGGTTAAGTTGGGGGCTCGTTCTGGATTGGCCACTGAGCCATTAATCCAATTTGTTGTCTACCCGAGCATTCTAGGGTTCAAATCCTGCTTGGTACCTGTATTTCTGCCATGCTTTTGTTCATTTGCTTCTTTGTAACCGACCTTGATCTTAAGAAGAGGGTCTTTAAACCTTTCCCAAACGACAAACTTTTGGACTAGACCAAATAGAAAGTATTTGCAGACAACAATTCAACTCTTGCTGAAAAGATGATTTCTGTCCATGATAGGGTAGAAAACATTGTGGGAAAAGGAGAAAATGCTGGTTACCAGCATTTTCTCCTTTTCCCACAATGTTTTCAAAAGGTTAGTATTCTAGACCCGTAAAAACGAGGGATTGTTTGGGAAGGGTTAACTCCATAAAAAACAAAATTTCTTACAAGAAATAAAGCAACTGACAACAAAAACACATTTAAATGAGTTTTAATATTCATTGACGTACAAAGTAAGCCATATAAAAATACAATGTATAAATGCAGCAAAAAAAAAAGGTCAGGTTAAAAGATTATGTATCAATTAGTGATAAATTTTCAAACAACAGGCATTTAATCATTTATATTTTATAACAGTTCTTGTTATATGCTCTAGATTCAAATGTTAAAAAAAAACGTCTACCTTAAAACAAACAAAACAAGATGGCACCTTGTTAAAATTTGATTTTAAAATTGATTTAAAAAAAAAAAGAAAAGAAAGGGGTGAATTTGTTCGATAACACTTTACATACTAATTCTAAACTTTGAAAATACTGTTGAAAACATTGTGAGGAAAGGAGAAAATGCTGATCACCATCATTTTCTGCTTTTCCCACAATGTTTTCTAGCCTATTGGAGAACTTATTGTACCACTTTTGAATTTTTTACCTACTAATGTTTTTAAACCATTTACCATTCAGTCCCCAAATTAACATCCTTGAGGGAAAAAGCTTTTGAATGCATTGTGGAAAAATATGAAAAATACTGAGTCTCCCAATCAGCATTTCCTCTTTATCAATAATATTTTCTCCGTTTTCAGAACAAATTTCAAAGCTGGAGCCATATTCTACTTGCAATTTGCAGTGGCTTTTGATTTGTATTAATGCAAACTTTTGTCATCTGGTAAGAGGTAAATATGCATGAGACCAAAGTTGCTATTTGGAAAAGGGGAAAATTTTACATATAGATGTAAATTGTACTAAAGCTATGAATGGTGTCAGTTTCCAAAGAAATTCATCAGAAATTCATAAACAGTACTTTTTAATTCTTTACCACACAATCCCTACAGTTAATGACCCTGAGAAAGAAGCCTTTAGAAAACATTGTGGGAAAAGGAGAAAATGCTGGTAACCAGCATTTTCTCCTTTTCCCACAATGTTTACTACCCTTTGTAAAAGGAATTTCAATTCTTTAGTCACATTCATTTTGTCGTCTGCAAGTGCTTTCAATTTGATCCAGTCTAAAATTTTGTCGTGTTGTAAAGAGTTAATAGTGTCATAAAAATATGTACGATGTTTACCCAAGAATAATTCATACATTCTGTGTAGTCTGATTGTGATAAACACTTTTCTGCAAATATATCTAGCAGATATTTATCCCAGAATAATTAACACAATCTGCTGCCATCTGATCTCAATATACACTTGCGACAAATTTACCTTGCATTTATTTATCCGAGAAAACTTCTTGGATAAACAATCTGTGCAGTCAGATCTGGATAAACACTTTCAACAAATACACTTACAGTCTGTTTATCTCTCTACAACACAATCCCGACTTTTAACGATCCTGAGAAAAAAGCCCTTGGAAAACATTGTGGAAAAAGGAGAAAATGCTGGTAACCAGCATTTTCTTCTTTTTCTACAATGTTTTCTACCATTCACAAAACAATTTTCAAATTTTCAGTCACTTTTATTTTGTAGTCTGCAAATGCTTTCAATTTGGACCAGTCTATAAATTTGTTGTTTGGTAAAGACTTATCCAAGAATACCTTACCTAATCTGTGTAGTCGGTTCTGGATAAACATTTTCAACAAATACACCTAGTCTGATTATCCGAGAATAATTTACACATTCCGTACAGTCGGACCTAGATAAACATTTTCCACAAATTACTTAAAATTGTCTTTCATTTTCTACAATCTAGTTCCCAATAAATATCTTTTATCTAAAATTCCAAAAGAACTAACGATGCAACATCAATGATAAACTTCAAATAAATAAGACAATCAAAAACCAGTCATTAACAGATAGGTGAAAGATGTAGTTAACAGATACTAAACACCTTACAAATACAAAACAAACATCATAAAAAGCATATTGAATACAAAATAGACATTGCACTTTACTTGTTTTGAAGCATACAATTCGAGATTCTTACTGAGCTATGAAGCAATTCAACTAAAACTAACTAATTTACCTAACCCATTACCACACAATCCCTACTTTTGACGACCCTAAGATAGAAGTCTTTTGAAAACATTGTGGGAAAAGGAGAAAATGCTGGTAACCAGCATTTTCTCCTTTTCCCACAATGTTTTGTACCCTTCTGGAAACAAATTTCAATTTTTGAGTGGTGTTTGTCATCTGCAAGTGCTTTCAATGTGGACCAATCTAAAATTTTGTCGTTTGGTAAAGAGTTAAATCCAAATTGGGTGCCACATTTTTTGAATTATCAAGATTAAAACCATTTCCAGACAACAAATGAATTTGCAAATTTGATTTCTGTCTTTGAATAAAACAGAAAAAAGTCTAGACTCAACCAAATAGAAAGTATTTGCAGACAACAAAATTAATCTACATTGATGTTTCTTCTGGAAAGAGTAGAAAATGTTGTTACCAGTATTTTGTCCTTTTCCCACAGTGTTTTCAAAAGGCTTCTTCCTCTGGGTCGGGTAAACCAGGAATTGTTTGGTAGGATAGAAAACACATTTGGAACAAAAAACATTAAAATGTAGCTTTTTAAATCAATTTTTTTTCACTGTTTTTTTTCTTGATTCTAATCCAAATTCTGAACAAAGAATTTCAACATGGTGTTATATTCGTTTAGATCGCAAAGAAGCATGTATTATGATGAAATTTTAACCCATTACCACACAGCAAAATTTTAAACCTGTCCAGATTGGAAGCATTTGCAGATGACAATTTTAAAGTGGCTCAAATGGTGCTATTTTGCTTTGATAGGGTAGAAAACTTTGTGGGAAAAGGAGAAAATGCTGGTTACCAGCATTTTCTCCTTTTCCCACAATGTTTTCAAAAGGCTCCTTCCTAAGGGGTGTCAAAAGTAGGGATTGTGTGGTAATGGGTTAAGAAGGAAAAAAAAATGTTTTCACCCAATTAATCTAAATATAGGAAAATAAGTATTTGATTTATTCTAAGAAAAAGGAAATCGCTTTAAAAAGAAAATAAAAGATTAACTAAAGAAACAATAAAAAATTGTTACAGAAATATTATAAAACATCCCTTTTCAGCACAAAATTCTGCTATGTCATGGTTATTCCTTTACCTGGTTTTTACGCCCTCGAGATAGAGGCCTTTCGAAAACATTGTGAGAAAAGGAGAAAATGCTGGTTACCAGCATTTTCTCCTTTTCCCACAATGTTTTCTTCCCATTTGAAAACAAATTTCAATTTTTTTGTAATTTTTATTTTGTCGTTTGCAAATGCTTTCAATTTGGACAAGCCTAAAATTTTTTCCGTTTGGTAAAGAATTAATGCAGATCATCTTTCTTTCAATGAGTCATTACAATCTTGATATCTTACCTTTACAGAATTAGTGGACATTCTTTATAACAATTTATCCCAAATGACATCAAATTTCATCAACCTATGTATTATAACCCTTTTCCCAAACAATCCCGGGTTAAGAACCACAGGCCTTTGAAGCTCTATTGGTCTATCACAGAACACTAAAACTGTTCCTTGGTTGATCATCAAACACTTATAGCACATTGGTGCATCACCTGTATATCACGTAAAGATATATTCAAATTTTCATTGGCACTGTTTCTATAAATAGCACATTGGTGACTCCCTCTATATCCTATATAGTAAGACAAGTGTCTCTCTATGTACGATATAGAGGGAATCTGCAATCTGCTATTTATAGTAACATTGTCCTATAATGAAAATTTCGTTACCCCTTGATAGACCAACAGAGTCTCAGAGGCCTATGTTAAGAGCATCCTTAGTCTTATTCTTCAGACTTTTGTCAGTGTGAAAGTAACAGTACTTCTAATGGCTAAACCATTTTGTTCAGCCAATCAGAAGTTCTGTTACTTTCAAAGTAAGAAAATCTTGAAGAACAAGACAAAGAATGGTTGGTGAATACTGACCCTGATTGTTTTAGGGCATCCACAGAGATGCATTAAAGCCCCTTTTGCCTAAGCATAGCCCATTAACATCTTCTTACACAGAAACTAGACACAAGGAAAATTTAAGCAGCCTATAAGACAAAAAAAACTATATTACTTCTTCAAGCGTTTAAGACGGGTAACTGAAAATGCTTAATCTCTTTTGGAATCAACTCTATGTCATTAAGTTTTTTTGCTATACCTATCTCATGAATATAATTAAACAACATTTCGGGAAATATCTTTTCAGACAGTCAGAACAATTTGTCACAATATTTTCTAAACCTTGTCTATTACCAAGATAGTAATCATCAGCATCAAATATTTTTCTTAGCCATTTTCTGCAATGTTTATTAGCCTGATTATTTCATTACCAAAACAGTTAATTCATAAATGTTGTTAAATAGTCTTAAGAACTAACAATCTTCTTAATTTTTGTCCTGACGACCTGTAACATGATTAACTTGCGGGTGCCAAACTTGTCGCCAAGGGCTACAATGGTTCCTTTGTCACGGGACATTGTGACTGAGAAGATGTCGACGCCGCAGTTGAAGACACACATTTCTGTTCCATTCTTCATTCGCCACAGTCGGATAGTTCCGTCACTTGATCCAGAGATGATGATTTCGTTATCTATAGATATGTCACAGCACCAGACCTGGAGAAATCAAATAAGTATTAAAGCATGAGAATATGCTTTTCTAATACTAGTAAACAGGTGATACATGAAAAACTAGTGATTATTTGGTCGATAGCATTTTGCCACCCACAGATAGCTTTTATCCTTTAACCCTTTACCCTATCAGGCATTTCTATGGTATCTCTAATACATGTAATAGCAAGGATGAAGCTGTTTCTTACGTGTGTATGACAACTTTTGATAGCATAGAAAACATTGTGGCAAAAGGTGAAATTGCTCATCACCAGCAATTTCACCTTTTGCCACAATGTTTTCCAAAGGCTCCTACAAGCAATGTGTAGAAACGAGTATCTGCGGAGTAAAGGATTAACTCTGTACTATACAAGAAAAATTAGACATGTCTTAACTCTTTACCACACAAGATAACTGTAGACTTGTCTTTAGCTCTTTACCACACAAGGTAACTGTAGACTTGTGTTTATCTCTTTACCACACAAGATAATTGTAGACTTGTCTTTAGCTCTTTACCACACAAGGCAACTGTAGACTTGTGTTTATCTCTTTACCACACAAGATAACTGTAGACTTGTCTTTAGCTCCTTACCACAAAAGAAATATGTAGACTTGTCTTGAACTTTTTACCACCTCATAACCATGCAAGAAAACTGTAGACTTATCTTTAATTATTTATCACACAAGAAAAATATATACTTGTCTTTAACTCTTTACCAAACAAGACAAATTTAGACCTGTCTTTCACTGTTTACCACCTCTCTACTACACAAGAACTTTATTGACTCGTCTTTTAACTCTTTACCATACAAGAAAAATGAAGGCTTGTCTTTACCTCTTTATCACACAAGAAAAATGTAGACTTGTCTTTAAATCTTTACCACACAAGAAAATCATAGACTTGTCTTAACCTCTTTCCTTCACAAGAAAAAGTGTAGACTTGTCTTTAACTATTTAGCACCTCTTTACCGCACAAGAAACATGTAAACTTGTCTTTAACTCTTTACCACACAAGAAAAATATAGACTTGTCTTTAACTCTCTACCGCACAAGAAAAATGTAGATTTGTCTTTTACTCTCTGTACTCTTGTGTCTTTAACTCTTTACCGCACAAGAAAAATGTAGACTTGTCTTTAACTCTCTCCCACACAAGAAAAATGTAGATGTGTCTTTATCTCTCTACCACACAAGAAAAATGTAGACTTGTCTTTTACTCTATATACTCTTGTGTCTTTAACTCTTTACCACACTAGAAAAATGGAGACCTGTCTTTTACTCTTTACCACATCTTTACCACACAAGAAAAATGTAGAATTGGCTTTAACTCTTTACCAAACAAGAAAAATGTGGATATCTACTAACTTTTTACAACACAAGAAAACTTTTAACTTGTCTTTAACTCTTTACCACCCCCTTTACCACACTAGAAAAATGTAGTATTGTCTTTCACTCTTACCATATAAGAAAATGTAGAATGTCTTTAACCCTTTCCCAAACGACAAATTTTAGACTCTTCCAAACTCAAAGAGTTTTCAGACAACAATTTCAAATTTGATGAAAATGGCAGAAAGCTCTCCAAATGGGTAGAAAACACTGGGGGAAAAAGGAGAAATTGCTTGTTACAAGCAATTTCTCCTTTTCCCACAGTGTTTTCAAAAGACTTGTACTGCATGCACGTAAAAAGAAGGGCTTGTTTGGGAAAGGGTTAAGTCTTTACCACACAAGAAAAATGTAGACTTGTTTTTAATTCTTTACCATCCCCTTCACCACAAAAGAAAAATGAAGACTTGTCTTTAATTCTTACCTCACAAGAAAAATGTAGACTTGTCCAAATTAAGAGTATCTGCAGACAATAATATAATTGTGGCTCATATAATACAATTGTCTTTGAAAGGGTTAGCAGCACTTGCTCCTTTTCCCACAAAGTTTTCAAAAGGCCTCCTTTTGGGATTGTGTGGTAAAAGATTAAAAGTGGGTAATCAACTGTTGAAAGAAGTAAAATTTATATGTACATGTATTTTGAGGAGTTGAGGGTGAGTATTTACCTCATCAGAATGACCAGCCAAGGTGTGTATGGGTCTCTCAGTGTTCAAGTCCCAAACCTTCAGGGTACCATCTGCAGAAGCGGACACCAAGTAACGACCATCCTCCGACAAACAAACAGCTTTAATCTCTCTACTATGGGCATGGGCTCCTCCACTGCCGAGCAACTGTCGACTTGGTTGACCTGTTCTTATACTCCAGATGACAAGATCTCCATTACGCAAACCTGTAACAGCTTCGTCTTTTGGCAAGATGACAGTGCAATCTTGATTTGCGTCTAATTTCAACATAGATGGCTCATTGATAATGAAACTTGTTAAAGTCATGTCAAACACCATAAATTCCATGAAGTTGTCAAAAGAGTTTGTAAATCCTGCTACGACATAGCGATCATTTTTCGATAACTTTAGGAAATTGATATAGTCATTGTTTCCCACTGGAGCCTCGTAGCGCATTTCTTTGATCATCTGGTTTCCCATTAAGTCCCATGCAATGATAGATGTTGCGTCTCCAAACTTGTCTGTACGGCCAAATAACACTTTGTCGCTGTCTGTCATTGGACATAATGCTGAACAATATTCACCTTCTCCATCTCCCATTGCCATAGGATTACCAGTTGAAAAGTCCCATATCTGAAAGAAAAAACAATTCATGCTTTCCAGTAAGTTATCGAAAAATATCGGTGAAATATTTTTTTGATATTTCATGATTACAACCAGTGAAAATACTGACTTTTATATTCTTCCTCCCCAGTTAAAGCTGTATTGCCAGATGGAAATATGACGTCATTTACCTTACATTTCTCGCGCTTGACGCCCTGTATCACTCCAATCCTTTACCACACAAATTGAAGTGTTCATGACCCTGAAAAAGAGGGCTTTCAAAAACAATGAACACTTTCTGGCCATACAAGCATGTCTATTCTTTGGGGTAGAATGGTAAAATTCTTGGAAGAAAACCCTCAATGCAAGAAACCTTACTTGAAATAAATTTTCAACTCATCTGAGCATAACTATTAGCATAAAAATGCATCACCCTCCCTGAAAACAGAATTTTCTATCAAAAAACTTAAATATCTAGCACCAATCATGTATCACTGCAGTTTGATAACTAAGAGAGGTAAATAGTTACAAACTTTATCTTTATAACAAGAGTCCCTTGATTAATGTTTGAATTGAAGTGACTTTACATGGAAGTCCATGTTAAACCTTTGATCCCTGAAATGGAGCCAATTTTGACCCCAGGCATATACCGGTAATATGAAGAAACTTGTTAAAGGTCCATTAGGTAAAGCTACATGCCAAAATCAGTAGCTGTTGGCCCTGTGGTTTCAGAAAAGGTTTTTAAAAATGTTAATTTTTTTCCAGTTTTATTGCTATGGCAACTAGAGTTTTTGAAGGAATCAAATTCTTTCATGAAATTCTAAAGAGGACCATGGCAGAATAATTTCTGTGAAGTTTCATCAAATCTATAAGGGTACTTTCAGAGAGAAAGATGTTTGAAATATGAGTTAATGCACATATAAACGTCCAGACAGATGGACGGAAACACGACGAACACCAGGCCATGACATAAGCCTGCTGGCCTTCAGCCAATGGAGCTAAAAATTATTGGGCTGGGCTCCGGAGTTTTATGAGATTCACCTTTTGCTGATAGTATAAAATTTATCTGCCTTTGGCAAAAACCTTTTCCAATAAAAGACACCAAATATCTAGATGTATGTTTACCGTTTGTTGAAGATTTCCCTCATCAAGTATAGTATAACATACATACCTGTAATGCATGATTAAAGACACCTTTTCTAGAAGAAAATTCATTAATTTCCTTGTCACAGTGAACGGCCCCGACCAGCAGTCTGTCTCCACATAGTAGATGTAACCTTGTAGACCCTGTAGTGTCCCCTTTCATGATGTTTTGTAGTTCTCCAGTCTGAACAGAAAAAAATCAGAAACCTTAACTCATTACCAGACGACAAAATTTTAGGTTTGTCCAAATTGAAAGCATTTGCAGAGGTCAAAATAAAAGTGACTGAAAATTTGAAATTTGTTTGAAGAAGTGTAGAAAACATTGTGGGATAAGGAGAAAATGCTGGTTACCAGCATTTTCTCCTTTTCCCACAATGTTTTTTAAAGGCTTCTTTCTCAGGGGCGTCAAAAGTAGGGATTGTGTGGTAATGGGTTAATTTAACCCTTAACCCTTTCCCCACTAATAATTAAACTGTAACAACTAACCCTTTACCACACAATGACGACTTTTAATGACCTTGATAAAGAAGCCTGTTGAAAACATTGTGGGAAAAGGAGAAAATGCTGGTAACCAGAAAACCAAATTTCAAATTTTCAGTCACTTTTATTTTGACCTCTGCAAATGCTTTCAATTTGGACAAACCTTAAATTTTGTCATCTGGTAATGAGTTAAAGTTTCTGATATTTTATTATTCCTTTTCCCACAAAGTTTTGTACTCTATCAAAAAATAGATGTGTCATTTGAGCCACTATGAAATTATCATCGTCTGCAAATGCTTTCAATATGAATAGGTTTAAAATTCTGATGTGTGGTAAGTCTTCTGAGTACAAAAACATTATTGAAAAATAGCAGAAAAAATAATAATTACAAGCATTTCCTTCTTTTCCCACAATGAGCTCATAAGCCCTCATTTAACCCATTACCTACTTTTGATGATCCTGAGAAAGAAGCCACAATGTTTTCAAAAGGCTTCTATCTAAGGGTCGTAAAAACCAGGGACTGTTTGGTAAAGGGTTAAAAGTGCTATATGAATTAGAAGACCTTGCTTAAATCTTTACCAAACAACAAAGTTTTAAACTTGTCCAACTTCAAAGCATCTTGCGGACAAAAAATAAATGTGACTCAAAAATTAAAACTTGACTTTTGAAGAGAAGAAAAGATTGTGGGGAAAGGAGAAAATGCTGGTTACCAGCATTTTCTCCTTTTCCCACAATGTTTCCAGAACACTTCTTACTCTGGGTTGTACAAACCAGGGGATTGTTTGGTAAACTGAATAAAAAAAACCCTGCAATTTCAAGGGTGATTTTACTGCAAAAAAAATCACAATATAACAAACTTTGGATATTCATGATCTAATGGTCTGTGCTGTGAAGTCTGATCTTGAATTATACAAATTGCAGTCTAATCTTCATTACTACATAGCATAGCATACATGTAGTTGTGAATTTTTTTCTGGCCCGTCTGATTCTATAAGCATGCGATACTTGTATTATGAACCAGAACATTTTGTAAGAATACAATAAAATAAAAATGTTACCTGCATATCCCATACTTGTGGTGGGCCGCAACTTGAGCCTGTGACCACATATCTACCGTCAGCTGTGATGACACAACAATCGACGCGGACTTCGTCTCCAGCGGCTCCAGGTGTAACTGCTCCACTGCTGAAACCACTTGTTGTCAATACATACTGGCCTTGTCGATTCACGCTGACTGTTTTGACATTTTGTACCTTAAAAAGAATATGGCAAAAGCTCTGTAAACCCTTTATCAAAAAATTCTGAGTTTTGATGACCTTGAGGAAGATAGCTTTTGAAAACATTGTGGAAAAAGGAGAAAATGCGGCATTTTCTCCTTTTCCCACAATCTTTTCAACTCCTTCTGATAAGTCCCTTCTCTAGTGGTACATAAAACTTATTGCCTGCTATGCTCTCAATTTGGACAAATCTAAAATATTTTTGTTAGGTAAAAGTTCAACTATTTGTGAAACAGCTAAATTACACACCTGTCTACAGTGAAAGCATTAAATGTCAGTATACATAAGTTGTCTTTGGCAGAATATGTACCAAAGTAGTTAACACTGGACAGTGGAGAGCTAAGATCAAACTACTTCCTGTGCAGTGTGATCTTGGTCTACAATATCTGAAAAGCAACTTTAGTGGGTTCTAGCTGCTTTGCTTTGTGGGTTAAAGAAACTTTCTCCCACTCCCTCTGTTACTTCCTTTCTGTTTGTTTGTCTGATTCTCTCTCTCTCTCTCTCTCTCTCTCTCTCTCTCTTCCTTCAAACACAAGAAAATCAGTCAAGTTCTCAGAAAAGGGGGCTACATATATCTGCAAAAAGTATCCATCCAAGTCAGCCGAGTTAGTTTATGCAGGCTGACCTGGGTAAAAACTTTGCACAACTGATTGATATACTACACATCATACGAGCACTTCTATACTGGTCACACCATTTTCTCCTTTTCCTACAATGTTTTAAAAAGCCTTCTTCTCACAGGTCATAAAAACTCCGGATTGTGCGGTAAAGTGTTAAAAGCTTTTATGTTGAAGTTCTCCAGTCCATTTCCTTAGCAGGGGGGCACTGAATGCACAAAGCATGATCATAGATGGAAGGATATTTGTATAGAAGTATGTTTGGCTAAAGTTTACGTGCAACAAGATTTCTGTTTCTTCAGGTGTCACACTAATTTTCAAATCACCTGCTATACATGTATGAAAAAGTATCAAATAAAAGTTTATGAGTTAACTTGTTACCATATGACAAAATTTCAGACTTGCCCAAATTGAGAGCATTTGCAAAGAAAAAAATAAGTGTAACTCAAGTGATTATTTTCGTCTTTGATAGGGTAGAAAAACATTGTGGGGAAAGGAGAAAATGCTGGTAACCAGCATTTTCTCCTTTCCCCACAATGTTTTCAAAAGCCTTTTTATTCAGGATCCTTTAAATTCCGTATCATATAGTAAATTATAATTCACATGCAATAGATCTAGAAGATGCACATAGCGACAGGCTGAAAACTATTTCATCTTACAGCAGATTACCACAAAGGGAAAAAAAAACAGTGTGACAAAAGGACATATTTCCCATAATGAGCAATTTCTTCTTTTAGCCCCAATGTTTTCATTTATACTCACTTGACAATAGCCTAAATCACAAAAATGATTTAGCCTGGTCACTTCACAATAGCCTAAATCACGACAAAATTTTAGCCTTGTCAGATTTGAAAGTCTAAATCACACTGTGGTATCACATCATAATTATATTACAAAGAATAGCTATCCTCTGATAAAAGGGGGTTTACAGCATCATTATGATGCATTATATATCCCAAGAAAGACATCATATTAACTCTTTACCAAATGACAAAATTTTGGACTGGTCCAAATTGAAAGCATTTGCAGAGGACTAAATAAATTCCAATTAAGAATTAAAATTTGATTTTGAAAGGGCAGAAAACATTGTGGGAAAAAGGAGAAAATGCTGCTTACCAGCATTTTCTCCTACATTGTTTTCAAAAGGATTCTTTCTTAGGGTCCTTAAAAGTCGGGATTGTGTGGTAAAAAGTTAAAATGGATCTAAATATCCATTTAGTCTAAAGCCAAATTTTTAGACTGGACCAAATTCAAAGCATCTGCAGACATCAAATTAAATCTTCGTAATATGATGATTTCTGACATTGATAGGGTATAAAAAATCATGTGAAAAGGAGATAATGCTGGTTATTAGCATTTTCTCCTTTTCCCACAATGTTTTCTATACGCTTCTTTCTCAGGGTCGTTAAAAGTCTGGATTGTGTAGTAAAGAGGTAAAGAGGTGAAAAGATCATTCTCATGCAATAGATACACAGTAACCAGACATAATTCAATGCATCTTTCATTAAGACAGATTCTATCAGTAAATATATGATAAGTTCTCCAGAGTCAGCAATGCCATAATTCTTCAGAGAGAGGATATATATATATTTTTTTTTTTCCATTCATTCTAAGAGGGGAGGCACTTATCATGCTGAATACCTCATAATTTGTATCATCAGTAGCAGTAGTAGTAGTATGTATTCTTGTGGCACCCTTTGTTGCCGACCACTCAGAAGTGTCAACATTGATACCAGTAAGGAGAGCATGTACGCTCTGATTAAGCTCAGCATCGAGGTTTCTTCCGTTAAAGGATTCTGCGGATGATTTTGTTCCGTTTACTGATTTTGAGTCACCTATGAAACCTCCCATTGTAACAGCAGTGTTTCCATTTGAGACATTTATGTTGAGTGTATGGGTTGTTGTTGATGTTGTTTTTACTGCTCTTGTTGTTACATTAGTTCCTTGTTGGACATTCCCAGTCTGTTTCCTTGTAAATGTTGGTTTGTCTTCTTTGATCACCTGTTCACCTCTGTCTGTCTGTCTGTTATCCAAATCTGCACTTCCTTCAGGTCCTGTAACATCATCAATCTTCACCACAAAATTTTCAAAGTGCTTAAGAGTGTCATCAAAAGAAAGTGTGGTCTCTGTATTAACTGGACTAGGTGACCTTGAGGACCTTGAACTTGATTGACTGGATGAGCTGGATGACGATGAAGATGATTTCGGACTTGGGGACAAGTTTCTTGTTTTATCTTTCAATTCAGCAGTACATGTCACTGTGTATGACTGAGACCCCCATTGTCTGTCTTCATTTCTTGTTGTCTCATCGTCAGTTTTTGGTCTGATCTTGTTGACCTTGGCATAAACATCATTACTTGTTTGTGTTGATACCATGACCTCATCATCAGATCTTTGCTGAAGTGACATACCTTTGTTAAAATCCTCCAGACTTGCCATCAGTAAATCTAGGTTTTTTGCTGAATCACCAATCCTACTGGTCTCATCTTCTACAGTTTCCAGATTGGTCTCAATTGATTCAGACCGAACAGTTGATGTTATGGTTGCTGTCGACTCGTACAGATTGTCACGTGACAGATCCACTGTTTGATGGTTTGTTTGACTCTGGTGCCTGGTTGATGAAGGCAAAGTACTGAATGAGCTTTCAGCAATGTTGTTTTCTGAAGAATGCATATCCATTCTTTCATATCCTGCTCTTCTATTCTGTAACTCACTTGATGCTGAGTCTACTTGTAGAGATGATTTCCTGTTTTTGGAAAAGATGTCTAATTTTGGCAAAGAAAACCCTGATGATTTACCCTTCTTCTTTCCGCTTTTCCTCAAATTATTGCCGTCAACTCCAGCTTCCACCTCCGTCAGAGTTATATAACCTGCACTTGCATCAGCTGACGAATGATAACTTGCTATACCCGAGTCATGTAATTGTACTTCCACTACTGTGTTCATAGAATGCGATCCAGATCCTTGACCTCTCTGTAAAGTTACCGGTTGCTGCTCGATGACCAAATCCTCCGCTCGATCAACAAATATTTGACCATCGCACATACTTGGTCCAAGCGCAGGTGTGTATATCTCGTGATGAATGGGCATTGTGTGAACATTCCGTGATAAAATGAAGTTTAACACCGATGTATGGGATTGGTTGTTAGAATTATTCAACAATATCGTGCTTGAGTTAGTATAAGATCTACCACCAGTGTTAGTGCTACCCTGAAACTATGTCAAAATGACTTGTGAATAAAACAATGACGATGCTGCGCATGTAATAATGAGTGCTACCCTGAAACTACGTGAAAAGGAATTGTGAATAAAACAATGATGATGCTGCAAATGTAATAATGAGTTTGTTTTTTATATTTGAGATGTTTTATATTTGTGCCATGCTCTGGCAGCAAGAAGGGGGCTTAACCCTTTACCCCGTTAGGCATTTCTAGGGTATCTCAAATTGACCTTAAATAACAGCAAGGATGAAGCCATTTCTTATGTGTATATGACAACTTTTGATAGCATAGAAAACATTGTGACAAAAGGTGAAATTGCTCGTCACGAGCAATTTCACCTTTTGCCACAATGTTTTCAAAAGGCTACTACAAGCAATGCATAGAAATGAGTATCTATGGAGTAAAGGGTTAATGCATCTCTATGATGCAGTATCCCGTGCAAGTCATTACAAAGTTATCGATTCATAAAATCTAGTTGAATCCCATGGCAGACTAGTCCTTGAACATGCAGAAAATTGATTGATATCAGAAAGTTTGATCCTTATCAGCCTGCTCTGGCTGTCATGGGTTGATACTTTGGCAAATGCATTAAGCCCCCTTTTGACATATCTGTAATGTATTAACCCATTACCACACAATCCCTACTTTTGACGACCCTGAGAAAGAAGCCTTTAGAAAACATTGGGGGAAAAGGAGAAAATGCTGGTAACCAGCATTTTCTCCTTTTCCCATAATTTTTTCAACCCTTCACAAAACAAATTTCAAATTTTCAGTCACTTTTGTTTTGCAGTCTGCAAATGCTTTCGATTTGGACAAACCTAAAATTTTGTTGTATGGTAATGAATTAACTCTTTACCACATGAGAAAATTTTAGACCAGTCTAAATTGAGAGCACTTGCAGACGACAAAATAAATGTGACTGAAAAATTGAAATTTGCTTTGGGAAGGGTAGAAAACATTGTGGGAAAAGGAGAAAATGCTGGTTACCAGCATTTTCTTCTTTTCCCACAATGTTTTCTAAACGCTTCTTTCTCCGGGTCGTCAAAAGTAGGGATTGTGTGGTAATGAGTTAAGCCCCCTTTTGACATATCTATAATGTATTAACTCTTTACCAAACGACAAAACTACAGACTGGTTTAAATTGAAAGCATTTGCAGACGACAAAATAAATGTGACTGAAAAATTGAATTTTGATCTATAAAGGGTAGAAAACATTTTGGGAAAAGGAGAAAATGCTGGATACCAGGATTTTCTCCTTTTTCCGACAATGTTTTCAAAAGTTTCAAGTTGGGACTTTGTTGTAATAGGTTAAGGTGCATTTCTGAAGACACCACTTCATGCAAAAGTGACTGGCTGGGACCCTTGTTGACAACAATGAGTGCCTCTAGTCATCAAAGTTAACCAGAATACCAATCTTTTGACAGTTGTTCATTTCATTTGGGGGATATCACTGGCATTCATTTCATTCGGGTAACATCAATGACATTCATTTCATTTGGGTAACATCAGTGGCTTTCATTTCATTAGGGTAACATCAATGATGTTCATTTCATTTGGCCTCACATCAATTGTGTAAATTTCATCAGGGTAAAATCAATGAAGTTCATTTCATTGGGATAACATCAATGGTGTTCATTTCACTGGGATAAAATCAATAGTGTTCATTTTATTTGGGTTACATCAGTGACAATACTGAAAGGTAACATCAATGGCTTTCATTTCATTTGGGTAACATTAATAGCGTTACATTTATTCAAGTGACATCAAGTGTGTTCCTTCCACTGAGGTAACATCAATGGAGTTAATTTCATTGGGGGATAAAGCCGATGGCGTTCATTTCATTTGGTAAAATCAGTGATGTTCATTACTTTCTGGTAACATCAGTGGCCTAAAATTCATTGAGGTAACATATGTGGTGTTCATTTTATTGGTGTAAAATGAATGGTGTTAATTTCATTGGGTAACCTCAGTGGTGTTAATCTTATAAAGCTAACATCAATGGCTTTCATTTGGGTAACATTTATGGCTTAATTCTATTCAAGTAACATCAACTGTGTTCTTTTTATTGGGATAACGTAAATGAAGTTCATTTAATTGGAGTAAAATCAATGATGTTCATTTCTTTAGGTTAACATCAGTGGCCTTTCATTCATTGAGGTAACATCAACAGCTTTCATTTCACTGGGGTAAAATCAATGGTGTTCGTTCATTAGGATAATATCCAGAGTATTCATTTCATTGGGGTGACATCAATGACATTCTTTTCTTTGAGATAACTTCAATGGCATTTGATTCATTGAGATAACATCAAAGAGGTTCAATTTTCATTGGGTAGTGTCATTGGTATTTGTTTCATTGGATAACATCAATGACATTCATTTCATAGGGGTAACATCAATGACATTCATTTCACTGAGGTAACATCAATGGTGTTTATTTCACTGGGGTAACATCAACAGTGTTCATTTCATTGGGGTAACATCAATATCAATCAAATGAAATATAAACATTGTCTTACCTGGTAGTTATAATGTGTGTTAAGAGTGGATGAAGAATACGACTGTCCTGACTGAAGCGTCCCTGATATAGGCATATCATAGTCTGGAATGTCATGGCCACCACCACTGGACGATGATACAAAGTGTTGCCTAGGTAACAAACAAGTACATCAATGAGCCAATCAATTAAATCTTTACAACGGGACAAAATTTTAAATTAGTCTAAATTAAAAGCATTTGCAGATCATAAATCAAACATTGCTTAACCCTTTCCCAAACAAGCCCTTGTTTTTACGTGTCTACAGTACAAGTCTTTTGAAAACACTGTGGGAAAAGGAGAAATTGCTTGTAATTTCTCCTTTTCCCATAGTGTTTTCTGCCTGTTCGGATAATTTCCTGCCATTGTTATGAAAGTTAAAATTGTCGTCTGCAAACTCTTCCAGTTTGGAAAAGTCTGAAATTTGTCGTTTGGGAAAGGGTTAAATACTAAGATTTGTCATGAGTAGGATAGAAAACAATTAGGAAAAGAGAAAATTTGGTTACCAGCATTTTCTCCTTTTCTCACAATATTTTCAAACACCTTCTTTTCCCCGTGTCATTAAATATCAGGACTGCTAGCTAAAGGGTTAATAACCATACAATGAATTCTTAAAGTTACCATTGATGTCATAACTGGACCTATCTCGTTTCATAAAGGTAGACACCCTGATTGTCAGGGGTATTCTGCGGTTAAGCGTAACACTACTAGTATCTGTATTAGGGTACAGGCATTTTTTTCCCCAATGTTTTCAAAACCTGTCTTTGTCAGGCTGGCAAAAAGTTATGACGAATTGGTAAAGAGAATAGCTAAATGTACAGTAACTGTTGCCCTACCTGTCATATGCACTACCACCACCCATATCAGAGGAGTAACTCTGCATTGTATTTGATTGGTAATTGGCTGAATATCCTGTAGAGGAGGAGCCTAGGTGTGCACGCCCACCTTTTGGAGAGCCAATCGCAGTTCCTTTGTTCGAGAAAGTTCCTGTACAACATATTAAGCAATAAAATTTTGGTAAGCTTTTGTCATTAATCTGAACCTATGACATAGTAGCTACCTACCTTTGCAAAGCAATGTTTTAGATCTTAAAGGCAAAGCAGCAAAGCATTTGCCTTTTCCAATATAATTATATTACCTGGCCAACTGGTTGACAAAAAGGGTGGGTGGGTATTGGTGGAATCAAATGCATAAACATATTAACTATTTACCAAATGACAAAAAACAAAGACTCATCCATATAATTGAAAACTTTTTATGGAGACAAAATATCATATGAAGCTACAATGGAAGCTTCTGTCTTTACAAGGTTAGAAGACATTCCAGGAAAAGAAGATAATGCTGGTTACCAGCAATTTATCCTTTTCCTGGTATATTTCCATAAATTGTCTTCATATGTTCCATTACAAAACAGGACTGTTTGGTAACCTGTTAATTCTTTACCACACATTCCCAGGTTTTAACAACCCTGTGAGAAAAAGGCTTGTAAAAAATACATTTTTGGAAAAGGAGAAAATGCTGGTAACCAGAACCAAAACATTTTCTGCTCTACCAAAATCAAATTGAATAACTTGAGCCATATCCTATTTGTCACCTATAAAGTATTTCAATTTGGATTATGTCTGTTTTTTTTGTTATGTGGTAAAGAGTTAAAGAAAACAGAAACAATTAACTGTACAACATATTGTGAAATGAGGAGAATGCAAGACAAACAGATCAAGTAACTGATATGAAAAAGTGGTAACTGTCCAAACAAGTGAACTGTGGTTAAACTTTGTTAATTAGAAGACAAAACAACTTTGCTGATTGACTGAAATAATATTATATTAATATTATATTATATCATATCATATTTCATGTGTCTACTTTTAGAAATGTTATGGGTAAAGAAATGTCATAATGTAAGCTGGGGTGAATTATTTCCGCGTCACTTTGAATATTTTCCTCCTGCCAAAAATCTTGAACTACTTTTTTTCATTTTGATGCAATGACTAGTTTTAAAAGTGGCATTCTTTGACAAAATAATCAGAGGAAATATAATATATAATTCATTTCATCAGCTTGTGGTTAATATGGGGAAATACTTGCCTCAAAAGGGAAAGGACTGCGAAAATAACTCGTGCCTACAACACTCGTTATTTTTGCATACGTTTCCCTTTTTCGGCAAATATTTCCTCATATTAACCACAAGCTGATGAAATAAACTCTTTATCTGGTTGGTATTGTTCTGGTTTCTCTGAACTTTTTGCAGATGCATTAAACCTCCTTTTCATACAGTGAGACTCATTTGCTTTTTTTTTAGGGAATGCTAGTGATTTACTGGATGGTATAAATCTGATGATGAATTTTGCATAGCAATGCTTTACTGGCATTAAGGTAGCAGTAGCATATTACTCCTCTTACAACATGGTGGTGTATAATTAAGAATTTTAACATGACACATGAATTTGGCTCTATAAACACAGTGCAAGGAAAGCGTGGTAAAATCTGCAACAATCCATGCAGAATGACGTCATTCTATATCGAGTGACGTCATTCAATGAGTGAGTTACTCAAGGAACGTAATCTTCATCTGCGCGTTTACTCAAAGTTTGAACTTGTTTTCCTTCCATTAAGAATTGGCTATGTTAGAATTGAAATAATCTTCTTTCTATCGTAGTTTATCGTTCAATAAACCACATTTTGAGTTATGAGGCGCAATAAATAAACCACTCGGGCTATCGCCCGCATGGATTACTTATTGTGCCTCATAACTCACAACTGTGGTTTAATGAATGATAAACCACTATAAAAAGAATATTATTTAAGAAATAATCTTCTTCCTATTGTGGTTTATCATCATTCAATAAACCACAGTTGTGAGTTATGAGGCACAATAAATAATCCATGAGGGCGATATCACCCTCATGGATTGTTTGTGCCACATAACTTACAACTGTGGTTTATTGAATGATAAACCATAATAGAAGTAGATTATTTCGATTCTAACATGACCAACTCTTGATGAAAGGAAAACAAGTTCATAATAAGAGTTTAAAAAATGGATGCTGATTATATTCCATTGAATAAGTTACTTACTTTATACAGAATGACATCACTCTATACAGAATGACGTCACTCTATACAGTATGCCATCACTATAATTATAGGATAATGTAGATTTTACCACACTTTAGTTGCACTGTGTTTATAAAGCCAAATTCAAGTGTCATGTTAGAATTAGTGTTTTACCACTATGATAGCATTTTTATCTTACATCTAAGCATTTATGGGTAACCTGATATTAGTGTCTATGTGCTCTACTATACATAGTTTCCCACTATATTTTCAAAAGCCATTGGTAATTTAACTTTTTGCTAAATGAGCCTCAGTTTTAATAACCCTGCAGAATATAGTTTTTGAAGCTGATTAACAGCATTTTGTACTTTTCTCACAATGTTTTCAAAGGCTTTCTTTCTCAGGGTCGTTAAAAGTTGGTATTGTGTGGTAAAGAATTAATGAAACAAGGCTTTGTTTTCTGCCCTATTTCAAAAATAAATACAATCATCTCAATCAAATGCAATTTATCATCTATGAACAGTTTGAAAACAGGCAAACCACAATTTTTGTTGAGTGTAGTAAAAGAGTTCACAAACTGGGCTACAGTCATGCTATCTTTGGTTACAAAAAAAAGCCAAGATTAATTAGAGCATGCTTTGAGAAAACAGGCTTAAACACATTTGCAAAAAGTATCTACCCAAGCCAGCCCAAAAAATCCACATAGGCTGATCTAGGCTGAAACTTTTTGTTATCGGTCAATTTTTGTATGTCACATGACCTCTCTACCTCATGAGTTGATCGATTGTTCAACATAATAGATTTTAACCCTTTACCCCATAAGGCATTTCTATGGTATCTCTAACTGACCCTAAATAACAGCAAGGATGAAGCTGTTTCTTATGTGTATATGACACCTTTTGATAGCATTGAAAACATTGTGGCAAAAGATGAAATTGCTCGTCACGAGCAATTTCACCTTTTGTCATGATGTTTTCCAAAGGCTCATACAAGCTTTGCGTATAAATGAGTATCTATGGAGTAAAGGGTTAGGAGCCCCTTGTTTGCCAAAGCATGGTTTTTTTATTTGTGCAGATAAAAAGAATAAGTATATACTACGAATAGCTAGTGCTGGTAGATACATGTAGTCTGGAAAGAACAATAAGTAGACTGTCAAATAACAACTAGTGTTTGGCTTTTTACCAAGCTTTGGAAAACATTGTGGGAAAAGGAGTAAATGCTGGTAACCAGCATTTTCTCCTTCTCGCACTATGTTTTATATTGTTTTTTTAAAAGATCAATTGCATCATTTGAGCTAAGTTTAAATTGTTGCCTGCTAATGCTTTCAATTTGGCAACGTCTGAAATTTTGTCGCTTGGTAAAGAGTTAAAAATTTCAGAGGGGAAAAAAATAAAAACAACTAAAAGTCAAACCAACCAGTGGCCCTTAAAGTAGCAGAATCAAAATGATCGGCCCCTCCTGTAGATCCGCCAGAAATACCGGCACTCTGGCCAGACATGCCACCGCCGCCGCCCCCAACAGATGTTGATGTAGATTGGAAATATGATGTGTACGTTGTACTACCGCCTCCCGCGCCGCCAGCGCCACCTCCTTTTGCGGAGAAAACATGAAGATTGTATACATTGTGTTTATTCTTAGTGTTTTTCTGTATATATTTCAAATCTTTCTAAGCTTTGCTTTTGTGTCATATCAAATTGGCCGAGATTTACTAACTCAGGTTTCAATGACTTAACCCTTTACCACACAGCAAAAATTTAGACCAGTCCAAACTGAATGCATTTGCATGCATTTAATTCAAATGTAGCTCAACTGAAAACATCTTTTTTGGAAAGAGCAGAAAACATTGTGGGGGAAAGGAAAAAATGCTGGTTACCAGCATTTTTTTCCTTTTTTCACAATGTTTTCAAATGCCCTCCTTCCTCAGGGTCATTAAAACTGGGGATTGTGTGGCAAAGAGTTAAATCCAGGATGGTTGAAGAAATGGCTCATTTTGAGTAATCTTTCTCAATGTTTTCCTGTCTCCTCCCCACTATACAGATAACTGTATAAAAGATCAGCACTTCCAATTTCTGACACATAAAGTCTTTGTAAAATACTGTCCTGACAATGTATGAAGATAATGAAGATGTAAGTTTAAATACTTTCATATCTTACGAACGAAGTCCGTAACAAAGAAACAAATGAATAAATGCATGGCAGAAATAAGGATCGGAGCGGGATTCGAACTCCGAACTCCCGGACGCAAAGCCAATAACCTAACCACTGAGCCAAAGAGATATCTCCCTGACGCAGTAGCCAGGTATTGTATTTAAATCGGGAGTATGCCATGCAGGAAGGAGTGGTCACCCGTAACACACCCCCTCTTAAAGTCATCATTTATTGATGACTCAAAGCCTTATTAGGCAGGAAGTCCGATTTTGGACAACAAATGGGATTAATGGCTCAATGGCCAATCCCGGACGAGCCCCCATCTTACGAACGAAGTCCGTAACAAAGAAACAAATGAATAAATGCATGGCAGAAATAAGGATCGGAGCGGGATTCGAACTCCGAACTCCCGGACGCAAAGCCAATAACCTAACCACTGAGCCAAAGAGATATCTCCCTGACGCAGTAGCCAGGTATTGTATTTAAATCGGGAGTATGCCATGCAGGAAGGAGTGGTCACCCGTAACACATATAATCAGCAAAATCTGATACACAAATTAACTGTTCATAATTATAATGAATTTGAAAGCCTACCATATTTTAGCATTCAAGCAAGCCTTTACTTTTAAAAAAAAAAAGTTTTATTTGTAATCACTATTGCCTTTGTTTAAAAAGCAAATTTATCATCAGTTGCAAGCATCAAAAGCAATAAAAGTTCTGTGCTTATTTTTTTGGAAAAAAAAAATTCAAAAGCATATTATGTGTAAAAGCTTGGCATGTACTTTATAATTGTACATTGAATATAAATAAAGACCTATTGGTTGTTACCCGTTATAATCAAGGTCAATCTGCCTTAATCTTTTACCAGACAATCCTGCTTTTTAATGACCCCAAGGAAGAAGCTTTCAAAAACATTTAAGGGAAAATAAGACAAGAGGACCATGATGGTCCTATATCGCTCATCTGAGTACTAAGCTGTAAAATCAAACTTATGGCCCCTGGGGCAGGGCCAGTTTGGACCCCACGGGCATCCTAAGAAAAAACTTGGTAGAGGTCCATTAGGAGATGCTACTTAAAAAATATCAAAGCTCTACACCATCTAGTTTTAGAGAAGTAGAATTTTAAAGTTTTCCTTCTTTGTTCCCATGTTTTGACCTTGTGACCTCTGGGGCAGGGCAAGTTTTTACCCCAGGGACATCGTATGAAGAAACTTTGTAGAAGTCTACTAAGAGATGCTAGATACCAAATGTCAAAGCTCTACACCTTCTAGTTTCAGAGAAGAAGAATTTTAAAGTTTTCCTTCTTTGTTCCTATGTTTTGAACTTGGGAGCCACGGGGCAGGGCAAGTTTTGACCCCAGGGACATCATATGAACAAACATTGTAGAAGTCTACTAGGAGATCCTACTTACCAAATATCAAAGCTCTACATCTTCTAGTTTCGGAGAAGAAGAATTTTAAATTTCCCTTCTTTATTTCTATGTTTTAAACTTGTGACCCCGGGGCTGGACCAGTTTTGAACCCGTGGACATCATATGAACAATCTTGGTAGAGGTCCACTAGGAAATGCTACATACCAAATATCAAAGCTCTAAACCTTCTACTTTCAGAGAAGATTTTTGAAGTTTTCCTTCTTTGTTCATATGTTTCAAACTTGTGACCCCAGGGGTGGGGCCAGTTTTGACCCCCAGGGACATCATATGTACAATCTTGGTAAAGGTCCACTAGGAGATGCTACATACCAAATTTCAAAGCTCTACACCTAGTTTCAGAGAAGAAGATTTTCAAAGATTTTGCTATTTTTTCCTTTTGGTTGCCATGGCAACCAGAGTTATGGGAGGAATTAAATCTCTTGAAAAACTTTGGTAGAGCTTCACTCAAGGAACATTTCTGCCAAGTTTAATCAAGATTGGCCCAGTGGTTTAGGAGGAGAAGATGTTTAAAGAAATTGTGGACGACGGATGACTCACGACGCACGATGCACGATGGATGACGGACAACGGACATTGGGCGATCACAAAAGCTCACCATGAGCACTTGTGCTCAGGTGAGCTAAGGTGAGCTAAAAATGATGGTACACCGCATTTTTCTTCTTTTTCCACCAGCATTTTCACCTCTCTGTTTACTACAAATGTTTTGTGGTCATACAAACATTGGACAGTTGAATTAGTTTTAGATAGTCTACCTATAATTAACTTGTAAGTTTCAGAATAGTGCAAAAGAAAGGAACATATCTTTTTGAAATGATACACAAGACACTGTGTAAGAAAGCTTGTACCTTTGCATCTTTTCGCATAACAAAAATAAAAATTGTGTGTCAGTCACACAAAATTGTTAATGTAATCATTTGAAAGCATGCTTGATCCCCTGCTTTCCTTCAAAATATTTTAAATAATAAGAAAACTTTTGTACCGGTTCTGAGATATTGATAATTGATCCAGGGTGTTTTAGGCTCAACTTAAAGTATGATGTACATTTCCCAAAAATAATTTTCTTCCTCTTTTTTTTTTTTAAATTGAAAACATGAAAGGTAAAAAAATAGTTTTTTTTTTTCCCACAATAAAAATCTTGTAAATCCTTCAACACAATCCAAAGTTTTAAAAACCTTGAGAGAAAAGGCTTTACAAAACATGGGAAAAGGAGAAAATACCGGCACACTCTCTCCTTTTCCCAAAATGTTTTTTGCTTTAAGAAGGACAGATATCATGACTTATTATATTCAAATTCAAAAGATAGTTGCTCATTATAAGGAGGTACTCAAAAGTAGCTGTAGAGTTACGGCCAACTTAGAAAAGACTAGAGCTGTCACTGAATGTGACTTAATACCCCTGCCAGTGCTTTGACAGAGCCAGGCAATTATTTGTACACAGGGGGTATAACAAAAGCTACACATGCATGTGTTAGAACTCAGCTACAGTTGCTTGATTTTCAGTGAAATTTTCTAAGTTGAAAAAGGGGGCATAACTGTGTCAAAAATACTTTGATGCTTATCTTCCCTTGTAGTATGACCATTTTTAACTCCTTACCACACAATCCCCACTTTTAACCAACATAAGAGAGAAAGTTTTTGAAAACATTGTGGGAAAAGGAAAACAAAAGGACCATGATGGTCCTATATCGCTCACCTGAGTACTAAGCTGTAAAATCAATCTTGTGACCCCTGGGCAGGGCCAGTTTTGACCCCAGGGGCATCCTAAGAAAAAAATCTTGCTAGAGGTCCACTAGGAGATACTACTTACAAAATATCAAAGCTCTACACCTTCTAGTTTCAGTGAAGTAGAATTTTAAAGTTTTCCTTCTTTGTTCCTATGTTTAGAACTTGTGAACCCTAGGGCAGGGTAAGTTTTGACCCATGGGGCATCGTATGGAGACACTTTGTAGAAGTCCACTAAGAGATGCTACATACCAATTGTCAAAGCTCCATGCCATCTAGTTTCAGAGAAGAAGAATATTGAAGTTTTCCTACTTTGTTCCTATGTTTCGAACTTGTGACCCATGGGGCAGGGCAAGTTTTGACCCCAGGGACATCATATGAACATTGTAGAAGTCCACAAGGAGATCCTACTTACCAAATATAAAAGCTCTACATCTTCTGGTTTCAGTGAAGAAGAATTTTAAAGTTTTCCTTCTTTATTTCTACATTTTAAACTTGTGACCCCTGGGGCGGGGCCAGCTTTAGTTTTGACCCCAGGGGCAACAAATTTACAATCTTGGTAGAAGTTCACTAGGAGATGCTACATACCAAATATCAAAGTTTCAGAGAAGTAGAATTTTAAAGTTTTCCTTCTTTGTTCCTATGTTTAGAACTTGTGACCCCTAGGGCAGGGTAAGTTTTGACCCACGGGGCATCGTATGGAGAAACTTTGTAGAAGTCTACTAAGAGATGCTACATACCAAATGTCAAAGCTCTATGCCATCTAGTTTCAGAGAAGAAGAATATTGAAGTTTTCCTTCTTTGTTCCTATGTTTCGAACTTGTGACCCATGGGGCAGGGCAAGTTTTGACCCCAGGGACATCATATGAACAAACATTGTAGAAGTCCACAAGGAGATCCTACTTACCAAATATAAAAGCTCTACATCTTCTAATTTCAGAGAAGAAGAATTTTAAAGTTTTCCTTCTTTATTTCTATGTTTTAAACTTGTGATCCCCGGGGCGGGGCCAGTTTTGATCCCAGGGACATCATATGTACAATCTTGGTAGAGGTTCACTAGGAGATACTACATACCAAATATCAAAGTCCTGCACCTTCTACTTTCAGAGAAGAATTTTAAAGTTTTCCTTCTTTGTTCCCATGTTTCAAACTTGTGACCCCCGGGGCAGGGCCAGTTTTGACCCCAGGGTCATCATATGAACAATCTTGGTAGAGGTCTACTAGGAGATGCTACATACCAACTATCAAAGTCCTGCACCTTCTACTTTCGGAGATGAAGAATTTTAAAGTTTTCCTTCTTTGTTCCTATGTTTCAAACTTGTGAACCCTGGAGCGGGGCCAGTTTTGACCCCAGGGGCATCATATGAACAATCTTCGTAGAGGTCCACTAGGAGATGCTACATAACAAATACATGTATCTTAGCTCTAGGCCTTCTAGTTTCAGAGAAGAAGATTTTCAAAGATTTTGCTATTTTTTTCCTTTTGGTTGCCCCAGAATTATGGGCAACCAGAATTATGGGTGGAATTCAATCTTTGAACGACTTTGGTAGAGCTTCACCCAAGGAACATCCCTGCTAAGTTTCATCAAGATTGGCCCAGTGGTTTAGGAGGAGAAGATGTTTAAAGAAATTGTGGACGACGGACGACGCACAACGGACGACGCACAACGGACATTGGGCGATCACAAAAGCTCATCATGAGCACTTCGTGCTCAGGTGAGCTAAAAATGCTGGTAGCGAGCATTTTCTCCTTTTCCCATAATGTTTTCTAACCTTCCAAAAACAAATTTCAATTTATGATTCAAAATTTATTTGTCGTCTGCAAATTCTTTCAATTTTGACTATTCCAAAATTTTGTCATTTGGTAAAGAGTTAAGTTCATAGGTTGTCAAAGTATGAAGTATATACCTTCAGTAATGAAAAAGATATAGAGGATTTTTGTTTTTTCGGTGAAAGATCAAAATTTATTTCATCCAGTGGACACCATCGGTAATATTTTCATGAGTGGCTGCACGAGATGAAATAAATTTCGGTCCTTCACCGAAAAAAAAACCCAAATATCCTATTTATTTCATGCTTTTAACCCTTTCTGGGAGGAGTTTTATCAAAATCTAGTACAGTTCTTTTCCATTATTCTCTGTGGCCTACCCCTGCCGCATAGCAACGCATTGCAATATTACGTCATAAGCGAGAAATCTAAGATAAATGATGTCATATTTCCCATCTGGTTGTCATGCATGTGCAATTTACCTAGGCAACAAGAACGTAAAAATCGGTATTTTCACTGGTGATACCAGTGTAAGATCGAAAAATATTTTCACTGCTATTTCTTGAAATCCTACCGGAAAGCATGAAATAAATCATAAAACCACACAGAATGATGACAGACACAGATGGCAACAGGGCTAAGACAGTAGTTCGATGTTTTCTTTAAAAGAAAATAAGCCAAGTACATAAACTTACCTGATGCTGATCCATTCACGACTGTCACTTTGCTGGCCATTGCTCCACTTCCAGAACCTGCACTAGCGCCGGACCCAGCTCCAGCACCTCCGCCACCACCTCCTGCACTGGCTGCCTGCACAGCACCGAGGTTTGACGTTGTTCGTGGAGAGGATATGCTCATACCACCACCACCAGCCCCTGCTCCGGCACTTCCTGCCCCAGGGCTCAGACATGTTGGTACACCGGGTTTCAGTTTATATAGAGCCCACATCAGACTTGTCATGAAAGCCATTGTACCTTGAGGAAGAAATAGAGGATAATCAACTGGTTGTTTGTGATATGAAATTATATCTCACGAGGATGCGTTGTTAGGCGTTGAAAAAACGAGTGCGCAGCACGAGTTTTTTTAATGCCTTACGACGTGTCCGAGTGAGATATTTTTCATATCAAAAATAACCAGTTGATTATCCTCTATTTATTATATACCTTATTAACATCACTATTTGTATTTTTGCATTTAAAAATCGAAAAAATGTAGTCAAAAAAAAAAAAAGCAGTTCCCAAATTACGGCAGGAAGTGAAAGTGAAAGTTGATAACGTCACTAGTGATGATATCAAAATTTATTACAGTGGGAAATTCCAGGATTTCACTGCAAGGTATATAATAAAACAAAATAATCTTTCACTATGCAATTCTGAGTTTTAATAACCTGAGGGGTAAAAACTTTGAAAACATTGATGTAAGAAGAAATGCCCCTTTTTCCACAAAATTTTCTATCCTTGCAAAGACAGCTTTCATTATCTGTGCAAGACTTAATTTGTTGTCTTCAAATGCTTTCAATTTAGACCAATCCAACATTTTGTTGTTTGTTACAGCTTGTTAAAACAAAAATTAGATATTGATAAAACATCATAAAGATTTTTCTTGCTGGAATTTGTATTCAATGCTGTTAACTCTAACCAAAGAAAAACATTCTAGACTTCCGAATTGAAAGCACATACACATGACATCATGTTTTCAACACTCAAAAGTTCTTTTCCTGGATTGGTTATTAAAATACCAGACTGTTTGCTAAAGATTTAAACACTATGATTTTCATAACAAAAAGGCATTTCATTTCCAAATACAACCTCACTTACCTAAAACAGTACCGACCACAGCTCCAGCTCGGGCACCTGTTGCCAATGGGGGTGGGGCTGGGCCTGCAAGGGCTGATGCCATGGGAACCGTCTCACCAGGGACATTTATACCGACCCCGCCTGTTAACACCGTGACCTCTCCCCCAGGTCCACCAATACCAATCACAGAATCAGACCCAGTGCCTGTTCCTCCTATGGTACTCCCACCCCCACCAATATCGCCAGGAACATCTGCGTCTGGTGGGATGAAAATTGGGGGAGGAGTTGGAGTGACTGGTCTAGATATAAAGATAAAAAAATTCTGTCATCTTCAAGAATTGACAATTACTACAAATATTATTTCTAAAGGGCACTCTAGCAGCCTGTGGTCAATAATTCACAACTTTTTTATCTAGCTTTAAAACTCTGTTAACCTTTCCTGGTTTTACAACCCTAAGATAGATGCCTTTTGAAAACATTGTGGGAAAAGAAGAAAATGCTGGTGTAACCATAATGTTTTCTACCCTGCTGTAAACAGATTTCAATTTTTGCGATACATTTTCAAAATTTTCGACTCAAATGGAAAGCACTTGCAGACAATAGTTCTTTTAATTTTTCTTGAAAAAAAAAGTAAAAACCGTAGTTAGAAAGAAAGAGAATGCAAGTAACAAATAGTGTCTTCTTTTCCCACATTTTAACTGTTCAACTAGACTACAAAAACTTAGCCCTGTTCTAACTGAAAGAATTTGCAGATTTGATCTTGATAAAGAGATGATATTTGCTTCTGAAGGAGGAGAAAAAATTTTGGATGAAGGGAACAAGAGGGTAATGATGGCCCTGAAGTCCTCACCCGAGCCTTTTGATCAAACATGACCCATTTCCAATCTCTTCAGAGATAATAAGACAAACACTCTGACATACACTCATTAGTATTGGGCTTACAAATATGGCCTCCAGAGTGCACACAAGCTTTTTCTAGAATTTGTCTCAGCAGCCTACTTGACATGCAAAAATTATCCAGACATACATTCTGACAAACTTTTATGAGTATTTGAAAGAAAATGTGTCCTGTAGAGTGTATAAAAGTTTTTTCCAAGATTTGACCGTGTGACCTAGTTTTTTGTCCAACATGACCCATGTTCATACTAGTCTAAGATATTATCAAGACAAACATTCAAAGTAAATTTCAAGATTATTGGATTGAAAATGTGGCCTCTAGAGCACTGTTGACCTAGTTTTTATTCCATGTGATCCATTTTTAAAATCATGCAAGACATCATCAAATCAAACATTCTGACTAAATTTTAAGACTATTGGACTGAAAATGTCACCTCTAGAGCTTACACAAGGAATCTCTAAGATTTGACCTGTTGACCTAGTTGTTGACCTGACATGACCCATTTTCAAACTCATCCAAACTAATATCATGAAAAACATTCTGTCCAGCTTTACAGGGTACAGGACTGAAAATGTGGCTTCTGGAGCATAAACAAGGTTTTCAAAGATTTGAACAAGTGACCTAGTTTTTGACCCCAGATGGCCAACTTTCAAACTCATCTGCGATATTATCAAGACAAGTATTCTGACCAAATTTCAAGAGTACCGGACAGAAAATGTGGCTTCTAGAGAATACAAATGTTTTTTTTTTTTTTCAAATTTTGACCTATGTAGTGATTTACGTTGTGGCCAGTTTTCAAATTTGTCAGAGAAATCATCAAGACAAACATTCTGAACAACTTTCAAGAGTATTGGACTGAAAATATGGCCTCTAGAACATACACAAGGTTTTTCTAAGATTTGACCTGGTGACCTAGTTTTTGAACCCACATGGCCCATTTTTGTTCTAGTCCAAGATATCAGAAAAGACAAACATTCTGACCAAATTTCAAGAAGTATTGGACAGAAAATGTGGCCTCTGGAGCATACACACAGGTTTTCTAAGATATGACCTAGTGACCTAGTTTTGATCTGACATGACCCATTTTCAAACTTGTCCGAGATATCATTCTGACCAAGTCTCATGCGTATTGGATCTGAAAATATGGCCTCTAGAACATACACAAGGTTTTTCTAAGATTTGACCTAGTGACTTAGTTTTTGACCTAACATGACCCATTTTCATTCCTGTCCGAGACATTATCAAGACAAATATTCTGACCAAGTTTGACAAGAATCAGACCGAAAATGTGGCCTCTAAAATGTACAAAAGGTAAAAGGCGATGATGGATGACGCACATTACATGACGGACATAGGACTTCATGCTCTGGTGAGCCCAAAATGCTGGTTATCTGCATTTTCTTACCTTCTTCTACTAGTCTCCAACTTACCTAGTATTGACCAGTTTAAATGGCTTGGTGAAGACCACATCACCAATAATCTGGACAGATTGCCCACCAATCAACACACTATCTTTCAATGAATTCATCCATCTATAGCCGTTGTAGTAAGCACCTGAAAAGAGAACAAGATTGTGGATGGTGTGGTAAATAGAGAAACAGAGTAATCCATGCCCAAGTATTTAGGCTTCTGGCCCATAAACAGTTTCATGTCATCCAGTTTATTTACAAAGAGTGATGCTAAGTATATATCACACTTTTGAAGACAAAGTTAACAATAATGTCAAAGATAGCACTGTGTAATTAACTCTTTACCACACAATGCCCACTTTTAACACCCCTGGAAACCAGCATTTTCTACTTTTCCCACAGTGTTTTCAAACATTTTCAAATGTTTACCAGCATTTTCTCCTTTTCCCACAATGTTTCTAAAGGGCTTCTGTACCAGGGATTGTTTTGTAAAGGGTTAACGTTTTTCATACATCAACTCAGCTTACACTATCTTCTAGCCTTGTTACACTATCTTCTAGCCTTGTAATTAAGTTATAACAATCTTCTAAGCATTTTAATTGTATTTGTCACTTTCTGTGCATAAATTTCGTGTTATTGTACAATGGGCCAATGGCCTTAGTATTGAATAAAGTATTGTATTGTATTGTATAAACAAAGACAGGGTCAGTTCTGAAGGCTGGCCCTAGTTCATCATTGGATTTGAACTTGGTAACTCTGATGAAAGGTTGAGGCTTTAACTCTTGAACACCCTAACTCTGCACTATATTTTACTTTGCACTATATTTTACTCACCTCCAAGAATTCCATTGTAGTTCAAAGACTGGACCCCCTGTCCATCAATACGACCCCCAAGGACAACCATAGATACCTTGTCAAACAGGGTAGCAGCACCTAAAATATATATAATGAACAGTGCTCTGACAAAAGAAGGTTTGATGCATCTCCATGAGTCATCATATCAAGCGGCAGAGTTCCAAACAGTGGGAGTGTTTTTGATTTTAAAAACTGGAATTCTTAATTATTCTCCACTAAACCCTATCATATGGGTACTCATTAGAATTGATTAGAATAGTCTCATCCTCGCTTATTTGTTTATTATCAATACAGGAAGAGTTTACCACATCTAAACAAGAAAACAGGTTCAGAATGAGAAATCTTACTCTCTGATGACATAGTGTTCGATGTATAACCCTTAACTCCATAGACACTCATTTCTATGCATTGCTTGTAGGAGCCTTTGGAAAACATTGTGGCAAAAGGTGAAATTGCTCGTGACGAGCAATTTCACCTTTTGCCACGATGTTTTCTATGCTATCAAAAGGTGTCATATACACATAAGAAACAGCTTTATCCGTGCTGTTATTTAGGGTCAATTAGAGATACCATAGAAATGCCTTATGGGGTAAAGGGATAAACAATAGTCCTGTGCACTACATCATCATAGTACTAATGAGATGCAATATTATCACCCAGACTTTCTTGAAGACCTAGTTCGAATATACACAAATATACACAAATATACACAAACAATGACGATGATTGTCTCGATCAATAATGTCCCCAAAATCAACTGGCTTCTCCATACTTTTTCGCAGCGGCTTTAACTCTTCACCACACATTCTTGACTTTTAATGACCCTGAGAAAGGAATCTTTTGAAAACATTGTGGGAAAAGGAGAAAATACTGGTAACCAGCATTTTCTCCTTTTCCCGCAAAGTTTACTACCCTTCCCGAACCAAATTTTAATTTTTGAGCCACATTCATTTTGTGGTCTGCAAGTGCTTTCAATTTGGACAAGTCTTAAATTTTGTTGTTGTCAAAGAGTTAAAAGGGTAGAAAAAAATTCCAATGTTTTCGAAAGCCTTCTTTACCAATGTCAGAAACCAATTCTTTGTTGTTAGAGTCAATTGTAATGTTGGTAATTTTAACTCTTTTCCACATAACCCCAAATATTTAACAACCCTGAGGAAGGAGCCTTTTGAAAGCATTGTGGAAAATTTTAGCAACATCTGAACTGTTGTCCAGAATCGCTTTCAATTTGTACATGTTTAGGTCCAGGTTAGAGCTAACTACTCCAGAATGTATCCAAATTTAAATTGCCTATAAATACCTTAGTCCCTACAGGGCCTAGTTAATGAAATGGTCCACTCCAATAAGGAAAAACATCTGAAATTTTGCCTTTTTATGGTTGTGTTGGCCTGAATATGTAACAAAATAAGCATAGTTTAGATCAAGATCAGACAGCACATTCTGTGCAGTCTGTTCTTAATATACACTGTCCGCAAAACATCTTAAATCAGTTACAGAGCTTTAAGTGTGTTAAATTATCATGTCTTAATTTTGTGAAGTCTGTATCGAAATAAACCATACCAGAATGTGTTCTTGTCTGTGTAGGAAGTTGGTCAACCTGCAGGGTACTGTTAGTTCCTGTACGAATGTATCTGACCACATGATATTTTCCGTCGTTAAATGTCTGACCGGCTTCTTTCAAAACCGTAATTCCACCTCCTGTATTCGATTCCGCAACAACATTTCCATTTTCCTATAAACAGAAAAAATGAATCATGAATATGGACATGCTCTGTGAAAATGGGGATTAACCCATTACCACACAATCCCTACTTTTGATGCCCCCGAGAAAGAAGCCTTTAGAAAACATTGTGGGAAAAGGAGAAAATGCTGGTAACCAGCATTTTCTCCTTTTTCCACAATGTTTTCTACCCTTCACAAAACAAATTTCAAAGTTTCAGTCACTTTTAGTTTGTCGTCTGCAAATGCTTTCGATTTGGACAAGCCTGAAATATTGTCGTTTGGTAATGAGTTAAATGCATTTGTAAAATGTATCGACCCATGTCAGCCTGGGCAGTCCATGTAGGCTAATATGGGTTGAAAGTCTTTCGCTTTTTTTGTAAAATATTTTTGCATTTCTAAGTAGAGACTGTAAAATGCTTCAGAATCTAGTCAGCTCTGTAAACATAGATGAATAACAAATATATTAGGTGTAATGGATAAATAAATATCTCTGAAACCTTCATTTTACTCTTTACCGCTAAATCCCGACTTTTAACGACCCTAAGAAAAAACCCTTTTGAAAACATTGCGGGAAAAGGAGAAAATGCTGGTAACCAGCATTTTCTCCTTTTCCCTCAATGTTTCCTACCTTTCCCTTACCGAATTCAAATTTTTCAGTCACATTTATTGTGTTGTCTGCAAATGATTTCAATTTGGACTGGTCTAAAATTTCTTCGTGTGGTAAACAGTTAAAACGTGCACCAATCACAGAACATTTTTTTAATAAAAATAGTACACATACCAGTCTAATTTCGATGTACTCATTTCCAACATTACCCACAATTCTGTACAGAACGGCGTTTTCCTGTCTGGTCATGAAGCCGAATGCTATACGATCAAGATCTGAATTTGTGGGGTAAAGGAACTCATACAGAATGACTCCTTCTTGACCATTCTTTCCAAAATAGTACCCTACTGGATCTGAAGGTAAAAAGAAATAAGTTGAATAAAAAAAAAAAGCACCACATCTATCAACACCCAACATGTATTCTGTAGCCCCTCCAGCACAGCCTAATTTAATTTGTCACCTGCATATGCTTTCAGCCAAGCAAGTCTAAAATTTAACTCATTACCAAACGACAATATTTTTGGCTTGTCCATATCGAAAGCATTTGCAGATGACAAAATAAAAGTGACTGAAAATTTTAAACTTTTTTTTGTAAAGGGTAGAAAATATTGTGGGAAAAAGACAAAATGCTGGTTACCAGCATTTTCTCCTTTTCCCACAATGTTTTCTACAGGCTTCTTCCACAGGTTTATTAAAAGTCAGGATTGTGTGGTAAAGGGTTTAACCCTTTACCCCATAAGGCATTTCTCTGACTGACCTTTAATAACAGCAAGGATGAAACTGTTTCTTATGTGTATATGACACCTTTTGATAGCATAGAAAACACTGTGACAAAAGGTGAAATTGCTCATCACAAGCAACTTCACCTTTTGTCACAATGTTTTCCAAAGGATCCTACAAGCAATGCGTAGAAATGAATATCTATGGAGTAAAGGGTGAAGTGTTTAAGGCTTTACCTTGACACACAGAATGACTGTTTATGACCTTGACAAAGACAACATTTGAAAACACTACTGACTCTTCCCACAGTGTTTTCTACCTTATCAAAGACAAAAAAAATCATCATTTGCAAATGCTTTCTTTTCGGTCTTGTCAAAATTTTGTGTTTCAGAAACAAGTTAAAAACAATTCAAAGAAAGAAGACAGAGAGCATTGTTCAAACAGTGAAAAACCCAGTTAACAGCATTTACACAATTCCTACCCTTAGGCCTAGAAAAAAAAACTGTGTTTAGGGTTTCACTACCCTACCTAGGAAATGCTGCCGACCCTAAACTTTTTTTCATCATGACTTTCAACATGATTGAAAAAAGAAATATCTGTCAGGTGTGATTTTATTACATTTTCTCCATAAAGAGAAAAAATGACTAAATCCCTACCTACCCTACCTTTAGTATCTCGGACTGAAACCCTAACACAGATACTTTTTTTAGGCTTTATGAAAATAAAATTACACACTGGTAACCCTGCATTTTTCTCCTTTTCCCACAATGTTTTCTACCCTTTCAAAATCAAGTTTCAATTTTTCATTTGCTTTTATTTTGTCGTCTGCAAAATTTTTAATGCTTTCAATATGGACTAGTCCAAAATTTTGTCATTTGGTAAAGAATTAAAAGACCAACACCATAAGCATTGAGTTAATTCATTACCACACAATCCCTACTTTTGACGCCCCTGAGAAGGAAGCCTTTTGAAAACACTGTAGGAAAAGGAGAAAATGCTGGTAACCAGCATTTTCTCCTTTTCCCACAGTGTTTTCTACCCTTCCCAGAACAAATTTCAATTTTTCAGTCACCTTTATTTTGTCGTCTGCAAATGCTTTCAATTTGGACCAGTCTAAAATTTTCTCGTGTGGTTAACCCTTTCCCAAACAATCCCTGGTTTTTACGGATCATGAATAGAAGCCTTTTGAAAACATTGTGGGAAAAGGAGAAAATGCTGGTAACCAGCATTTTCTCCTTTTCCCACGAAGTTTTCTACCCTACCATATAAAAAATCATCTTTTTAGCAACTGTTAATTTGTCATTTGCAAAATGCTTTCAGTTTGGTATGGTTCAAAATTTGCTGTTTGGGAAAGGGTTAAAGAAAAGTCTCTGACACAATTGTCAGGTATTTATTTCATACAGGATAAAGCTATGCAGGAAGGAAGGAGTTATCTCCCATAACAATACATACATTGTTCACATCGATCGCCAGCAAAGCCTGTCATGTTGCAGTCGCACCAAAATGAGTCTATGCCTGGCATACACATTCCTGTACCACAGGCGTCAGGCTTACAGGTCATCATCAAATCTAGAAATAGAGATCATCAATTAAAAAAAGTAACAAAATGACACTGTATAATATGAAACATAGAAAAATATGGACAGAAAGTACTTAACTCTTTACCACACAACCCCGACTTTTAACATATGGTTTCCATGGTTATGATGTAGAGCATCAGCCTCTTACGGCATCGGTCTCTTAACCATGAGGTCCTGAGCTTGATACTTGGAAGTGGATATCATCTTTTGGATTTTTCACTGGCCCACATGTTTGGCACGAGCAGTGGTGTAGTTTCCAGGAAACAGAATCCAGGGACATTTGTAAAATAATCTCAGTACTAAGATTGTACTTGTTTCTCAATCGATGTAAAATGAATATGTTAAAACTAGACTTTTAACAACCCTGAGAAAGAAGTCTATAGAAAACACTGTGGGAAAAAAAAAATGCTAGTAAGCATCCTATCAAGGTCAAATACCATCATATTAACAAAATCTAATTTGTTGTCGGCAGATGCTTTGAATTTTGGTCCAGTCCAAAAATTTGTTGTATGGTAAAGGGTTAAACATGAGAAGAAAATTAACTTTAGGGAAAGCTTCTTTTTCTAAAAGAATGACAAGAACACCAAACATGGGTGCCACCACTCCACTCTTATCAAATATATTGATTTTCACTGAAAATTCCAAGTAACAATAGGGGAATAACCGATGCTGGCTCAGAAGACAGAAATTTGTCTTGATAGGGTAGAAAACAATGTATGCAAAGGAGAAACTGCTGGTTAAACTCAACTTTTAAAGAATGATCCTTGATAGGGTAGAAAAGATTGTGGGAAAACAAGAAATTGCTGGTTAACAGCACTTTCTCCTTTTTCTTTCATGTTTTCTAAAGTCTTCAGTGTTTAAGTTGTGATAACTCTGGGTCATGTGGTACAGGGCTAAGGCCACTTGCTTTAATCCTTTACCACACAACAATGACTTTTAACTCCCCTGAAAGAGAAGGCTTTTGAAAACATTGTGGGAAAAGGAGAAAATGCTGGTTACCAGGATTTTCTCCTTTTCCCACAATGTTTTCTACCCTATTTTTCCTTTTCCCACAATGTTTTCTACTCTATCAAAGAAAAAACATTTCTTATAAGCCACATTAAAACTGTCATCTGCGAATCTTTTCAATTCAGACATCTCTTCAATTTTGTTGTGTGGTGAAGAGTTAAGGTTACATCATTGTTTGTTTTGATCGGTTGGTTGTGCTGTGCAAGCTTTAACTGGTCAAAAATTGAAAATGGAACCAAGGGGCCACGGCCCTCCACCAAGAAATACATAAATTTATACCAGTACAGCCATTGAAGATTTGCTGTTTGTCAGTGGCATAGTTCATCAGTTCAGGAACAGCACCATTAAGGTCCATGGAGGCAAAACAGCCCCTAAATCCTTGCCTGGATTCAATCAGGTTTCTAATTCCTTGACGACTGAACATTTCAGCAGGCAACCCTCCAATGTACAGTTTGCTGTGGTATAATGATAACATACAATTGCTTTGTAACCATTTATCACACAATCCCGACTTTTATCGGCCCTGAGAAAGAAAGTCTTGGAAAACATTATGGGAAAAGGAGAAAATGCTGGTAACCAGCATTTTCTCCTTTTCCCACAATGTTTTCTACCCGTTCCAAATCAAATTTCAAGTCTTGATTCACGTTTATTTTGTCATCTGCAAATGCTTTTAATTTGGACCGGTCCAAAATTTTGGCATTTGGTAAAGATTAAAACAAAAGTTGACATTTTCAAAACAATAATTTGCAGTGTCTCTTACTTAAAACTAATTCTTGAACTTTGACCCAACAATGAAAATTCTAGAGTTTCCATTTTAAATGCATTTAAAGAGTACAAACCAATTATTGGTCAAAAGATAACAGTTGTGTTTGAAAGAGTAGAAAATACATTGGGAAAAGTAGAAAATGCTGGTATCTAGTATTTTCTACTTCTCCCAAAATGTTTTTACAGTTATTAGCCAATCAGTATCTTTGTATTCATTTGTCATCTAGCATTTTCTACTTCTCCCAAAATGTTTTTATAGTTATTAGCCAATCAGTATCTTTGTATTCATTTGTCCATTTGCTTCTCTGTTTCTTTGAATTTAATACTATTAAATTTTCATCATATTTCCCCTAATCTTAACAACCCTAGAAAAGAAAGACTTTTAAAAACTTGGATGGAAGATGAAAAAATTCGGTAACCAGTATTTTCTCCTCTTCCCACAATGGTTTCTTATCTTTCAAAGCCAAATCTTCAAACTTCAGCCACAGCTATGTTGTCATCTGCCAATATTTTCAAGTTTGAAAAGTCTAACATGTTGTTCTTTGGTTAACATTCATCCTCATGGACAAAAGAAGAAAAACTAAAGTTTTAACATACCCAAACAAGTTCAATTTTTTGTCCCCCTCAATGTTAGAAACAACACTACTGTCACCGTCAACTTGGATCGTAAGCTGCCCTTGTTCATTTAATAAGACTTGCACCGTATGCCACATGTTATCATTCAGCAGTTCCCGACCTGGACCCATCGTGAACATATTCTTCATTCCAAGATTATACGCCACTCGCAACTTTCCGTTACTCAGTTCTATCGCAATGACGTCATCTCCAGGACCAGCATTGTACAGCATGAGTCCATTTGGTTCCCGTGTCTTGAATTTAAACATCAGTTTCATGGATAAGCCTGGTTTCAAGGAGGGAAGCTGGAAATGTGCATCAGAAGAGGAAACTGTCACTGGTTTGTATGTGATCAGTGGAACATTTTCCCAGTTAACGTTTGTTATCCAAATGACATTCGTATTTTGTTGCTTCTTCAGCTCCCCAAGAATTTCCTTATTGTCATAGATAAAATTCTGCATATAACCAATGTAACCGTTGGAACTGAGGGATCCTGTTTGACCCAAAGATCCAAATTTAAGTTTGGCTATGTTTAAAACGTAGTTTTCGCCTCCAATCATTCCAGCGAGACGCGGACTGTCGTCTACCCAGACCTCAACATCATCAGCCCGTCGACGGATGTATAGTGTATGCCATCTGTAGTCATTTACCATCTTGGATGTTTCAAATGTCTGAAACAATGGACAAAATTTGTCAGAAAATGTTACATTCTATTCATTTATCACATAACCCCCTTTGTTTTCAGTGTAATATACCATTACAAATTGTCTTATCTCATACACGTTTAATATCACATTTGTGAGACGTCATTTTTGACGTCATTTTGTACCTATATCATAGAAGTGAATGGGTTTATGGTAGATTTTACGGTGTGTGCATCTACAGATGGTTTTGCATCTTCTGATCTATGATTTGTGAAATTATGTTATGTGATAAAAAGAATATGACATTCATTGGCATACGAGATAGAAATTATATTAAATTTGTCCAGAAAAAATGTTATTAGGCTCGCCAAAGGCTTGCTTAACTCTTTACCACAACAAAATAAATGACTTGTCCAAATTGAAAGAATTTGCAGACGACAATTTCACTGTGGTTAAAACTGCAAAATTTGTCATTGATAGGTTAGAAAACATTGTGTGAAAAGGAGAAAATGCTGGTTACCAGCATTTTCTCCTTTTCCCACAATGTTTTCAAGAGGCTTTTTTCTCAGGGTCGTTAAAAGTCGGCGTTGTGTGGTAAAGGGTTAATAACATTTTCCCTAGACTCGTAAAATATAATTCATAAATCTCAAAGTCAATTCATGTCAGATCCTATATCTAAGATTTCTTTATTTTTAATTATATTAATATATTCATTTTTTATTACATGATTTCTGTTAGGATATCGAGAAATAGCAGTGAAAATATTTTTCGATCTTACACTGGTACCACCAGTGAAAATACCAATTTTCACGTTCTTGTTGCCTAGGTAAATTGCGCATGCCTAACAACCAGATGGGAAATATGACGTCATATACCTTACATTTCTCACGCTTGACGTAACGTTGCTATGTGGGAGGGGTACGCCACGGGGAACAAGGGAAAAGAACTGTACCTAATTTTGATAAAGCTCCTCCCAGATAGGGTAAAAAGCATGAAATAAATAGAATATTTGGGGGGTTTTTTTCGGTAAAAGATCGAAATTTATTTCATCTCGTGAACACAATCGGTAATATTTTCACTTGTGGCTGCACAACTCGTGAAAATATTACCCATGGTGTCCACTCGATGAAATAAATTTCGATCTTTCACCGAAAAAAACAAATATCCTCTATATATTACATCTGCAGATGTTTCATATTTGGAAGGTTATTAAATTTGTCATTTAGAAAAGACTCAAAACATCCAACAAACCTTTGGTTGTCCATTCACATTAAAAGTCACCACAACTTTTCCATTTACAATCTCTGCTCTGACATAATCCCTTTGATTTCTGGATTCCGTGGAAAACAGCAGAGTGTTGCTTAATGGAGTCAAAAATCGGAAAGAGATATCGTTGGTATGTGTGTTGTCCGGAATCAAGAGGTTGTAGGTTGTGGACCGGGTACCATCCCAGCTAGCAATCACGGCATCTGTAAAATAAATGATATATGTAACACATATCAGTTTTCTAACAAAATATTTGCATATGTAATCAAAAAGAGATATATAGGATCTGATATGAGTGGGCTTTTGAGATAAGATTTTATTAACCCTTTACCAAATAATCCCTGGTTTTTACGACCCTGAGATAGGAGCCTCTTGAAAACATGGTGGGTAAAAGAGAAAATGCTGGTAACCAGCACTTTCTCTTTTTCCCACAATGTTTTCTTCCCTGCTGGAAATAAATTTCAATTTTTGAGTTACGTGTTATTTTGTCGTCTGCAAGTGCTTTCAATTTGGACTAGTCTAAAATTTCTACATTTGGGAAAGGGTTCAACAAGTCAAGAGAAATATCATTTCGCAAGCCTATGACGAGCTTAATAACATTTTCCCTTGACAAGTTTAATAAAATCTGATCTCAAACGTCCACTAATGTCAGATTCTTTTTATCACATAACGACATTTCACAAAATATAGATTAAATGATGTAAAAACATTCATAAATGCAGCCTTGGTAATGTACATGACACCCATTTACTTCTATGTAACACATACAAAATGACGTCAAAAATTACGTCACACAAATGTGATATCAAACATGTATAAGATAAGAAAATTTGTAATGGGTATATTACACTGAAAACAAGAGAGGTTATGTGATAAAAATTTATCTGACTGGCAACAATAAATTTTTTTATGTTGTTTTCCAGTAGCCAAGCCCCCATAGGTCATACAATAGTGTAAAGAATTGAAAACATTGAGCCACTGGTTCATTCCAAGGATCGGCCAGTTTCTCTCTGATGACTGATGACAGTCACTATGACAGAATTCATTCCTCCCTCACCACCAACCAATGCAGGAAAGCAGCCAGTGGCATGGAAAGGATATTGAGTTGAATACTTGGAACTGAAACTCCGAAGTATTGAGTGGTGCACTGGCCACCACAATATATAGAGGATATTTGCTTTTTTCGGTGAAAGATAGAAATTTATTTCATCAAGTGGACACCATCGGTAATATTTTCACTCGTGGCACAGCCACAAGTGAAAATATTACCGATGGTGTTCACGAGATGAAATAAATTTTGATCTTTCACCGAAAAAATACAAATATTCTATTTATTTTATGCTTTTAACCCTTTCTGGGAGGAGCTTTATCAAAATTCAGTACAGTTCTTTTCCCTTATTCCCCGTGGCGTACCCCTCCCGCATAGCAACGTTACGTCAAGCACGTGAAATGTAAGGTATATGACGTCATATTTCCCATCTGGTTGTCAGGCACGCGCAATTAACCTAGGCGAGAGAACGTGAAAATCGGTATTTTCACTGGTGGTACCAGTGTAAGATCGAAAAATATTTTCACTGCCATTTCTCGATATCCTACCAGAAAGCATGAAATAAAACAGAAATAATGTTGAAAACAGCAATTATAATGATGTCCACAGAGCATTGACAGTATCTGAAACTTTTCTTTGAAAATAACAAATGCTGAAAATGACTTACCTGAACCACAGTTCTGGCCTGTATATGGTGTACTAGAACAGTCACAGACATATCCTCCCATACGGTTTTGACAGAAGCCACTGGTGCAGGGCTGGCTGAGACAACTTCCTGGTCCCATCTGACATCCAATTCTGGCACCTTCTATACTGAGGTCTCTAAATCGGCTGTGTAAATCAACAGCTGAAATGAACAAATAATAGAATGAAATATTTTTTAACCAATATCCTGCTAAATAAAGGAAACAAAACTTTTTAACTCTTTACGAAAGAACAAAATTTCAAATTGGACCAAATTGAAAGCACTTGCAAACGACAAAATAAGCACAACTCAAAAATTGAAATTTGTTTCCACAAGGGTAGAAAACATGTGAGAAAAGGAGAAAATGCTGGTTACCAGCATTTTCTACTTTTCCCACAATGTTTTCATAAGGCTTCTATTTCAGGTTCGTAAAAACCAGGGACTGTTTGGGAAAGGGTTAAGCCAATACTAAAATTACAAACATTACTATTTGAAAGGTATTTGAAAGAGGAAAGACTTCTCGTTACCGGACAGTGTAGATCCAAGATCAGGCTGCAAATTCTGTGCAGTCTGATCTTGATCTATGCTGTCCGCAAAAAGGTCAATTAGTTGCACTCTGTAGCCTATATGGGTTAAAAGAATACGAATGAAAAACATACAGAAAATAGGAGGAAAAACAGGTTGGTAGGATATGAGAGGAGAAAGATGGAAGGACTCATTCAACTGATGTTGCTTGTTCCGTGCTTGTTTTAACGCATTACCACACAGCAAAATTTTAGACCTATCCAAATTGACAGCATTTGCAGACCACAATTTCAACTTGACTTAAATGGTGCAATTTTCCTTTGATAGAGAAGAAAACTTTGTGACTGAAAAATCGAAAGTTGATTTGGAAAGGGTAGAAAACATTGTGGGAAAAGGAGAAAATGCTGGTTACCAGCATTTTCTCCTCTTCCCACAATGTTTTCAAAAGGCTTCTTCCTCAGGGTCGTGAAAAGGCGTCATTGTGCGGTAAAGGGTTAAAGGACCACTGACAGCCAAAAGTAAACAATGAGATCATTGAAATACATTTAGATATTTATAACATACCATTTGTAATCCTTTACCACACAATGACGACTTTTGACAACCCTGAGGTAGAAGCCTTTTGAAAACCTTGTGGAAAAAGGAGAAAATGCTGGTAACCAGCATTTTCTCCTTTTTCCCGCAATGTTCTCTACCCTTTCCAAATCAACTTTCGATTTTTCAGTCACATTTATTTTGTTGTCTGCAAATGCTTTTAATTTGGACCAGTCTATAAATTTGTCGTTTGGTAAACAGTTAAGAATGGAAATTATTAAGAAGATGACAATATTTTAATATACCAGCAGTCTTTTTGAGTCACCTGCATAGAAACTGATTTTAAAACTAGGTTAAAAGCTCCCAAGTTGCTCTAATGTTGTTTTTTTTTTTTAATTATTTATCTGATTTTAAAATTCATTTGTCTACCAATTACTAACACTTAGATAATACAATAAACAGCATTTTCTCCTTATTCCACAACATTTTCAAAAGTCTTCTTTCTAATAGTCATTAAAGCTCAAGATTGTATGGTATAAGGTTAACAGTCTGAGAGTTAAGACTCAGTACACAAATTTTTAAAAAAAAATATTTAAGCAAAAATAAAAGTTCCTCAGTACAAGCAATTCCTTTTGCCAAAACAGATTTCTGTCATATGAACATCTATACACCAAGGAGAAAAACTCTGTAACTTACGTATATCATTCACACGGAAAGACTCCATGCAACCTTTGTAACCTTGTCGTGAATAAATCTCCCATGGTATTCTGGGAAATTCATCATAACCTCCGATATACAAGCGATAGAAGTACAGGGTCTCGATCTGTCGCTTTGAAAGATTCACTGTTATTTTCTGGTTATCAAGGGTGACAAAGATACCGTTGTCGATGGATACGCTAACATCGTGCCATTCCCCATCATCCACTCGGTTGTCAAGCGGAAACTGCTTTCTTCCTGAGAATCCGTCAAAATTGTAAACAAAGTACAGAATACCATCAAATATTTCCAGCGCAAAATAGTTGTTTGAGGTTGCGCTCACTCTTGCAATGGCAAGTAGACCTCTGGGCTCTAAAGTACGGAATCTGAAGTTAATACTGCCCCCTCTACGAAAGTCAAGAACGTCTTTCAGATAGAAAACAGCATTGCCAGAGACAAATGTAATCGGAGATCGGATGACCTGTAACAAACAAAATAATTGCATTGTATGAAACTCAACAACCAACTCCAAGAGAAACAAGAATACTGCATTAAGTACAAATGCTATACTTCATTTATTTTTTTTTCAATTACCAGTAAAGTTCTATTTGAAACTAGAGGTGTCATAGTATGTGACTTAATACCCCCGTCAATGCTTTGATAGAAGAAAAGTTTCAAGTTCAAGGGAGATAGCTCCTCAATGAGGAAGAGTTGACACTTGACTGCATCTTGCATGATCAGTATATGTGCAAAGTTTCAATACAATTGAAGGAAAACTGTAGGAGGAGTTGGCAACACAACATTACTAGTATTTTGTACACAGATGGACACACAGACGGACGGACACACAGACGGACAGGCTGACTCAGGGATACCCCCGAAAACATTTGTTTAGTTGGGGTATAAAAAAGGGGCATAAATGGTTAACTCTTTACCACATGAGAAAATTTTAGACTGGTCCAAATTAAAAGCATTTGCAGACGACAAAATAAAGGTGACTGAAAAATTGAAATTTGTTCTGGGATGGGTAGAAAACACTGTGGGAAAAGGAGAAAATGCTGGTTACCAGCATTTTCTCCTTTTCCCACAGTGTTTTCAAAAGGCTTCTTTCTCAGGGGCTTCAAAAGTAGGGATTGTGTGGTAATGGATTAACAGCATTTTTTGCTTTTCTAACAAAGTTTTCATAGGCATTTTCAGACGGATGAAGCCCGCCTGAGTAACTCAGTGTTGAGCGTGTCGGACTAATGACCTGGTGGTTGTCAGTTCCATACCCAGTCGAGGTGAACTTTCTTTCCGGCATATTTTCGCCTCTCACCTCTGCTAAGCATGTGAGAAAAGTACTTGCTGGCTTTGGAAAGAAAGTTGTGTTAGTACTGGTGTGAGAAAGCTAGGAAACACATGCGCGTCACCGACCGCCATGATATGACTTTAGCTGTTAAAGTGGCCTTAAATCCCAATACAACCAACCGCATCAGAAGGATTAAACTAGGGATTGTGTGGCAAAGGGTAAGAGTACTGTATTCACAGATATATGTATGTGTGTGTCGAAAAATTGAGAATTACAAATTATGGACATTTTGCATACAGGTATGTTTGTGAATTCAAGACACTAATAATTTATTGGAATACTTGTAGCAAAATATGTAAGTAGAAAAGTTCGTGAATCTTTTTTAACCCATTACCACACAATCTCTACTTCTGACGCCCCTGAGAAAGAAGCCTTCAGAAAACATTGTGGGAAAAGGAGAAAATGCTGGTAACCAGCATTTTCTCCTTTTCCCATAATGTTTTCTACCCTTCACAAAACAAATTTCAAATTTTCAGTCACTTTTATTTTGTCCTCTGCACATGCTTTCAATTTGGACCAGTCTAAAATATTGTCGTTTGGTAATGGGTTTATAGAATATCCCCGCCCCTGCTACTTACTGGTGGAGGGGCTGTGGTTGGCCTCCAGGTGTAACCTCCTCTGATGAAGGTTTCATAGTCCCAGACTTGCAAGTACCCCGACTGAAGGGCTGTGTCGACAATCTGCAGGAACCGCACAATCATTTCCTTGTTGGGTCCAGTCTTTTTCTGCACTACAACCTGTGAAAATATTTCATAAATGAAAAGTAGGATAGAGAGATAGAGTGTAAATCATTTTATGGTGCATCATGCCATGTTTGTTTCTCTTTCACCAGCTAGAACAGACAAGAAAATTCTCTCGACATCAACTCTATCATTTCTTCATGAGCAAGTAAATTATGAAAGTTTTATCTTTTATTGACAAAGCAAGTCAGTTTTGCTCATCCCAACAAAGGCCTTTTGTTTTTGACAGGTTTCAACCTCTAAAAATCTCCCCCACACAATCCAAGGTTTTAATGACCAAGAATGAGAAGTTTACTGAAAACAATGTTGGAAAAGGAGAAAACAATGTGGGAAAAGGAGAAAATGCTGGTAACCAGCATTTTCTCCTTTTCCCACACTGTTTTCTACCCTAACAAAGACAGAAATCATCATTTGGGCTACTTTCACTTTGTCACCTGCAAATGCTTTTAATCTGGTTGGGTCCAAGATTTTGTTGTTTGGTAAAGTTAAGCTAATTAATATGTCCTGTAATTTTGCTTCTCACCTCTGCTGAAGCATGTGAGAAAAGTAGTCAGTGGCTTTCCCAAACTATCCCTGGTTTTAACCACCCTGAGATAGAAGAAGCCTTTTGAAAACATTGTGGGAAAAGAAGAAAATGCTGGTAACCAGCATTTTCTTCTTTTTCCACAATATTTTCTACCCTATTGGAAACAAATTTCAGTTTTTAAGTAACATTTGTTTTTGTCGTCTGCAATATCTTTGAATTTGGACCAGTATAAAATTTTGTCGTTTGGTAAAGAGTTAACTCATTTCCAAACAACAATATTTTAGGCTTTGCAGTTGACAAAACAAAAGTGACAGAAAATTTGAAATATGTTTTGTAAAGGGTAGAAAACATTGTTTGAAAAGGAGAAAATGCTAGTTACCAGTATTTTCTCCTTTTCCCACCATGCTTTCTAAAGGCCTTTCTCAGGTTCGTCAAAAGTAGGGATTGTGTGGTAATGGGTTAACCCTTTACCAAATGACAAATTTTTGGACTAGACCAAATTGAAAGCATTTGCAGACAACAATTCAACTCTTGCTGAAAAGATGATTTCTGTCTATAATAGGGTAGAAAACATTGTGGGAAAAGCAGAAAATGCTGGTTACCAGCATTTTCTCCTTTTCCCACAATGTTTTCAAAAGGCTACTATTTCAGACCCATAAAAACCAGGGATTCTTTGGGAAAGGGTTAATAGAGAGTAAAGTGTGTCAGTATCCAAATCCTTTGGACCGTTAGTAAAATTCTACACATACATCTGTAATAGCTCCGTCGAAGTTCTTCCCGACCAAATTGTTTGTCTCTTGTAGAACATTTCTTGTTCCTCCAAGGTCCACACTACCAGGCTCAACAAACTGAAGATCAGAGCGGACTCGTTCTTGGCTGATCAGCTGGTTATCTATGTAAAACTTCAACTGAAAGTCAGATACAGGTAATTATTAACTCATTACCGAGTGACAAAATTTTAGAGCATTTGCAGACGACAAAATAAAAGTGACTGAAAATTTTATATTTGTTTTGTGAATGGTAGAAAAAATTGTGGGAATAGGAGAAAATGCTGGTTACCAGCATTTTCTCCTTTTCCCACAATGTTTTCTTAAGGCTTCTTTCTCAGGGTCATCAAAAGTAGGGATTGTGCGGTTATGGGTTAGTGATATACATATTGTGATGAAAGGAGCAACTGCATAATAAAATGCTTGGCAGGGATATAATGTTATAACACAATTCCAAAGATAAAAGAGGAACAGCAGGCATTACTGTTGTTGTTGTAGTAATAGCAATAGTAGTAGTAGTGTAACAGTTCTCACATACAGCCATCCAAGGCCGGGTTTGAACGCTGGACCTCCAGGTCTCGAGGCAAACACTTTAGCACATCGCTACAAAAGCTAGCTCTATGGCAAGGCAGTATAAGTATCCCTTTATACCAACAAAAGCTATACCTTTACATCTATCTGTGGGATAGACCAGTATACAACATACTCCCCCGCCACATGAAGATTCGTCCAATCCTTCAATTACTGTTACTTTATCTATCTAATAAGTGGGTTTTTTATGTAGAGTGCCAATGTAACAGTTCTCACAAACAGCTGTCCATGGCGGGGTTTTAACCCTGGACCTCCGGGTCTCAAGGAGAACACTCTAGCACATCGCTACAAAAGCTAGCTCAATAGCAAGGCAGTATAAGTATTCCCCTATACCAACACAAGCTAAACCTTTACATCTATCTGTGGGACAGACCAGTATACTACAGTAGTAGCAGATGGTGTTTGCCATAGTGGTGGGGACTGTAAAGGTCATGGCAGTTGAACTAGTGTCCGTCATAGTCATTATTTGTAAGTGAGTTTAAGGCTGTTTTAACAGCTTAGGTCATATCAAAGAAGTCAGTACACTTATCATCCAAACAACAGTCAAAGTGGAAGAGGAAAGAACCCTGTCACAATGACTATCATCAATCTTTAGAAAGAAATACGCTGAGCAAGGGATCTAACCCACCACCCTCTGTTCCCAAGTCCTGCGCTCTACCAACTGAGCTACTAGGGCCCGTATTCACCAACCACTCTTGAGAATATTCTTCGTCTTATTCTCTTAGGTATTTCTAAATTTGTCAGTAACACAATTTCTGATTGGCTGAACTGAATGGTTTAGCCAGTCAGAAGTTAGGTTACTTACAAATGTAGAAAACTCTGAAGAATAAGACAAAGAACGTTCTTTAGAACGACTGATGAATACGGGCCCATGTCTCGCGTTGTGAATGCCAACCAAGATCTCCATTAGATTAGAGGGAGAGGAACACAAAGACAAGGAGGAAAAGGAGGAGATGGTAACCATGACGACGACATTCTTGAGGGAGATGGCAACCTTGACGGTGACAATGTTGATGGTATAATCATCGTCAACAAAATGTGTACCTACCATGGTTCCATTTTTATCCACTTTAAAGGTATGCCATTTATAATCATTCATAGGTCCAGTGGTGGCTCGTACTGTAAACTGTTGTGGGGATCGCCCGTCATCATGCACAAACAATATATTTCCATTCTGAAAGACACAAAATAAACCCCATTAAGCTTATATTAAAAATTATCTGTGTCCAGAGTTTTTCATCCCTATAGATCTAGAAAATGCTGCTTACCCTAAAATTTCTATAATACGATTGAATGAAAAGAAAAGTGATGGGTGTGATTTCGGTACAAGTGATCTACAGAAAATTGACTAATAATAGAAAGTATGGACTCATGTCAGCCTGCACCATCCTCACATGCTGACCTGTGTCTAGATCTATATACCTTTTGCAAATGCAGTAACTGCACTAAACCTTATTTCCACAGAGCATACCTTACATACATCTAGATCTAGTCCTGAATTTTAACGAACCTGAGAAAGGGGGCTTTGGAAAATATTTTGCAAAAAAAGAGAAAAAATCTGGTGTCCAGCAATTTCTCCTTTGCCCACAATGCTTTCGACCCTTTCACTGACAAAACCCACTGTTTTAGGCAATGAGCCTAGGCCACATCGAATTTGTCGTCTGCAAATGCTCAGTCATCAGCAAATGCTTTGAATTTGAACCAGTCTAATATTTGTCGTTTGATAATGAGTTAACACACAGTTTGTGGTACAAAAACATGAAACTAGAATCTACAAACCTTTAAGCTGATATGTATTTTTGAGCCATCATCACTTTTAAACATCCACATCAGTCCATCCATCTCTTCCGTGATAAACATCAAGGTCAAGGACTCTTCGTTGGCCGGTACCATCATCTCCCTTGGCAACACAGAAAATTTGTAGCCCACCCGAGAGTCGCCGAAGAAACGAATAATTTTGGAGGTTCCCGAGAATTGCCCATCGCTTAAGCTGGCGTTGCCGGAGGGTACTCGAGTCACAAAAACTATAAATAGAAAAATAAACGACGTAAGCGACCTTACACAGGTTACGAACGCTCAAAATTTAAAATGGAGGCAACCTTTTATTTGATCTTTTTCCTTTCTACAGAGAGGTAAGGTTTACCATTTGTTTAAAGTAGAAAAGACATCACTGATTGTTCCAAGAAGAAATGCAGCACAAATTTTTATCTTGAGTTAGTTTGATGTACACTAGGTTCTAGATTTATGTTGTTTCTACAGTCGAACCAAGCTTCAGTTGACTTCAACCAGAGCTATAGTTCCAACCATCCAGTCGAGTTCAAAATTAGCAAGATCTAATTTGGACCTATCACCTCCGCAAGATCTCTTCGTTGCTCTGCAGAGCGACGTAGATAAGGTAATGTACTAGTGCGACCTGGTGACCATGTTTAGATTTATAGCTACACCTTTTTTCCATCACACTAAAGGGCGAATGCTTAGTCTACTACAAAGATCTAGATTAAAGATCTAGATTCTAGATCTATACGAATATGTTTTTTTTTTTCTTTCAAAAAAGTAACCACTAACAACCGACACTGCCTACCACATTCTAACTTTTGACTATTAAAAAAGTTATGTACAACTGTTGATTACATTCATTCTTTACCAAATGACAAAATTTTATAAAGGTTCAGCTTCAAAGTATTTGTCGACGTCAAATACAAGGTGGTTAAGATATTTCAATTTGTCTTTAAATGGAAAGAAAGCAAAGTGAGAAAAGAGAAAAAGCTGAAAACAAGCATTTCCTTATTTTTCCACAATACTATCAAAAGCTTTAGAACTCGAACGGTCTGAAAAATCTGGATTGTTTCCAGCAAAGGATTGAGTTCTTTTTACATTTAATGCTAGTTCTTTAACCCTTTACCCCATGAGGCATTTTTATGGTATCTCTAATTGACCCTAAATAACAGCAACGATGAAGCCGTTTCTTATGTGTATATGACACCTTCTGATAGTGTAGAAAACATTTTGGCAAAAGGTGAAATTGCTCGTCACGAGCAATTTCACCTTTTGCCACAATGTTTTCCAAAGGCTCCCACAAGCAATGCGTAGAAATGAGTATCTATGGAGTAAAGGGTTAATAAAGACCAATGATGGGGAATCGGAGAGTATATCAAGATCAACTACACGAATATTCAGACCGATCTTGATCTACACACCTCGCATATTATATCAGTATGCGCACGGGAAAGGAGAAGGGTAAATAACCAAGGAACCAGGCCTATCCTATGTTTAGGTACCGATTCGTAATCGCGCTTGAAACAAATTCCTGGCGTGATCATATCTCCTTAAGCAATCTGCCAAAATATGTTTATTTTCATGTACAATCTGCCGTAACCTGTTTACCTGGATAAAGCACCGCTCTCCAAATAAATCTTACATGATAACTTCATTGTTTGCTATAGAGTGGAGCTGTGGTAGAGTGGTAAAACGCTGGACAATCCAAGGTTCGATAACCGGCCTGGCCAGGACCTTTCTGAGACACTTTGTGTTTCCCACCCAATTAGACGATGACTGGTTTGAAACCCAGAGGTTGCCTTGCGTATGTGTGCTATAGAGTGGAGCGGTGGCAGAGAGCTAGAACCCTGGACATTCAATCCCGAGTTCCAAGGTTTGATACCCGGCCTGGCCAGGACCTTTCCGAAACACTTTTTTCCACCACACTAGAAGTGAACTGGTTTGAAACCCAGAGGTGGCCTTGCGTGTATCGATGCTTTACACCGGGCACGTTAAAGAACAAAAGAGGACTGCTGGTCTGCTCGAAGAAGAGTTTGGGGCTTATACCCGGATCTCCTTGTAATCGATTCTCTCTGTCTTTTTGGTCCATACCATGTATGACTAGAGCACGGAGGGACCTTACACCTACATAGTCATCATCACAATTATCATCGTCATCATCATTGTGTGATACTTCACACATGACTCAAGCAGTAGAGCGTGGGTAATGTCTTGGGTCACTTGAGGACCCGTGTGGGTTCGAGCCCCGTGACTAGCAACCTCAGAATTACTCAATATCTTTCGTATGAGACATTTAACCTATGTCCCGTGTGACGTGAGCACTACACATCAACAACATTGGAAAACCAGGACCCGTATTCACCAACCATTCTTGAGAATATTCTTAGTCTTCATGTATTCTCCAAGGTTTTCTGAATTTGTAAGTAACAGAACTTCTGATTGGCTAAACCGAATGGTTTAGCCAATCAGAAGTTGTGTTACTTACAAATATCCAGGACTCGTATTCACCAACCACTGTCAAGAACAGTCACAGTCTTATTCTCCAGAGTTTTCTAAATTTGAAAGTAATACACTTTCTGATTGGCTAAACCATTTGGTTTAGCCAATCAGAAGGTGTGTTACTTTCAAATGTAGAAAATTTTATAGAATAAGACAAAGAATATTCTTAAGAATTGTTGGTGAATACGGACCCAGGCGTAATTTAGGATGGGTTTCGTCCTATATGTTGCACTATCCCCTGTGACAAAGGAACAGTCTTCAGAAGGGAGTCGCACATTAAGGAACCGGTGGCGACGATAAGAAAACGCAAATACAATCAAACACCAATCTATGTCGGCGTTTTACGAAAGCATGCATTGGCATTTAAAACTGGAATAGAAAGATTTCATGAACATTGTTGGAAAAGGAGGAAATGAGGAAATGCCAGTAACTAGCATTTTCCCCTTTTCCAAGAACGTTTCCAACCGTTTCAAGGACAATTTACGTCATAATGAGCCACTGTAAATTTATCGTCTGCTGATACTTTGAATGCTTGACTAAAATATAGTCGTCTGTTGCACAATTCCTCCTCGCTGTTTCTTGTTCTCTTATCTTTGCCAAAAGTTCGTGGAACTGGACAGAATTTCTCCAAGATGATTAAATGATTACGTTTTTGACACCTGTTCTATATGGAATGTCTGTTTTCGTTTCAAGTCACGTGATACACAGATAATATCAACAAAACCAACTTCTGATTAATCAACAACGCATACCTTTGTATGACTAAATCAGAGAGAGAGAGCGAGCGAGAGAGAATTTCGGTTTAGACAGATGTGTGTCGTCTGGTACAGAAGAAACTAGAGCTGTCACTGAATGTGACTTACTACCAACACCAGTGATTTGACATAAACAGGCAATTACTAGTATTTTGTGCACAGACGGACACATGGACGGACACACCGACAGACAGGCTTATTCAAGTATACCCCAAAAACATTCGTTTTGCGGGGATATAATAAATTCCCCACCCACATACTTTGCATACAGGATTGTTTTTTGCTGTCAATAAATCAGTTTTTTGGGCTCTATCCGACCGAGCTACAAATCCATATATAAAGCAAAATTTCTTTTTGTGAATACAAATTTCATGCTGATTTCCTTAACCCTTTACCACATAATCCCGACTTTTAAGGACCTTGAAGAAAGTGGCTTTTGAAAACATTGTGGGAAAAGAAGAAAATGCTGATAACCAGCATTTTCTTCTTTTCCCACAATGTTTTCTACTTTGCTTGAAACAGCTTTCAATTTTTGAGTTTACTATAATATAGATGCGGGTATGAAGGAAGGAACTAACGAGCCACGAAAAATAAAATATCTGATTTCAAAAGGCAGACGATAACCTGCTGGGGGCAGGTAGAGAAGTATTTCAAATATGATACAGTTATATACCAAGCCATGTATTATTTCTGCAAGAATTCATCTGAGGAAATCAAGACCTGCGACAACGAGAAAGAAGAATGAGGAGAAAAGGATCGGGATGATGGAAAAAGTTTGCTGTCAAAAAGAGCCAAACAGGTTTAGGTTAAATGCAGTATATCTCCTTATAAGGAAATGTTGGCTTTCAGACATTGTCTGCCTTTGATGTTATCACTCCAAAAAAAAAAGAAATAAACATATTAACAGATCAAAATGAACAAAAACTCTCTCTTCTTCTTCTCTCTTCTTCTACTCTCTCTCTCTCTCCCTCTCTCTCTCTCTCTCTCTCTCTCTCTCTCTCTCTCTCTCTCTAAGCTCATTCTCTCTTCCACCTTCTTCTCTTCCCGTATCTCACCATCTTTGCTTATTTCTCTAATTTCCATCTCTCTTTCTCTCTGTCTCTCTTAGCTATTATTTTTCTTTGTGCGCGCTCTCTCTGTGTCTCTCTGACTGTTATATTCTCTCTCTCTCTCTCTCTCTCTCTCTCTCTCTCTCTCTCTCTCTTATATTTGCGCATGTTTTCCTAACTGCACTGAATCCAAGCGTTTGTAACACATTCTAAACGGAAAATCTTGTAACATACATAAGATCGTTATTGACAGACATGCTCTCCGTAAATACTGGCACTGGTTTATCTTCGCCAAAAAAAAGCTCTCGACTGATAAGGCATCCCTGAGTTTAAAGATAATTACAAAAACAGACTGAAATATGTGTTAATTTTATATAACATGCGTAAAAGCAAGGGTTCAGTTTATCATAAATCTTATTGCCTGACAGGCATTTTCCTACATTTTCAAAATGTCTGCAAATGCGCCATTACTAAACAAAAACTACCAAAATAATAAGTCATTTCCAGTTACTGGCAAAAATTCCGAAACTTTCGAGTCGTGCAATGTGAAAAGGGGATTTAACGACCTTAACCCTTTCCCAAACGGCGAATTTTGGACCACTCCATACTGAAAGCATTCTGCAGATGACAACAGTTGCTAAAAAGATGATTTTTCTATTTGACTGGGTAGAAAACATTGTGGGAAAAGGAGAAAATGCTGGTTACCAGCATTTTCTCCTTTTCCCACAATGTTTTCAAAAGGCTTCTATTCCTGACCCGTAAAAACCAGGGATTGTTTGGGAAAGGTTTAAGAGAGAAACCTTCAGAAAACATTGTGGGAAAAGGAGAAAATGCTGGTAACCAGCATTTTCTCAATTTCCCACAACGTTTTTTCACCCTTCCTAAACCAAATTTCAATTTGTAAGTCCAGTTTATTTTGTCGTCTGCAAATGCTTTCAACATGGACCAGTCTAAAATTTTGACGTTTAGCGAAGGAATTAATACGCCTATTGCCAGGGTATGGCTCATATCATAGTTTGAGTCAGCTATATTAGTAACTGGTATCACTGGTATTCTTCTAAACGAGAGCGTAATGGTTTAAATCATTACTAAACGACAATATTTTAGGCTTGTCCAAATCGAAAGCATTTGCTGAAGACAAAATAAAAGTGACTGAAAATTTGAAGTTTGTTTTGTGAAGAGCAGAAAACATTGCTGGTTACCAGCATTTTCTCCTTTTCCCATAATGTTTTCTAATGGCTTCTTTCGCAGGGTCGTCAAAAGTAGAGATTGTGTGGAAATGGGTTAAATCTTTTCCAAACGATAAAAGTTTAGACTTCTTATTCTATTTATTTCATTTTCATTATTTTAGATAAAATTTAGACTTTTCTTACATGGTTTAACTTTTTGCTACACGATAACATTTTTTATATTTTTTTATTCGAATTGAAAGCATTTGTAGAGGGCAAATTAAACTGTAGTTGAAAATTATGACATCTCGTCTGCAAAAGTATAGAAATAAAACCATATGGGAAAGGGAGAAAATGCTGGTTACCAGCATTTTCTCCTTTTCCCACAAGGTTTTCATAAGGCTATTTCCTATAAAGATCATCAAAACTCGGGATTGTGTGGTAATAGTTTGATCCCATTAATCTAATTTACAACAAAAGTTTTACATAAACTTGCCCCACCCCCCACACCTGTTGACCGTTACAGTGACTGGACACTATTATTCTACAACAATGGACACCGGTCAAAATTTCAAGTGGTCAATTTGAAACCAATAAATGACCTCCTAATCCTCTAAACGACAAAATACTGAGCTTGTCCAAATCCAAGGAATTTGCAAGCGAAAAATTAAATATTGCTAAAACAATAAAATTTGTCTTTGAATAAGAAGAACACATTCTCAGAGACGGGGAAATGCTGGTTACCACCATTTTCTCTTTTCATCAATACACACATAATCTGAACTTTATCATGTGTACTCTCCCTTCAACCGAAAAGGTATTCATTTGCCTAGTATGTTAACTTTTAAGCAGGTATTTGAACGTTGTTTTTTTTTTCTCTCTTTTTCTTTCAAATTATAAATGCAATACAACGGGTTCCTTGACAAATACCACTTCAGCGTTCTCAACACTTTGATTTAGAGAATTAATAAAAATTGTGGGAGCAGGGAGTGGGAAGGACCGTTCAAAAACAAGATTGAAAAGTACATCGAATATTTAATTGCGATCTTTTTATTGCGGTTTTAACACCGAACAAGTAAAAACGTTTCTACACACATAAAATTTCAACCTTCTTATAGCTCGCGTTGAATATCTTAACTTTAAACTCTTTATCAGATATACAACATTTTCAGTAAGCAATTATAGATGACAAGTAAAATGTGGTTCAGCTGTTAGGATTTTCGTGTGAAAGATTTGAAAACACTGAGGAAAAGGAGAACAGGACAGCATGCTGGTAACCAATGGAAACCAGCATTTCTCCTTTTCTCATAATGATTTCATAAGCTTCCATCTCCATGTAGGTTACTACGTGGCTCAGCTGTATTCAAAAAGGGTATTTTAAAAATCATCCGCTGCTAATTAAATTTTTGTCGGGCGCGGGAAAGGGAGGGGGTGTTAATGTGCAAAGGTGATGTGAAGAACATTGTAGATCAAGATCAGACATTTTCTCCTCGTCCCACAATGTTTTCCGGGGTCTTCTTAACGTTTAAACACGCGGTTGTTTGGTAAAGAATTAAAACAAAACAAAAAAAATCCCTCCTTTTTCCTTCCTTATCCTATTATACCAAGCGACAAAACTTTGGATTTTTTTTTTCCAATTTCAACGCATTTGCAAATCGCAAATTATCTTGATATCTTTCAAATGACAGAATGCTTGAGAGAAAGGACAGAAAATATTGTGGGAAAAGGAGAAAATGCTGGTTACCAGCATTTTCTCCTTTTTCCACAATGTTTTCAAAAGCCTATTCAGGATCGTTGAAATTCAGAATTGTGATGTACAGGGTCAAAAATTGATCTTTGTTCAACTTGTATTAAAATTTTGAAAAGTGGAAAAAACCTCACTTGCTCGGTAGCGAGATGACTATAATTTTTACATACACAAAACACATTCACATAATAATCATAGCGTTTTTATCGCCAGAAAACCAATTTATGTAAATAAGTATACTTATTTGCATAACTTACTGTCTCTCGTGTTTGACAGGCTATAGACTGGGAGTCCTTGGACGGGTTTACATTAAATCTTTATCAAACAACAAAATTTTAGACTAGTCCAAATTGAAAGAATTTGCAGAGGACAATATTAACAATAAGTAAAAAATTAAAATTTGTTCGGGGAGGGTAGAAAACATTGTGGGAAAAGGAGAAAATGCTGGTTATCAGCATTTTCTCCTTTTCTTACAATGTTTTCAAAAGGCTTCTTTTCTATGGGCGTTAAAACTAGGGATTACTAGGGAAAGGGTTAAAAGATTCAAAATAATTTAAGTAATTTTATGTCCCCCGTGATTAGTTTTCAAAAGAAAAACGTTTAAATAGGTTTTCAAAAAGACATCATGTTAAATAAATACAAGTCACAATACTAAAGATACAGAGTGCTTCTCCTTTTCACCACAATGTTTTCAAAACAAGCCAGAACAAAGTTCCTGTACACATATCAATCCAAGACCAACAACAAGCATTTTTATGCATGGACCCGCAGAATATACATGTCCAAATTTTAACCAATCGCAACTCTCTTTTTATTCATTTGTATGTCAATACCAAGAAGAAGCAAGATTCTTCAATATATATGTATCTAGTTAGGGCAATATGGGCCCGTATTCACCAACCATTCTTAAGAACGTTCTTTGTCTTATTCTCCAGAATTTTCTACATTTGTAAGCAACACAACTTCTGATTGGCTACACCGAAAGGTTTAGCCAATCAGAAGTTGTGTTACATACAAATGTAGAAAACTTTGTAGAATAAGACTAAGAATATTCTAAAGAATGGTTGGTGAATAGAGGCCCTGGACGCAGAACCGGACCAGATCATCCGAGGTATTCCAAATGTGCTCGTACCCTGATAAATTCGACCCACTGACCGATGGTGTTAATTACAGTCAAGAAAATAATAAATCAGAGTTAATTAAAGGGGCAAGCCTTTGTTTATTAATGGCATAAATACGCCCATAGTTCATTCACACAGACCGGTCAGTTTACATTCATTCATACTTTGGAGTCGCCTAACCTATCTGGCTTGCAATACGCGAAAAGGGGCATTCGGACATTTGCATTCAGACCCCTTTTAACAGAATGTTGCTAGTTTTAAGAACTTCCAAATAACTACACGTATTAAACTTAGAAAATAAAATCTATTGTCAGCCAATGACCAATTTTTCCCACAAATATTCCCAAAATATTGTAACAGAAGGACGAATAAAAGTCGTAAAACTCTACTTGTCATGGCTGCTACGGGTTCAATCGAGAGGGTCATAGATGTAACAACTTCCGCCGGAAATGGATGAAAGAAAAGTTCTGCATAATTCATATGAACAGCTGTAAGTCATATGTATACGTAACGCAGATTTTTTTTTTTGTCTGCACGCGTTTTGAAGCAAGATCCACCAGTATAAACCATTTACCGAATAACACTGAGTTTTAATGAGCACGGTAAAATTGGTTTATAAAAACATTGTGAGAAAAAGGAGAAAATGCTGGTAACCAGCATTTTCTCCTTTTTTCCCACAATG